>OZ024827.1:106240500-106840500 GCA_964016985.1 Anodontia alba | reverse complement strand
CATATCATGTGCACATCATCAAGTTCTTTAACCCTTGTTCTGCTGAACCTAGATATATACCCTGCCTTTGCAAACAGTGTAGAGCCAGATCAGTTGGCTTCTGAAGGAGCCAACTGATCTGGATCTGCACTGTTTGCCATTCAGTATGTGAATTTATATCAACAATTTGGATCAAGGAGTCTGATTGGCTGATAATTAGAAGTGGATGTGGCATCTTCGTTTAAACAACTACTCTGAAACTACTTGACCAATTTTCACTAAGTTCAGGGATGAGAATCTTCAGCTTTTTGGCAAATTTCAGTTGTTTTTTTAAGCATCATACATGGTTTTGTATACATTAAAAAAGTTTCAGACTTAGTCTGATATGTTCAAAACTGGTGTTTTTTCAAGGGGGTGTAGGGAGTTTCAGTTTTTTCACTAAAATCTTTTCTCAGCCCTGCAAGTTCAGTTTGGGACCTTCTGTCAAAGAGATATTGAGAAGTTATTCAAATAGTCATACTGGCTGAGCAAGGCCTTTGCTGTTTGCCCTTTTCTTGCATTGTGCCTCATGTATGATCAGACAATATTTGTCACCATATTCACCCTAAGTGTTCAGACACCTTAACTCAGAACCATACTTATCCTAAATTTTATACTACAGTTGACTCTCGTTATCTCGAATTCCAAGGGACTCTCTGAAATACTTAGAGATATCCGTACTTTGACATATCAGAATTGCAGACTTGAGGAAAAAATAAATTGAACAACCACATTTAACAAATGTATACGTAATTGGACTTTTGAATTTAGAGATATGTTGAAAATATTGTGGAAAAGAGGAGAAATTGCTCCTTAGGAGCAATTTCTCCTCTTTTCCACAATATTTTGTGACATGTTATTAGATTTTCATATTTAGGCGGGGACCAGATTTTCACTTCGAAATAAGGGGTTATTCGAGATAAGCGAAGTCGAGATAACGAGAGTCAACTGTAATTGTTAATACGCTTAAAAACTGCTGAATTATTGGAAAACAGTGTAGACCTAAGATGAGATGCTGATCTAGGTCTCCACTGTTTGTGCAGGCCTTTTTGTTCAAATACTATAATTGGTAAATACGGTATATTCTGCCATTTCATTTTCAGGGTATTCTGATGATCCTGGGCCTTATGAAGAAACGGACTGTAAAGATCAGTTCAGAAGATATGTCTCAGCTTCTATTGAAGAAAACTATTCCACTAGAAGACATTTCCGATTCGTTAAGGGCTAGTTTACCCAAACGTAACTTTCATTTTATCTTATTCATGTTCATGCAATCGAATTTCAATGGCTCCAGCATCTTTTGGACCATGGAAAGTTGTTCTAGACATGGGTTGTTCGATTCACTGAGGGTTAATCATAGTGCCAGGTTAGGAGGCAATTGGGATAAGGAATGCCTTTTTGAGCTTATATGAAATAGTTGTATGTTGAGTGTACTCATAAGAATTGCATCGTTTAAGCAATTCTAATGAGTATATACAACATACATTTTCAGGATGCCGGCCACGGTGGCTCAGTTGGATGCACATCCATCTGGTGATCAGGAGGTTGCAGGTTCGACCCCAGCCTGGTCGGCAACATTCTTTAGTGTGGGTTGATCACAAAATATTTCCTACGGTCATTCTCTCCCTTCCGCTGATTCAAGAAGGACGGTGGTCAGTTTTTGGCAAAAGAATGTGCATAATACTGGTCAACTGCTTAGAGGACTAAGCCTTCCCAGTAAAAATGTGGTTAGCTAAACTGACTGCACTCAACATGACTACATTGGGTTGACTTGGCAGTAAAACCTCGACATAAACAAACCTTTTCATGATAAAATAAGAACATTTCCCTAAAGTATCCCTAAATATTTGTTTTCTTTAGAATTTCCAAGGGACTCAAAAGCTAGTTCACTGGCCACGGTAAATGAGTCATCAGTGTTTGAGTCATTGAAGTTTTATTATAGTTTATAATAAGTTTTGTATTTTCAAGTTATTATAATGTTTGGAGGCAAACAAAGTTTGGAGGAATCGTATTTATTTTTACCCTTACCACTCTCAGGGCAAATACAGCAGACAACAAATTGATGATATTTTGCTTATTTTTCCCAGAAAACAGGTTTTGACATTTCATGCAAATTGTCTCCAATGAAGACAATTTGCATGAAATGCCAAATCCTGTTTCCTGGGAAAAGTAAGAAAAACATCAATTCAAAATGTCTTCTGCAGCAAATTTTACCCAGAGTGCTGTGTTAAGTATGCGGACATATGTGAGCAAACTGTTGACTCAGATCAGGAGCTGGGGAATGTAGCATGTGATCAAGGTCTGCTCTGTTAACCCTTAAACTGCCAGTCATAACAATTGTCATCTGCTTTGTCATCTGCTTGTGATTTTAAAAGTCATTTTTTCGAACAGTGTGGACCCAGATCAGATTGCTCCTCTAGGAGCAGTCTGATCAGCGTCCACTCTGTTTGCCTGAATGCAATACTGGGTTTGAAAAAGTTTGCAAGAATATTCAGCAGACGACATAAACAGACGACATTTTCAGATGCAGGTTTTCTTGGCATTTTAAGGGTCAACCACTCATGCAGCAGTCTGTCAGCACGTCAGGAGATATTGGACACGTTCTAATTTTATGAGAAGTTACCAAGTATGGTAAGGAGATAAGGTATCGGAATGCTTAGCGTAAAAACGGTATATGAGAATCGTGGCATCATTTGGTCTATATTGAATTAAAAGAAAAACCTACGCAAATTATGTTTATTGCATTAAACATTTAGCATTCCAACCATATTAGTATTGGCCATAAGTAGAAGGAGAATTAATAAGTACATTTGTAATTTTCTTGTAAATGTCAAAATTTATTGAAATCTTGTGATGTTTAATTTGGTACCAGATTGTAATTTTAGCACAGTGCATACATGCCATAAGCTGTGGACTAAAATCTGTGAGATAAGGCAAATTTTAGGGAGATTTGATAAAATTCTGTGAGATTTTCTTAAACATTACTTTGGAGCTCCCCCTAAATAGTCTTAAGACTTAAGTCTTTTTCTTCATGAAAGAAGCTTGCGAAAGCCACAACATTATGTGATTTATGTTTATTTCTTCATAAAATCTGTTGTAAAATGGTCTGAAAATTCTGTGAGGTTTGATTTTTTTATGGGAATCACCTTCCAAATTCTGTGAGATTTTATCTCACTGTGAGATATGGCATGTATGACAGTGATCCTCCTTTAGTACTTCGCTCGCCTCTCTGATTTTGTGGAATATACTGTAGTTTTTGTTTGATTTTCATATAACTTTTCAGAAACTAACAGCATATTGAGTAGCATTGCGTCACATTAGAGTTTATGGATGAGGGTTATTTGTTTTTCTTTTTTTAGACAAGAAGGTATCCAGATAAATATTTTTCTTATTTTTCCACAAAAATGTGTGTTGTGTGTGCTCATTAGACGTGTCTTGTAGAAGTGTCTTGCTAAAGCACTTCTAATGAATACTCACAACATACTTCATGGAGATATAAGAAAAATATTCATACTTTTGGGTTGAAAAAGTGCCTATCTGAAGCTATGGCAATGACAGCATGTCAAGTAGCAATGTATGGCATCATTACTTTTCCTGGGCCCAGTTGTTCAAAGCGTCGTTAGCTTAATGAGCTCGTTAAGGGTCATTTCGTTAACTGTTTTAGCAGATTCAATATACAATATTATGATATTTTTTGCTGAAAAAATGTGAGTAGCTTTTGCAATGCAAAAGCTACTCACATTTTTTTCAGCAAAAAATTTCAGCATATACGTGTATCACTTGATCTAAATTTTAACGAATCGTTAACTAACGACATCGTTAGCTTTGAACAACTGGGCCCTGAGTTTTAAGTTTTAGCAAAGTTTTATGCTGTAAGCACTATATCCATGGCACATTTTTTTTGTCATTTTTGTGCAAAAACATCCTATGGTACTCATTTGAATTGCCAGTATGAGGGGATTCCAATGGGTACTCACAAGATATATTCTGATGCAAAAGTAACAGAAAGCACTCATTAGAAGTGCCTTCTAGTGAATCCCCACAGCATCTGTGAATGTTTTTTTTTATCCCAGAATGGTCACAAGAGCCCAGTTGTTCAAAGCATCGTTAGCTTAACGAGCTCGTTAAGGATCATTTCGTTAACTGTTTTAGCGGATTCAATATGCAGTATTCTGATATTTTTTGCTGAAAAAATGTGAGTAGCTTTTGCACTGCAAAAGCTACTCACATTTTTTCAGCAATAAATTTCAGCATATTTGCATATCACTCGATGTAAATTTTAACGAATCGTTAACTAATGACATTGTTAGCTTTGAACAACTGGGCCCAGATATTATTCCTTAACCCAGATACATTTACAAACAGTGCAGATCTAGATGAGATGGCTCTTAATCAGGATCTACACTGTTTCCCATTCTGTTTTTATTTTTGATTTAAACCCCAGTTTGCAACAATGGATGTGTCCAAATTCAGAGATGGAAGAGCCCATGTCAGAAACACAGGGTTCAAAAGGGTTAATAAGTCCTCTGAGAGCTATGATATTGTTCTGTTTCAGAGACTGGATGTACAGTATTCCACTACATTCCCAAAGGAAGGTAAGTTTCTTTTGTTGAGATTTTTCAACCATTCCGGTTTGCTTGCTGTTTATGAATTACAGTTCACTCTTTCAACCCTGTAGACCGGTACAGATAACTATGCAAACAGTGTAAATCCGGATGAGACAGCTTATGATGAGCCATCAGGATCTGCACTTTGCCATCCTGTAAGCCGGCCTTGGTGGCTCGGTTGGATGCATGTCCGACTGGTAATCAGGAGGTTGCAAGCTAGACCCCAGCAGGGTCGGCAATATTCTTTTGTGAAGATTGATCAAGAAATATTTTCTAATTTCATTCTCTCCCTTCCACTGGTTCAAGAAGGGCAGTTGTCAGTTTCTGGCAAAAGAATGTGCACAATACTGGTTAATTCCTTAGAGGACTAAGCCTGCCCAGTAAAAGTGTGGTTAGGTAAACTGACCATGCTCGACAGGACTCCAATGGGTTGACTGGACCGTAAACCTCAACACAAACAAATTGTCTTCTTGTAAATAACTTTGACTAAATCCTCTATTAAGAATAATGGATGTGTTCAGATTCAAAGATGAAATGGTCAACTTCAGAAACTCGGCGTTGAAAGGGTAAATTACAGACAATAAATGCTGTAAAAAGAAAATATCAATTTCTAGCTTTTTGTATGAATCAGTAAAAATTGGAAACCGGTATCAACCAGGGCCCAGTTGTTCAAAGCTAACGATGTCGTTAGTTAACGATTCGTTAAAATTTACATCGAGTGATACGCAAATATGCTGAAATTTTTTGCTGAAAAAATGTGAGTAGCTTTTGCAGTGCAAAAGCTACTCACATTTTTTCAGCAAAAAATATCAGATTATTGTATATTGAATCCACTAAAACAGTTAACGAAATGACCCTTAACGAGCTCGTTAAGCTAATGACGCTTTGAACAACTGGGCCCTGAACTTTTGCAATGGTTGACACAGGCAGCTGGAGTTAATTAACCATAGCTACATATAGGAGAGGGTATCTACATAAAATTTTTATTTTCCATGAAAACGTGGGTAATCATTAGAAGCGCCTCACAGAGGCACTTCTAATGAGTACCTTGACATTTTTGTGGAGAAATAAGAAACACATCAGCACTTTTCAGTTTACCCTTCTCTTGCTGAACACGACATGCTTTGTCTTAGCAAACAGTGTAGATCCATTTCTGCACTGTTTGTCATTAAATATGTGAATTTCTATCAAAAACTCGGATCAAGTAATCTGATAGCTGCAAATTAGAAGTGGGCGTGGCATCTTAATTTATTCAGCATGACAAGGGTTAAAATGTGCCCTTGTCTGGAGCTATGCCTGTAACGATCAGTTTTCAGAGGAACTACTGAGATCCGATAGGCTGGGAATTATACGTGGGGTTAGGGGTGGGGTGGATAGCAAATTCATAGAACAGCTACCAAACCGCAATGGTCAAATGATGAAACTACCAGATGAACTTAACTATTTGCATGCTGGGTAATTTTCTATGCTTTTTGGTCGGCTGTGGATTTTTTTTATTTGTTTTTAGATTAACTTTTTCAGAAAAAGCTTTCAGGAATATCATCAGAGTGTCAAACAGTTTGGATCCAGATCAGGTCCAAATTGTTTGCAAAGATTATTACAAAAGTCACCACTAGTGTGGAAAGATTTAAAGACTCAATCAGCATTGCAACAGACATTTTAAACTTTAACCTATATATGTCAATGACAAATGCTCTTGTACACTTGTATCAGGAAAATCATGAAAAATCGTTTTTTCAAAATGTATTAAAGACAAATGCTTGAAATTTAAGGATATGATTGTAGTAGTGAATCCCTTCAGTTATAATCAGAATAATATCCCCAAAGGGTTATTGTACTGTTTGGCCAAGCATATCGAGAAGATAGGTACACCCATACAGTTACTTAATAATTTTGATCAAAACATTTGGCCAGCATTTTGTCATCATCTCCACTGATTAAGGCCAGTTTTGTTTTGCCATATATCACCACAAGCCAGCAGAAATGTCATGACAGTGTGATCAGAACCTAATAATGTTGACTGGGCTGTTAAACCATTATAGACTGAATAGAACCCCACATATTGTATACCATATATTGGTGGAGTCCAATTTCAGTTTTAGGTAAATACGGCTATAAGATTTGGATATTCCCAGAGAAAAATGACTAAACTATTTGCAAACTGGAGACTTTGATCAGATGCCGCATTCTGCCGCATCTGATCTGGGTCTGCACTGTTTGCCAGTTACCCTTTTAGGGGTCTCCAGACTACAATACTCCAACCTAACCCAGTACAGCCAATATTTTAATGATCTGAATAATTTTGAGTATTATTTTTCAGGAATCCTGATCCGAAATGTGAGATCATTCTTGTGGGCTGGGTCGGCAGGAGTATTATAAAAAGTTGCACAGACCAGAGCATAGATGCTACACATTATATGAGACTTTGCGGTATCGACAATCCAAACAAACGTAAGTAGCCACATGTACACTAGAACCTCTTTGTAAGATAGTTTTTATCGCACCTGCTTGTAGCAGGGTGCGATATAGGCGTCCGATTTTCCGTCCGTCCGTCCGTCCGTCCGTCCGTCCGTCCGTCCGTCCGTCTGTCAACATTTATGTCGACGTTCGACATTTATATCAAAGTTAGTATTCTAATCAACTACAAGACTAAACAACCATCAAACCTTGCATGAAACATCTCCCTGACCTCCTGACTTTGCGACATAGGCGTCCGCTTTTCCGTATGTCTGTCCATTCGTCCGTCCGTCTGTCAACATTTATGTCGAAGTTCGACATTTATGTCAAAGTTAGTATTTTAATCAACTACAAGACTAAACAACCATCAAACCTTTTATGAAACATCTCCCTGACCACCTGACTTTGCGACATAGGTGCCCACTTTTCCATTCGTCTGTCTGTTCGTCCGTCCGTCTGTCCGTCTGTTAACAGTTCTGTTATGTCGAAGTTCGACATTTATGTCAAAGTTCGTATTCTAATCAACTGCAAAGCTAAACAACCATCAAACCTTTTATGAAACATCTCCCTGACCTCCCGACTTTGCGACATAGGTGCCCGCTTTTCCATTCGTCTGTCCGTTCATCCGTCCGTCTGTCTGTTAACAGTTCTGTTATGTCGAAGTTAGACATTTACGTCGAAGTTAGTATTCTAATCAACTACAATTCTACAACAACCATCATACCTTGCATGACACATCTCCATGACCTCCTGACTTGGCAGGTATGTTGACCCAGTGACCTTGACCTATATTTTGCGCTCCATTGACTTTGACACAATTTACGTTGACGTTCCAGATCTTCTCAACTATAAGGCGTACAACTACCAAACCTTGCATAGTGCTTCTCCTAGATGTACTGACTTGGCATATACCTTGACCCGGTGACCTTGACCTATATTTTGCGCTCCACTGACTTTGATATATTTTGCGTCGACGTTCGATATCTCCTCGACTATAAGGCCTACAACCATCAAACCTTGCAAAGTGCTTCTTCTCAATGTACTGACTTGGCAGATACCTTGACCTGGTGACCTTGACCTATATTTTGGCTGCAGTGACTTTGACATAATTTACGTCAATGTTCCAGATCTCCTCAAGTGTAAGACCTCTAGCCACCAAACCTTGCATAGTGCTTCTCCTAGATGTACTGACTCGGCAGGTATCTTGACCCGGTGACCTTGACCTATATTTTGCGCTCCAGTGCCTTTTACACATTTTACGTCAACGTTCAATATCTCCTCAACTGTAAGGCCTACAACCATCAAACCTTGCATAGTGCTTCTCCTCAATGTACGGACTCCGCAGGTACCTTCACTGGGTGACCTTGACCTATATTTCGCGCTCCATTAACTTTTACACCTTTTATGTCACCCTTCCATATGTCCTCAACTGTAAGGCCTTCAACCACCAAACCTTATATAGCACTTCTTCTCGATGTACTTACTGGGCAGGTATCTTGACCTGGTGACCTTGACCTATATTGTGCACTCCAGTGACTGACACATTTTATGTTGATGTTCGGTATCTCCTCAAATATAAGACCTACAACCACTAAACCTTGCATAGTGCTTCACCTCATTGCACTGGCTTGGCAGGTACCTTGACCCGGTGACCTTGACCTATATTTGACACATTTTACGTTAATGTTTGATAACTCCTCAACTATAAGGCCTACAACCACCATACCTTGCATTGTGCTTCTCCTTGATGTACTGAATTAGCAGGTACGTTGACCCGTGACCTTGACCTATATTTCATGCTCCAGTGACTTTTACACATTTTACGTCAATGTTCCATTATCATTGGGCTGTATGATACGAAAAGTCAGTGCTGAAGATATAGCCATTAGAGGGAATGGGACTGGCCTGGAATATATGTGCCCCACTAGGCACTTTGTCTACATTTTTTTCAACCCAGTTTTCCAAGTAAGCACTGCTAAGAATGAAATAAACTTATTTAATAATCACGTTCTGATTGTGGCTCCTGTGACTTTTGCCCCAGCAGGTGCGATGACGCCTTCCGCGGAATTCTTGTGGATATAAGTGGACCCTCAAAAAAGTTGTATTCATATAAAAATGAAACAAAATTAGTGAAATTTGACTGATTTTGGAGAATCATTTTACTGATTGTCCTTGAATGAGGACAAATGAAGGTTTGTGTTTAAGCACACTCCTACCTCCATCAGACAACCTAGAACTACAGGATGAGGCTTATTTCTGGAGGTCCTGAGATACACTCAAATAGGCCTACCCACTGCCGGCCTCGGTGGCTCAGTTGGATGCGTGTCCGACTGGAGACCAGGAGGTCGAGGGTTCTTCCCCCACCAAGGTCAGCAACATTGTTTCGTGGAGATTGATCATGAAATAATTTCTGCGGTCATTCTCTCCCTTCTGCTTATTCAAGAAGGGCAGTTGTCAGTTTCTGATGAAAGAATGTTCACAATACTGGTAAACCGCTGAGAGGACTAAGCCTGCCCAGTAAACATGTGGTTAGGTAAACTGACTGTGCTCAACAGGACCCCATTGGGTTAACTGGGCCGTAAAACCTCAACACAAACAAACAAGGCCTACCCACTGAAAGCATAAATAGACATGAACAGCAGAAGAAGTGTTAAGTATTATGATCTATGTGAGCCGCATCAAGCGAAAAGAAAAATTGCTTCGAGCATACACAAAATGCCCACAGTCAGATAATCCTGCACATGCGTAATTATCCTCTGGGCCTTTATTCTTCATTCATACAGTAAGATAAATGTCCTAAAATTTTGTACACCACATTGTCTGACAAAATCTCATATGCTAACAGTATAGACCCAGATCAGACAGTTTCTTCTCATCTGAAACTAGAAGGTCCAGTCCTTTGACATTAGGTATATAACTTTGTTAAATGAACCTCTACCAAGATTATTCGAATTAAAGACATAAGATCAAAAATGACCACGCACAGGGGGTCACTTGTTGACCAACCATAAAGGGAAGACTAAAAAAATATTTTTATGTGAAACTAGAAGGCCAACGCTTTTGGTATTTGGTATGTGGCTTCATCTAATTGGCCTTTACTGAGGTTTTTCAAATTATAGCCCTGGGCCAAAAATGGCTCCGTGCTAGGGGTTACTAATTTTATATAGTCCGATATTGGAAAAACTTTAAAATTCTTGTTCGAACCCAGAAGGCCCAGATCTTTGATTTTAACTTCATAATACATTAACCTATAGATAATGTGCTATTCTATTCTGTTTTCACACCTTCCACAGAAAAAACGACCTTTCAGTCGTTAATTAAAGTCTTAAACCAGAAGGTCCCTTAGGCAGTTACCTGTGTGACGTAACTCTTCCCGCTCAATTGACCACGTGTCAGTTTCTTTTCTGTGGACAAAGAAATTCAACAAGGATTATTTACCTGTGATAGAAATTTTGGATTATTTCTTTCCTCACGGATAAATTTATGTATCCTTGTGTTTCTTTTGTTTATTTATCACTCCTTTCACTTTCTGTGTTATTATTTAAAATTTTCAATTTTCGATTTCATGTATTTTTGACTGGTTTTTTATCGCACCTGCTTGTAGCAGGGTGCGATATAGGCGTCCGATTTTCCGTCCGTCCGTCCGTCCGTCCGTCTGTCAACATTTATGTCGACGTTCGACATTTATGTCAAAGTTAGTATTTTAATCAACTACAAGACTAAACAACCATCAAACCTTGCATGAAACATCTCCCTGACCTCCTGACTTTGCAACATAGGCGTCCACTTTTCCGTATGTCTGTCCATTCGTCCGTCCGTCTGTCAACATTTATGTCGAAGTTCGACATTTATGTCAAAGTTAGTATTTTAATCAACTACAAGACTAAACAACCATCAAACCTTGCATGAAACATCTCTCTGACCTCCTGACTTTGCGACATAGGTGCCCACTTTTCCATTCGTCTGTCTGTTCGTCCGTCCGTCTGTCTGTCCGTCTGTTAACAGTTCTGTTATGTCGAAGTTCGACATTTATGTCAAAGTTAGTATTCTAATCAACTACAAAACTAAACAACCATCAAACCTTGTATGAAACATCTCCCTGACCTCCTGATGTGACATAGGTGCCCGCTTTTCCATTCCTCTGTCCGTTCATCCGTCCGTCTGTCTGTTAACAGTTCTGTTATGTCGAAGTTCGACATTTACGTCAAAGTTAGTATTCTAATCAACTACAATTCTACAACAACCATCATACCTTGCATGACACATCTCCCTGACCTCCTGACTTGACAGGTATGTTGACCCAGTGACCTTGACCTATATTTTGCGCTCCATTGACTTTGACACAATTTACGTTGACGTTCCAGATCTTCTCAACTATAAGGCATACAACTACCAAACCTTGCATAGTGCTTCTCCTAGATGTACTGACTTGGCAGGTACCTTGACCCGGTGACCTTGACCTATATTTTGCGCTCCAGTGACTTTGACATATTTTGCGTCGACGTTCTATATCTCCTCGACTATAAGGCCTACAACCATCAAACCTTGCAAAGTGCTTCTTCTCAATGTACTGACTTGGCAGATACCTTGACCTGGTGACCTTGACCTATATTTTGGCTGCAGCGACTTTGACATAATTTACGTCAATGTTCCAGATCTCCTCAAGTGTAAGACCTCTAGCCACCAAACCTTGCATAGTGCTTCTCCTAGATGTACTGACCTGGCAGGTATCTTGACCCGGTGACCTTGACCTATATTTTGCGCTCCAGTGCCTTTTATACATTTTACGTCAACGTTCAATATCTCCTCAACTGTAAGGCCTACAACCATCAAACCTTGCATAGTGCTTCTCCTCAATGTACGGACTCCGCAGGTACCTTCACTGGGTGACCTTGACCTATATTTCGCACTCCATTGACTTTTACACCTTTTACGTCACCCTTCCATATGTCCTCAACTGTAAGGCCTTCAACCACCAAACCTTATATAGACTTCGTCTCGATGTACTGACTTGGCAGGTACCTTGACCTGGTGACCTTGACCTATATTGTGCACTCCAGTGACTTTGACACATTTTATGTTGATGTTCGGTATCTCCTCAAATATAAGACCTACAACCACTAAACCTTGCATAGTGCTTCACCTCATTCCACTGGCTTGGCAGGTACCTTGACCCGGTGACCTTGACCTATATTTGACACATTTTACGTTGATGTTTGATAACCCCTCAACTATAAGGCCTACAACCACCATACCTTGCATTGTGCTTCTCCTTGATGTACTGAATTAGCAGGTACCTTGACCCATGACCTTGACCTATATTTCATGCTTCAGTGACTTTTACAAATTTTACATCAATGTTCCATTATCATTGGGCTGTATCATGTATGATACGAAAAGTCAGTGCTGAAGATAAAGCCATTAGAGGGAATGGGACTGGCCCGGAATATATGTGCCCCACTAGGCACTTTGTCTACATTTTTTTCAACCCAGTTTTCCAAGTAAGCACTGCTAAGAATGAAATAAACTTATTTAATAACCACGTTCTGATTGTGGCTCCTGTGACTTTTGCCCCAGCAGGTGCGATGACGCCTTCCGCGGAATTCTTGTTTCCACATGCGTTTTGGCGACTCTCGCTATTCGGCACAACGCTCGTGCGCGATCGGTTCGATAGTCGTGTTTATATATGCAGAATATTTTTGTTCTTTTTGTTCCAGGTTATTCAGCAATTACGATATGTTTTTCCTGGACTTTTGTTTGCAGAGATCTTCAGTTGGCTAAAGATTCTCATGGTGGAGAAGCTGATTGTAAAGAACTTGTCAACCTTTGATGGGTTATAAGACAATTCTTTACTGATGGGAGCCCCACCCCATATGGCTATACTGCCGGGGTAAGACCCATCAAGGTGGCATCTTTGGGTACTTAGTATCCTATAAAGTCTAAGTCCACCAGTCACCAGTCATCCAGTCACCAGTCACCAGTCAACCAGGCACCAGTCAATCAGCTTCAGCAGTCACCAGTCAATCAGGTGCCAGTCAACCAGGCACCAGTCACCAGTCATCCAGGTGCCAGTCAACCAGGCACCAGTCACCCAGTCACCAGTCACCCAGTCACCAGTCACCGATCAACCAGGCATCAGTCAACTAGTCTCCAGTCAATAATTTAATTATTTTCTGGAAAGACTTAGTTTCTGACATATTTCACCGGACAAAATAGTCACGTATACTAACTTCTGGTCATTATGTCTAATTATTAAAAAAAAAAAAAAAAATTTCACTGGGCAAAGTATCAGTAATATTTCTGATACTTATACCCGGTCATATTATTATATTATTTCTGATTTTTCACCAGGCAAACTTTTACAGAAAGTGTCTGGTCAATTTTTGCCTAATAATTAATTATCTTCGGGAAAAAGTTTCGAATACTTGTGCCCGCTCAGTTTTCATATATAATCTCCCTTTTTCATCGGACTAGAGTTACGAATACTACTATCCGATCAATTTGTCAAATTACTTGTAACTTTACCGGGCAACAGTTACGAATATTAGTGTCCGGTCATTGTGTCGGGTAACTAGTGTCAAAATAATGATTACTAATTCCCGAACAATCTATTATCGTTCATAGAGCTCCATTCACGTTTAAGTCAATGGATATAGGTTATTAAGTGAAATACATAATAACTTTTTATACAAAAAAAAAAAAATTCTGTACAGTCTTTCCCAAATCAGACTAGAATTTTTAATATTCCATTGACTTATTATAGGTGTGTAATTCCATTAATATTTTAAATTAACTTATGTTTTATCTCTTTTATCCGCTAGAAAGAGTTAAACTTCCGACTATAACAAAATTCTTACCGGGCAGCAGTTCGTAGACTAGTGCCAGAACATTCAAATGATGTTTTATCTCTTTAATTCGCTAGAAAGCGGTTAAATTCCGGCTCTAACGAAAATTTCATCGGGAGGCACTTCGTAGAGTAGTGCTAGGTCATTCTAACGAAATTCCACCGGGCAGTAGTTTCGTAGACTTTGTGTCGGATTACTAGTGTGCGAGTAGTAGTCACTAGTACTCGCTCAACATATATTCATATATAACCACTATAGACATGTATAGTCTTGGATTATAGGTTATTGAATGACAGCGATGGGTTCTAATACCTAGTAGCCATTTATATTGTTGAATTCTGTCCAGTCACTTTTGAACTTGACTTAAATTCTATATATATATTTATTATTGAAAATGAATTAAGAATTATCGGTTACGATCAAATTCGCAATTCATTCACTAAGTGTAGAAGATACTTCCAGCTATAATTATATCTCTTTTATTCGCTACAAAGAGATTAACTTCTTACATATTCACCTTATTCGGCTCTAGGGCAAAGGTGAACTATAAAACTATCGTTATTTATAAGAAGAAAAATATACACGAAATATAAAAAAATTTTCTTCTTTCCTCCTCTGTTTTTTTCTTCTACATGCTCCGATATGTAATCAGCATGTAATCTAAGGAGTAAATTGACAAGAAAGTAGCAATCGATCTTTTCTACTTTCTATTAATTTTTCATTCTTAAGGTATCGGAAATTTACACCAACCAGATAAATAAATTAACAGTTTATTTATTTATTCGCTACCTCTCTAGATTACTACGATTTAAAATTCTAGTTGAGGTACATATTTTCCTTTTGCCTTTTCTACATGGAAAATAGTTGATCCGATAAGCTATTATTCTATTTTATACTATCTTTTGATTGATTATATTAGAGTCTAGGTCAGTCGTGCTCTGTCTAAACTCTGCTATAAAATAATAAATAAGAAAAAAATCTTATATTTAGGCATAGATATAATTGGATACGTTCTTTACTTTGCCTGTTTTATTTTTTCTTCTGGATCATTTAAGACTACGATAGCAATATACCAGAAATTTTTGCCTCAGTAAGAATCTATTACGCTGAAGATTCTTCATATTGGAATAATAATTTTATTATGATTATAATTCTAGACCCAATTAATCCTCGTATATTATAGGTCTACTTTATCTTATTGAGGAATAGTTTTGCTTCGACTAGCTCTATACCTCTAATATTTTATTTATAACTAGAGTCCATGTCAATCAAAATTTTCTTGCACTTTGGTATTGACAATGGATACATATTTAGTTAAGGCATTAATTATTCAGTACGTGACAGATTATTATTGCCTATATTAGATTTTATATACAATACTTTCCTTTTGATATTTTGTTTTATTGACTTTGTAACTATTCAGAAACTGCCAAAGTCAATCATTTCCTTCCTCTAAACTTACCGAAGCTCTAGATTATGTTGATATATATTTTTGATATATGCTTAGAGGTTAATTAACGAGAGTTTACCTCATAATAGCAGATATTATTATAATTATATTAATCAATCTATAGTCTAGGCTTAGACAAAAGGGAAAACATCCTTAATTATTAGTATACGAGCCGGTAAAGAATTAAGACACTCTTAATTATCTCTTTACCCCTCCTTTATGTTTACATTCGTTAAAGGGATCATAGTAATTCTCGCTAAGAGTTCAAGTTCAGTTTGCGAATAATGCAAAGATTAATATCTTGATTTCCAGTCCGCATCAAAAATAGTCTATATATATAGATAAATATCTTTCCGAAATTGGATATTTATTTATTTTTCCACACAATAAGTCATTTCAAGATGTCGATGATTTTGAAATGCACTGCTTCAATTTATAATATAAAATATGTTTATATTAACTTCACAACTTAGTAAGTGCTGCACCTACGTTCCTGGTCAGATCTTACTTTTGTGATACGTTTTTGAACATACTGAAAGTTTTCTCCGATTATACATTCGGTAAATAAACTTTCGAGTAGTATTTATGCTTTTAAACATTCAGATTATTTGATAATTGTTGGAGATAATATATTATTCCGATATTTATATATCTATCTTCATTATTTATCTTTCTCATCTTACCTTTAAATTAGATTGACCTTCTCGCTACGTTCCAGGTTTAAATCTAGCTAACATTGTGGAACAGTCACTTTTTTATTTCCTAAACAATATTTTAACATTTTTCTCAGTATTCAGAGCATAACGACTTCATGAATACTTGAAAATAATTCAATTCTACGCTTGTTAAACTAAGCCTAAAACAAGCCCTAGTTTTTTAGAATGGATATTATCCTTCGATTCAGTTCATGGAGATACATCCTTTTAGATCCCATTATCTCTATTTCAATCATTCAAAATTCTAATGACTAAGTACTCCTTTTCTACGTACGAATACAGAATATCGAGTCACTGTTGCTGCATATTGGTTAAAGATTAAACAAATTTTATCTTAAACCTATATGATGTTAAATTAATTATTATCTCTTTCATATACATTTTTTTACCCTTCCGTCAGGGATCGCGGTAATAATATTATTACTCTCTATGGTTTACACATAGATCTCGAGAGTATATATATGTATTTTCTTCCTGAACTCATTTGCGATTATGTAATTTGATATTTCAGGAATTACCAATTATGCAGACATAGATTTTATTCTATTAATATTCAATTCTAAAAAATTTGATTGAATGTTTATCTATAAAATTTCCGGGCAGTAATTTTATAGAGAGTTATATGTTTAATAATTCCTTGCTTAAATAATAGTTACGCTTAACCTATGATTTATAGCGGGAATTTTGTTCAGTAGTATAATTTTTATTTAGTATTAATATATTTCTTACTATTCTTAAATATGCGTATAGAATAGTAATACTATCTCTTAACTTTTAAATTAAGTGTTTTTTGAGATTAATAATCAGTATTATTGTATAATCTTTCTTCAGAGATTATCACACTATTACTTTTTCTCTGAGTCCTTCTCTTTTTATGAACATTTTGATTCGTATCAAAGTGGATTTTTAACATTTCTTGATTTCCATGATTATTTACTCAGGAGTACTTTTCATGGCAATCTTCTGGTATAGAAAGATTCTATCCAGCTTATTTATTATTGTTTAATCTTATCAATACGGTAAGATTTAGCCAAACTATGACCGTCATACAGTTTGCTGCGATCAACCTTATTCTTATCTCTCTTATTCTCTGTCAAACTCTTTAGTTATGATGTTGACAGTTTATTCTTTATTTTTTTGTCAGGATATCAAACGCTTTTATATGTCTATGACAAAACTAATTATCAATGGTTTAGGTTGTTTTTTCTTCCCAGCAGTTATATGCAAACTCTGTATTATTTTATTGCTTGACTAAAAATTCGTTATACAATTAGTCTAGCAATAGTTTTAACCATTATGTTTGTCTATACTTTTTTTCTTCTGATGGATAACTTAGTTATAGTTAAGTTAACTCCATCTACTTTTATTATCTCCCCTTCTTTAATTTGATCAAGGGAAATAATTACACATTATGGTTATTTTAAGTCTGTGTCTGTTCATCGGAAACTGTCCTGTCGCTCCAATTAACAGAATTTAATTAGTTTATAATTCTAATAGCTTAGACTATTACAATTACATAGCTTCACATATCTAGAATTTTATCCAAAATATCTACATATGTCAGTTATCTATAGGAAACTCCACCGAGTAGACTTTTCCTTATTTATTCAAGATCCTACATAGACTACTTACAGTGTATGGTCTTGGCTTTTTGTTTTACAAATTTTGTTTTCAAAATTTTTCTATATTCCTAGCTTACTTTGCGATGGAATATTTATGTTATGTCTCAATGACTCCCTTTTCTTTTTGAAGCCAATTGTTGTTTCCCAAAAAGAAAAAAAGAGGGGTGGGGGGGCCAATGTTAGGTCTCTGAGACTTAAGAACTGGCTTCCTCTAGAGTCTACTAATATATATAAGGTTGTTAGATCATAACACCTTAAAGGTATGCTATTTTGTAAATCTAGATCATTCTTTCTATTAAATATAGAATTAGAATGTATCTGATTCCTTTGAGTTTCCTGAGTCTTAACCAGAAGTGGTGAGATATTATTGGTGTTAGAATTAGGAGAGCACCTCCCTCCTATTCTGCAAATTCTAGCACATTATCTATAGGTTAATGTATTATGAAGTTAAAATGAAGTTTTTTAAAAGTAAAACATATTTTAACGAGTAATACTTAACCTATAGATAATCAATTATCTCCCTCCGCCCACCCTCGCTTATCTCTCCTAATTGTGTCTATTGTTTTACACATAAAAGAAACTGACACGTGGTCAATTGAGCGGGAAGAGTTACGTCACACAGGTAACTGCCTAAGGGACCTTCTGGTTTAAGACTTTAATTAACGACTGAAAGGTCGTTTTTTCTGTGGAAGGTGTGAAAACAGAATAGAATAGCACATTATCTATAGGTTAAGTATTACTCGTTAAAATATGTTTTACTTTTTAAAAAACTTCATATTTGGTATAAAGCTTTATCTGGTGGACTTGTACCAAGATTGTTAAATTTATAGACTGGGGGTCATTTGTATAGGACCATCATGTCACTCTTGAACATAAAGTTTATACAAAAATCTTAAGCAATCTGATTGTGTGAAACTTCATTTTTATCGCACCTGCTTGTAGCAGGGTGCGATATAGGCGTCCGATTTTCCGTCCGTCCGTCCGTCCGTCTGTCAACATTTATGTCGACGTTCGACATTTATGTCAAAGTTAGTATTCTAATCAACTACAAGACTGAACAACCATCAAACCTTGCATGAAACATCTCCCTGACCTCCTGACTTTGCGACATAGGCGTCCGCTTTTCCGTATGTCTGTCCATTCGTCCGTCCGTCTGTCAACATTTATGTCGAAGTTCGACATTTATGTCAAAGTTAGTATTTTAATCAACTACAAGACTAAACAACCATCAAACCTTGCATGAAACATCTCCCTGACCTCCTGACTTTGCGATATAGGTGCCCACTTTTCCATTCGTCTGTCTGTTCGTCCGTCCGTTTGTCCGTCTGTTAACAGTTCTGTTATGTCGAAGTTCGACATTTATGTCAAAGTTCGTATTCTAATCAACTACAAAACTAAACAACCATCAAACCTTTTATGAAACATCTCCCTGACCTCCCGACTTTGCGACATAGGTGCCCGCTTTTCCATTCGTCTGTCCGTTCATCCGTCCGTCTGTCTGTTAACAGTTCTGTTATGTCGAAGTTCGACATTTACGTCGAAGTTAGTATTCTAATCAACTACAATTCTACAACAACCATCATACCTTGCATGACACATCTCCCTGACCTCCTGACTTGGCAGGTATGTTGACCCAGTGACCTTGACCTATATTTTGTGCTCCATTGACTTTGACACAATTTACGTTGACGTTCCAGATCTTCTCAACTATAAGGCGTACAACTACCAAACCTTGCATAGTGCTTCTCCTAGATGTACTGACTTGGCATATACCTTGACCCGGTGACCTTGACCTATATTTTGCGCTCCACTGACTTTGATATATTTTGCGTCGACATTCGATATCTCCTCGACTATAAGGCCTACAACCATCAAACCTTGCAAAGTGCTTCTTCTCAATGTACTGACTTGGCAGATACCTTGACCTGGTGACCTTGACCTATATTTTGGCTGCAGTGACTTTGACATAATTTACGTCAATGTTCCAGATCTCCTCAAGTGTAAGACCTCTAGCCACCAAACTTTGCATAGTGCTTCTCCTAGATGTACTGACTCGGCAGGTATCTTGACCCGGTGACCTTGACCTATATTTTGCGCTCCAGTGCCTTTTACAGATTTTACGTCAACGTTCAATATCTCCTCAACTGTAAGGCCTACAACCATCAAACCTTGCATAGTGCTTCTCCTCAATGTACGGACTCCGCAGGTACCTTCACTGGGTGACCTTGACCTATATTTCGCGCTCCATTAACTTTTACACCTTTTATGTCACCCTTCCATATGTCCTCAACTGTAAGGCCTTCAACCACCAAACCTTATATAGCACTTCTTTTCAATGTACTGACTCGGCAGGTACCTTGACCTGGTGACCTTGACCTATATTGTGCACTCCAGTGACTGACACATTTTATGTTGCTGTTCGGTATCTCCTCAAATATAAGACCTACAACCACTAAACCTTGCATAGTGCTTCACCTCATTGCACTGGCTTGGCAGGTACCTTGACCCGGTGACCTTGACCTATATTTGACACATTTTACATTAATGTTTGATAACTCCTCAACTATAAGGCCTACAACCACCATACCTTGCATTGTGCTTCTCCTTGATGTACTGAATTAGCAGGTACGTTGACCCGTGACCTTGACCTATATTTCATGCTCCAGTGACTTTTACACATTTTACGTCAACGTTCCATTATCATTGGGCTGTATGATACGAAAAGTCAGTGCTGAAGATATAGCCATTAGAGGGAATGGGACTGACCTGGAATATATGTGCCCCACTAGGCACTTTGTCTACATTTTTTTCAACCCAGTTTTCCAAGTAAGCACTGCTAAGAATGAAATGAACTTATTTAATAACCACGTTCTGATTGTGGCTCCTGTGACTTTTGCCCCAGCAGGTGCGATGACGCCTTCCGCGGAATTCTTGTTAAATATGTAAATCTGTTAGCTCAGGTGAGTGATATAGGACCATCATGGTCCTCATGTTGTTTGTTTTCCTTTGTTCACATGTTTGATATTTGTTGTGATACTAAATAAATGCCAACACTATCAATCATTATTTGACTATTGAATTTTGGCAACAAGGTGATCAAAAGATCCATGAAACATATGTTGTGGTTTCTTATTGAAGTATCTCCTTGAGGCGCTTATGAGTTACATAGCTCCAGATAAGAGAGGGTGTCCACAAAATATTTTTCTTATTTCTCCACAAAAACATACGTTATGGTACTCTTTAGAAGTGCTCGATGAGGCGCTTCTAATGAGTACCCACAACATATAATTTTGTGGAGAAATAAGAAAAATGTAAGTCCTTTTTGGTTTGGGGGGAAAAATGCCTTATCTGGAGCTATGGAATACCCAAAAGTATGTTTTTTGCTGGAGAAATAAGAAATATATTATCTGGTTACCCCATTTATCTAGAGTATGACATTGTATTCATTCACATTGCATTTAGCATATTTTTCTTTTTTTTTTTTTTTGTTTTCAGCAAGGAAACCATCACAGCCAGTGAAACTTGAGGATGATGTGAAAATGGAAGAAGAAGATGACAGCCTCCTGGATGATTAGATTCAGTTCTGTTTTGAAACAGTATCCAAGAAAATCGGGCTAAACCTAACACTTTATTCTGTGAAGAGAAAGGAGTATGTGCATTAAGGCCCAATTTAGGCCCCCTACTGAAGAAATACATCTCTACATATTTTGTACCTTTTTCCAAGCCTATAATCAGATATAAATGGAAATGTGTGTCAGGGGTCCATGAAGAAAAATATATGAGGTCAAAGTTTATTCGCAGCTAAGTATTCTATATAATTCAATAGCATAAATTTTACATTGCTAATGCATAAAAAATGGTCAAAAATGAAAGTTTTAGCTCAGAAAGGGACCTTTCAGAAAATAAGAGTACCCAAACTGTAAACTACAACCGTTCCACTAAATGTTTACAGGGAAAGCCCAGTAATTAATAGACTTTGATTTTCAACAGATTTTAAGTATTCTTAATGCATGTCGTCCTTTTGAAATGGAAAATTTATGAATTTTTGGATTGGTTTACTGTACTGCTCCAGTTACGCCTCACTGTAATTATCCTAAAATAATCGAGTTCATTTGACTGTCTGATGCCATTTGTCTTTTATGGAGATTATAGATGTGTGGGGAAAAGCTAAATACTACCATATATAAGGGGACATTGTAGATTTTGTACAAGGGAGATAGCTTTTGTGACTTTGTGTGTGCTTTCCTACACATTAACTCCCATCTGAAAAAGGGTCTTCTCTAAACGGAAAGAATTTGTTCCTACACATCAAGTTCCTTCTTAAAAGTGGTCTACTCTGAAAGGAAAGAATTTGCTCACAAGGTGAGCAAATTCTTTCCTTTCAGAGTAGACTCTTTTTTCAGAAGGGAGGGGAAACAATTTTGAAAGAGTCATCTCCCCTAAAGTGTATCAGTTCCCCATAAAAAACAATGTATAGAGTTTGCTGCAGCATGTGAAAATGTGCATTCAGCGCATATATGGACAGTAAAAGTCTAGATCAGCCTCTGAATCTGCCCAGTCTGATCAGGACTTTTAACTGTCTGTTTACAGAATCATTTGATACTGTAAGGTATATCTATTTTTAGCAAAGACCCATATCAGATAGTGGACATTCCAGATGAGCGTGGGTATCAATGTAATATTTTTCTTATTTCTTGACAAAAACATGTTGTGGTACTCATTAAAAGTGCCTCAATGAGGCACATCTAATGAGTACCAACAACTTGATTTCGTAGAGAAATAAGAAAAATGCCAGTACTTTACGGTTGAAAAAGCACCTTATCTGGAACCATGGTACGTAAAATACAAATGTAGATAGTCCAGGAAATTACCCATATAAGCTTAGCTTACAATCAGATCCTGGAATATTGATATTGTATATGTTTGTGTACATGTAAATGAACAAATGAAATATTGTTTAAAGCAGATAGTGAAACTTATCAGTGTAATGATATTCGAAGTCATTATAAATAATGTTGAATCTCTACTTTATATACAGTCAAACTTCAGTGGCTCAAACATCTCTTGACCCATGGAAATTTGTTCTAGACATGGGTAGTTCGAGCCACTGAGGATTAATCATAGCACCAGGTCAGGAGGGAAATGGGGATAATTTAGGGATGTCTTTTAGGTCTTCTATAGTAATGTATGTTGAGTGAACTCATTAGATTTGCCACAATGAGGCAGTTCTAACCAGTACTCACAACATACATTTTCATGATAAAGTAAGAAAATATCCCTAAAATATCCTTAAATATTAGTTTTCTTGAGCTATCCGAAAAATTTCCTGAGTAGTCAAATACCAGTATGAAGCAGCCTCTGTAAAAAATCCATCAATGTTTGAGTCATTAAAGTTAACTGCACCTTTTAATTTTTGATATATATCATAGCAACAGGTAAGGCACATTTTTCATCCAAAAATGCTGATATCTTTCTTATTTCTCAACGAAAACATATGTTCTGGATACTCATTAGAAGCGCCTCAGTGAAGTACTTCTAATGAGTATTAGAAGCATCTCAGTGAGGCACTTCTAATGAGTACCCACAACATATGTTTTCATTGAGAAATAAGGAAGATATGCAGATACCCCCTCTTACCTGTAGCTATGATAGTCAAGCTTTTGCCATATAAAGGGACTGGATAAACTTTGTATATTTTCTGCCATTTCTTTACAAATGAGAAATTTTCTGACTTCCTGTTTGGTTTCCTAGAAAATTGCCTCTTCTGGAAAGGGTTCTACTCTAAAACGAAAGAACTTGCTCCTTTTCAGAAGGGAGGCAAAAAAAAATTGACAGCAGTACCTCACAAGTGATCCATTCCTCTTTATTGGCTTGCCATGGTTCATTTTATCAAAAACTTTGCTCATGTTCCTCTCATGATATGAAGTTTACACACACACACCTGATTTTTTGTCTACACAGTGAGATCAGAGTGGGTATTCACACACTATCTATGGACCATGTAGAAACTCAGTAGTAAATGGTCCAGACAACGACAGGGCAGAGTGCTAGGTGTAGGAGCTTCTGACAGGGCACTTTTTTCAACAGAGAAGTACAGATATTTTTTCGTGTTTCTCTATGGAAACATATGCTGTGGTATTCATTAGAAGTGCCTCTCTTCTAATGAGTACCCACAACATAAGTTCTCGTGGAGAAATAAGAAAAATACTATTTGGATACTCTTTTTATCTGGAGCTATATGGGATTCGTAGGCATCTTTTTGCCTGGAATGGCTCACATATGTACAGATTTTGGTTCATTTTCTTGGCCCATTTGTTCAAAGCTAACGACATTGTTAGTTAACGATTCGTTAAAATTTACATTGAGTGATACACAAATATGCTGAAATTTTTTGCTGAAAAAATGTGAGTAGCTTTTGCAGGGTTCAGCAAAAAATATCAAAATAATATATATTGAATCCGCTAAAACAGTTAACGAAATGACCCTTAACGAGCTCGTTAAGCTAACGACGCTTTGAACAACTGGGCCCGTGTTCGCTAACTTTTGACTGTAAATATGTCTTTAATCGATACATTAGTTTTTAAGATGTTTATTTGTGTAAATACACATGTGGAAATGGCTGAATATATACATTTAAAAAAAAAAATACCAAAATTTAGCAGTGAAATACACTCTCAAGAAAATTTGTCTTTCCAGTGGGACTTAATCTTATGCATCTGGCCTCTGTGGCTCAGCCTGCCTCGGTGGCAACATTCTTTCATGGAGATTGATCATGAAATACTTTCTAAGGTCATTCTCTCCCTTCCACTGATTCAAGTAGTGCAGTTTTCCATTTCTGGCAAAAGAATGTGCACACATACTGGAAAACTGCTTAAAAAGGACTAATCCTGCCCAGGAAAACTGTGGCTAGGTAAACTGACTGGCTCAACATGACCTTAATAGTGTTGACTGGGCTGTTCAACTCCAAGCCAACCAACCAATCTATGCAGTCAGACTGACTGGTAGAGGATTAATGCTGCATCAAATAAAAGTCTAATTTTCATTTCTCCTGCTTCTCAAGAAACAGACTTTTTTGTGGAAGGGGGGCTCATTAGAATGTTTTTGTATGAGCTAGGCCATGTTTTAACCCATATATGCCTACGGTCCTATGAAAGGGACATTGGCAAACAGTGTAGACCCAGATTAGACACCACAGAATGCGGCATCTGATCTGGGTCTACACTGTTTGCATTAAATACAGGAATTTCTATAAAACATGGTAATATTAAAAACTAACCAGACACCCCTTCTATTGGAAATTGATTGATGCAAAGAGTTACGGTAGAAGAGTCCACTAGGCATAAATGGGTTAAATGTTCCTTCGGGGTATGTGCAAGTCAGTCCATCTAATCAGGACTTTTCCTATCAAGTTAGAAGCATCCCAGTGACCAAGAGGTTAGTGCTCCCAACTTCTGATCACAAGGTCCCAAGTTCGAATCCGGCTGGGGGTGGAATTCAGATCATGACTAGGGCACTTCATTGCACAGAGCCTTTCATCATCACCCTTACCTCATCTCGATATGACTAGTAAATAATGTTGAAAGGGGCGTAAAACACTAACTCATCATCATCAGGGCTCAGTTGTTCTAAACTAACAATGTCATTAGTTAACACATCTTTAAAACTTTGATCATTAAATATAGCATATACGCTAATATTTTTGCTGAAAAAATGTGAGTAGCTTTTGCATTTGCAAAAGCTACTCACATTTTTTCAGCAAAAATACCTGTGAATTAAATATTGCAATTACTAGAACAGTTAACATTTTTACCACTAACAAGCTGGTTAAGCTAACGATGCTTTGAACAACTGGGCCCAGGACTTTTCCATCCACATACAGAATCACTGGCTACTGAGAAGCATCCACGTGACTGAAATGCTAGCACTCCTGACTGCAGGGCCGGCCTCGGTGGCTCAGTTCGCTGCGCCGTCCGACTGGAGACCAGGAGGTCGCGGGTTCAACCCCCGCTGAGGTCGGCAACATTCTTTCTTGGAGATTGATCATGAAATATTTTCTACGGTCATTCTCTCCCTTCCGCTGATTCAAGAAAGGCAGTTGTCAGTTTCTGGCGAAAGAATGTGCACAATACTGGTTAACTACTTAGAAGACTAAGCCTGCCCAGTAAACGTGTGGTTAGGTAAACTGACCGCGCTTGACATGACCCTATGGGTTGACTGGGCCGTAAAACCTCAACACAAACAAACAAGTCCAGTCCCACATGAGACAAAATTCATCTCATTATTATAGAGTGCTTTATTGTGCAGAGCTTTTCATTATTATCCCATCATTGTCTCAATATGACTTAGATAATGTTGAATAAGACATAAAACAGCAAATCATGATTGGATACTGATGGACATACCGATGTTTAACAAAGTCTGATCTGGGCCTTCCCTGTTCGCACATGACCAGAAGGCTTATTTTCGCTTTGTTCGGCTCAGATTGTGTGATTGTTGGCTGATCTGCAGCTTTACTGTTGATATAGGCCTGAAAACACTTTTCGTCATGGCTTGGCTCATACACTATGAAATGTTTTTATGTTGCTTTGAGTCTCTGTAAATAAAGTTCATTTCTTTCATCAGGACATCATGCAGTCATTGTACCATTTTACATTGTTGTATGTACATGTAACAGTATTGTGTTAGTTTACGTTATCATTTTTTTTTAAGAAGACTTACAGCTTAATAGGAATGGATACATTTTGTAGATTTTCCCCATTTTTTTCAAGGGAGACAGAAAAAGACTTTGACATTTCATGCAAAGTGTCTCCTCAGGAGACACTTTGCATGAAATGTCAAAGCCTATTTTCTGGGAATAATAAGAAAAATGAAGAGACAATTTGCATCAAATGTGAAAGCTTATTTTCTGTGGAAAATAAGAAGAAGAATAAACATTCGACAATGGTGTCTGTTAAAGTTTTTACTCAGCATGCTAATGGTCATGATATCATGTAGCTAATAATGGAATTTCATTTTCAAAACCTGGGGAACTTGTATTGCACTATGGTTCGGATTGATTTCTAGCTACTGTACCATATTACTAATCATGTTGGTTTCATTTTATACTGTATTAACCTTCAGTATACATGAGCAAATTCAGCAAACGACATATATCATTCTATTTTTATTTCTGGAAAACACAGTTTGACATTTTGAGATTGTCTGAACAAAATGTCAAACCCTGTTTTGGGAAAAATAGTACAGATGTTTTAAAATGTGGTTTACTGATATTTAACCTTTACCACTCTATGGGCAATTTCAGCAGATGAGAAAGTGATGTTTTTTCTTATTTTTCCCAGAAAACAGACTTTAACAATTCATGCAAATTAATTTGCATAATTCATGCAAATTAATTTGCATGAATTGTTAAAGTCTGTTTTCTGGGAAAAATAAGAAAACTTTTTTCATCTGCAGAAATTGTTATTCAGCTCGCAAAGCATTAAAGTGTGCCTGTCAAAGGTTAATACGTTTGGCTATTGGGAAAAAAAACAACAGGTTTATCCTGTATGTGAACCGCACAAACTAGTGTGCACAGTCATAGACTAGTCAGGATCAGTGTGATTCAGACCTTGTAGACAGTACAGTGAACAGTGAAGACTGACCATAATACGTTGATATGTGTGCTGTTATTGACTCTTAATATATTCATAATGAAGTTAGCAGACAAGAAATATGTTTTGTTTTGTTTTTTTCCTTAATTTTCACGAAAACAAGCACTGACATTTTGCTTATGAATCGCCTCTCAAAATGTTTCACCTTAATGTCATGGCCAGTTTTCTGGAAAATAAAAAAAAAAAAATAGATATATTTTTTAAGAATCATCTGTTTGAGGGCTTTGGATACACATACAAGGGAAATAACTCTGACATGAAAATATTTACCTTCTCACTGGGGACTACTATTAAAGGAAAGAATTGGCTCCCTCTGGGATCCAATTCTTTCCTTTAAGAGTAGACCCTGTTTCCTTCAAGAGTAGACCATGTTTTCTTAAATAGACCCATTTTCTGAAAGGTTTCCTGTTCTTGGGAGCTAAATTCCTATCTGCAATAGTTATCTCCCCTTGAAAAGCAATGGCAAACTCTTCAAGTGTATCCATTCCCCTTACATTAATTGGTCTTCACTGTTCTCATGTAGGGAGACATGGATTACTTTCTCATAGCATGCCTCATAATGGCTACATCACTTGAAATAAAATTTGAGCCTTCATATTTAGCTTTTTATTGTGTTTTAACAGCCTTCAGTTGAACTTACACACATCGAAGTGCCATGCTTACTGGTCCATAGATTGCTGAGTAGTATTTCAGTCCAAGAGTTTGGACAGTTCATGGAATACAGATACCCATCAACACCCATCAAAATGGCTTGTACTGTTGAAATACCGAAATAATTAACAGAACATTTGTGGAAGCCTTATAAATTCTTGTTTTGCGGTATTACAATTTGTTAAATGCATTGATCTGTTGGACTGTACAAAAGTTTGTTGTCAGGTTCAGAAAAAAATCTTTATCTGTTTGAGAACATTTGAAATGCTTCTGCTATTGGACAGCAAGTACTCTGATCAGACTATGGGTGTGCAGTTAGATCTGTCATGATCTGTGTCTTCAGAAGGTACAGTTTCTGACATAACCTCTTAACTCCTTGGTTACTTAAGACCAGTAACCCATTTAATCGGGAGACTACCTCCCCCCCCCCACCCCCCCCCCCCCCCCCCCCCCACCCCCGCACGCCCACAAAAGGGGTAAGCATTCTCCAGCATCTGATCCAAAGTCCACACTGTTTGCATTTATACAGGGATTTCTATGAATCTGCTTCCTGACCTGGTGTCATTATTAACCCTCAGTGGCTCGAACTACTTATATCTCAAACATTTTTTTATGGTCCCAAAGGTGTTCGAGCCAAGTTTGACTGTAATAACTAGATATGTCCAAAGTACACAAATGCTCAATCTGATCTGTTATACATTTTGACCCCTAGCCCCACCCAAGGGCAACTCTAGCACAGAGTTGAAGATTTAGGTGTGGGTAAGTAGCATACCAAAAGTTGAACTTTCTAGCATAAAAGGTTCCCAAGTTGTGACCTCCATGAGAAACACGGACATAAATGTCAGTGTAAATTTGAATGTAAACTCTGATGTTTTATACATTTTGACCCCTAGCCTCACCCCAGGACATGACCCAAGGGCAATTCTAGCACAGAGTTGAAGGTTTAGGGCTGGAAGTAGCATACCGAAGTTCAGCATCCTAGCATAAAAGGTCTCCAAGAGAATCGCGGATGTAAATGTCAATTTATTTGAATGTAAACTTAAACCTTTGGCAGACTCTGGTTACGAAAGTGACATGTACGGAAGAGATATCACAGCAAAACGCTGTATACCCCACTGCTGCCTTGGGTTGGTTGGGGAATAATCAAAACTAGTCAGACACCCTGCTATTGGAAATAGATTAGTCCAAAGAGTTGTGGTAGAAGAGTCCACTTGATGTAAGTGGGTTAGACAACTACGAAGAAGTACTGGTGAAGCTAGAGCTGGCTTTAGACCTAAACAGAATAATGACAAACTCCCTGTGAAATAAGAATATTTTAATAGCAAACTTGTCAGGATAATTAATTCATTATGGCAGACAGACAGACAAAACATTTATTCTCACATGACATGAGGAACAACATATAAACACAAATGGCAGATGAGATGGTAAATATACAGTTTTAATTAATTCTAAGTATGTTTAGCTTATTTTTCCAATAAAGAGGTGGAGGTGGGGGGTGGGGCTAGTGTGTAGAAAAAACAAACAGGAAGTCACAAAAGTTGTCTCTTGCAAAATGGTGGAAACTACCAAGTTTATCCATTCACCTTAAACATCACGCAACAAATATTGATTCGGATTATTCTCCAAAACAAAGAGGACCAATCGTCCTGTAACTCACCTGAGACTTTGTTCGGAGCAAGCTTATGGTAACATCTTTTAAAGGAAGAAACATATGGGTAGTTTGAGAAGCCTTTGATGTCTATATACTACAATAGCTTTGTATGGAATTTAGCTTTAATTAAATTTGCGAAACAGAAACTTCACATAAAATATGGCTTAGATAAAGTGACATACCAAATATCAAAAGCTTCACACAAGAAGATTTTTAAAACTTTTCCCCATATGAGTCCATGTAAAACAAATGACCCCAGGGGCAAGGCCATTTCTGACGTCAGGGCTATAATGCGAACAATCTTGGTAAAGGTCCACTAGACAAAACTAAGTACCAAATGTTAAAGGCTAGACCTAGTTTCAGACAAGAATATTTTAAAGCTTTTTCCATATGAGTCTATATAAGACAAGTGACCTTCGGGACGGAGCCATTTTGACCACAGGGCCATAATTTGAATAATCTTGGTAGAGGCCCATTAGATGAAGTTACATATCAAATAGGCCTTCTAGTTCCAGAGAAGAAGATTTTAAAAGTTTTTCCCTCGATGAGTTTGTAAAACAAGTGACCCCTTCCCCGGAGCGGGGCCATTTTTTACCCGAGTGCTATAATTTGTACAGTCTTGGTAAAGCATACTAGATGAAGCTGCATACCAAATATCAAAGGCCTGGACCTTCTAGTATCACACAAGAAGATTTTTAAAGTTTTTTTTCCATATATGAGTCTATGTAAAACAAATCAGCCCCGGGGTTGGCCATTTTTTACCCAAGTGCTATAAATTGAACACTCTTAGTAGAGGCCTATTAGGTGAAGTTACATACCATATATCAAAGGCCTTGGCCTTCTAGTTTCAGATAAGATTTTTAAAGTCTTTTCCCTATAGAAGTCTATGTAAAAGAAATGACCCATGGGGTGACGCCATTTTGACCCAAGGGCTCTACTTTGAACACTCTTGGTAGAGTTCCACAAGATAAAGCTACATACCAAATATCAAAAGGCCTGGGCTTTCTAGTTTCAGGCAAGACGATTTTTAAAAGTTTTGCCTGTAGGAGTCTATGTAAAAAGTGACTTTTCCGTAGAAAAGGTCATGGTCAACCCAAGGCTATCATTCTTTAAACTTTACTGAGCCTATGTCCCCAATGCTGCCTATCAAACCCCAGGGCCATCTCATTTGGTTCCGGAGAAGAAGAATTTTAAAGGGGTTTTACCATATATGGGCGTGGCGACCATCTTGGTTATGTGACCCAGATACAGCGCACAAACTTCGTTCCCCCTACCTATTGAGGCTCCATATGAAATTTAGCTTTGATTGGCCCAGTGGTTTCTGAGAAGACGTTTTAAGAGTTTCCCCTATACGAGTCTATGTAAAACTGGGGTTGGGCAATTTTTTACCCAATGGCTATAATTTAGCGGTCCACATGATAAAGCTACATACCAAGTATCAAAGGATGGGCCTTCTAGTTTCAGATAAGATTTTTAAAGTTTTGTCTTTAAGAGTCTATGTAAAAAGTTTGACTGTTCCGTGAAAATAGATCAAGGTCAACCCAGTCATTATTTTTACAAATTTTATTAGGTCCATGTCCCCAACGCTACAAGCCCCAGTGTCAATGACCCTTTGTTTCCGGAAAAGAAGATTGATTTTTAAAGGGTTTTTACCATATATGGGTGTGGCGGCCAGCTTGGCCATGTGACCAAAATGCGTGAACAAACTTTCGTTTACCTTATCCATTGAGGCACCCTATTAAATTTGGCTGATTGGTCCAGTGGTTTCTGAGGAGAAGACTGACAACGGACGAACGACGGAGCCTGCCTCTACTATAAGCTTACCTATCAGCCTAAAGGCTCAAGTGAGCTACAAAAAACAGAGGCCAATAGGCTACAAAGTTCACCTGAGTGAACTGCTGTAAAACTAATATTTTGAATTATTCTGTAATATTTCAGCCTCACCCTCCAAATAGCTTCGGAGAGTTAATTTTGTAAAAAATAAATAAATGAATAAAAAGAAATAAAAAAATCACAATTTTCGGTTGTCATGGCAACCAGTCAAATTCAACCGCAGGGACAGAATTCGTATGTTTGGTAGAGGACTGCTGAAGAAACATTTCCCTAAAACTTTCGTCAAAATATCTGTAGCAAGGTAGAGAACATGATCTACTTGCATTTTTCCCATTATACGTCTATAGAGACTTTAAATTGCCATAGCGATGAAAGCACACTAGCAAGACAATGCAAAACAATTTTTTTGTAGAGGCAAATATTATAAACATTTCAGTAAAGTATCAACTTGTTCATCCTTATGGCTTCTGAGGAGATGATTTTTTTCATTTAGTTTTTCATTTTTTGTTGCTATGGTAACCAATCCAATTCAGCTGCTTGAACAAAATTCATGTTTACTATGGGACTACTCAAGGAACATTTCTCTAAAATTTTTTTCAAAATATCTGCAATGAGATCTACTTTCTCATTTCCATTTATAAGTCTATGGAAACTTTAAGTTGCTATAGCGACGAAAGCACACGAGCAATGGCAACTAAAAACAAAATTTTTGTAGAAGCTAATGATATAAATATTACTTGAATATTCGGCTCCGTCCCCATTATGGCTTCTGAGGAGAAGATTCTTGAATATTTTTTTGCAAATTTAATGTTTTGGTTGCCACGGTTTGGACAAAATTTATATGCAACATAGGGGACTACTCAAGGACCATTTCTGTAAAACTTTTGTCAAATATCTCCAGTGCGACAGAAAAAAAAATACCTACTTACACTTTTTTTTTGTTTCATTTTAAGACTGGAAACTTTAAAGTTGTCATAGCGACGAAAGCACACAAGCAGAGGTAATAAAAATTTTTGTAGAAGCTATTGTAATATAAAACACTTCTTGAAAGTTTTAGCTTCATTCCCCTAACGGCTTCTTGGGAGATTTTTTTTTTTTTTTTTTTTTTTTTTTTTTAATATATTTTCACAAATTTAACTAATCAAATTCAGCGGTTTGAACAAAATTCATACGTTACGTAGTAGACAACTCAAGAAATCGAGATCTAAAGAAGCCAACTGATCTGGATCAGAACTGTTTGCCATTAAGTATGTGAATTTATATCAACAATCTGGATCTAGTAATCTGCTTAGCTGAAAATTAGAAATGGGTGTGGCATGTTAATTTATTCAGCAGGACAAGGGTTAAGCTCATCTACGAGCCTAATCAGCTCATGTGCGGTAAACATTTAAATCCAGATTTTGCCCTTAACGTTTTCATCCCTGCAGATCAATACAGATACCCCAGTCAGCATCCTACATAAATCTGTAGCGGGCCGTTATCGGCCCTTCAGGGTAGCTGACGGACCGATAACAACCTGCTATAGATTTATGTAGAATGCTAGCTGGGACCTTTGCAAACAGTGTAGATCCAAATGAGACGGCTCATCAAGATCTACACTGGTTGCTATTATGTTATTGATTTTTTTACGAGAACCCCTATGCGCAACAATGGATGCGTCCAAATTCAGAGATGGAAGAGTCGATATCATAAACTTATTGATTTAGAACGGTCACACGAATCACCGAAATACCGGAATACTACCGAAATACCGGAATACCCGTGAAAAATATAGGTATACCTGTGAAAGATACCCATTAAAGACACCAGTATTGGCTCTAATTAATTAATTATTAAGTCAACCTAATGGAAAATGGAATATATTTTAACCTCAAATAATTTGCAAATTCTATTTAAAGTGTTTTTTATTATTATTATTATTATTATTATTATTATTATTATTATTATTTGAAAACATTGTTGATAGTCCGCTAAATCAGAGTCGGAATACGACCGGAATACCCGTGAAAAACGTGAATTTCCTACACTTCAAACGAAAAGTAATACGACTTTTTGTATAAAACATTTATCAATTCAGTGAATAATTTAATCGGATTGATTTAGTTATGTATGATGTATATATATAAAAAAAATATATGGCCAGTAGTAAGTCTCAAACACGACGCACCGAAAGTTTATCATTTACATATGTTTGAAACTTACGCAGATTAAACAACCAATGCAATCATGATGAGTAACGTCATCCTTACATCCATGGAGCTTGTATGAATATTATTTTAAATATAATATAAACATATTAATATAAATAATGTGTTCCAGCAGCATGCCTTTATAAATATGAGAATCGTTGCATCAGATATTACCCCGAATACATCGCGAAATTTTATATATAGCGCTCAATATATAACAACAACAACAACAAAAAGAAAAAAACGTCTTACCTTAATCACCCAGTTTTAGTTTTGGATTAAGGGTGTGGTCGCCTGAGTCTTCCTATATTCACTTTACACGTGCTGCTGCTGCCAAAGAAATAGTTTGAACCCCCGAAGCACTGCTAAAAATTCTAGCGGAGATGCCGATCTAACTGTTTTAGAATTTTAAGGTGAAAATTAGGATGAACATTTCTTCTGAATCGTCTGCCCCAGCAGACGATTCACATGTAATGCCACGCTTAATTTACACAGGAAAGTAAGAAAAAAATGTAAATGCCGTCTGTTGAATATGATAAGCGCTTCAAGGGTTAAAGTATGGATACATTTCATTTGACAAGGGAGACAAACGGACAAGCTGGAATGTATCCACACTACTCGAATCGAGGCCTGGATGGTTGATGATTGGACCAGGGATACGACTGTCCATTTAAATCACCGTGACTTGGTGTCTTATGTCTCTTTCAACAACAACGAAAAAAAAAAAAAGGCATATTGAAATAATAGAACGCGGCGTCTGGTCAGGTATTCACTGTTTGCAAAAGCAGTTTAGCCATTTTTCTAGGAATAACCAAATCTCATAGCTGGATGTACCTAAAATGGACCAGCCAGAATCTGACAAGTTTCGCAAACTCTCTCTCTCTCTCTCTCTCTCTCTCTCTCTCTCTCTCTCTCTCTCTCGTTTTACCCTCATATAAATATGGCACGTCTCCTTTCGAGCTATAAGTTGTTTGCACTGACTTTATTGGAAAAATGATATCGCACCGGCGGGAATCGAACGCGAACCCCACTTATCATGAAACACATTCGCTTCCTCCACTGCTTCAAAGATTGGCAGTTACAAGTTTCTGGAGTTACCTCCCTTAAAAGAGTAAAAACCCTGCAGTGTGAGGACGTTACCCGGGTACAAATGAATATTGTTATGTTATTCTCTTACAATATATACATTAATAACATTATCTTTATTGGCTTACAGCGCAATCTTCAAAACTTTCGTTTCCATGTAAAGGGTTCTGTTTTTGTGTCTTCAACATTCGATATGCAAAACCAAGACCGTAATTTATTTAACGAGTAAAATAGACGCCTGTATAAAACTAGCATCGGCCGGGAAGCATCTTCAAAATGCTATTTGGCCATATTGTCATATGCCCTCGCGGACATTCTAGGCAGAGTCTTCCTGTGTAGAAACCAATACTGAGATACGCGGATAAAGTGTCTCTATCGAATTACCACAATCTGGAATAAATAAATAAAAAAAATAAATAAATAAATAAAATAAAATAAAAAAAATCGTTATTTGTTTTATTACCAAGAAAACAGGATCTGACATTTCATACAATGGAGACAATTTGCATGAAATGCAAATGCTGTTTTCTTGGAAGAATGGAAAAAATATTTCAAAATGTCGTCTGTTGAAAACTTTACCCAGAATGTTAAGCGTTATGGTCTGCACAAACAAATCGCGCATGGGTCTGTGCATAGCAAAACCGACAATAAAACTTGTACGAAGAGACGAATCAGCCTGCACACTCTGAGCCTGCACATCAGTAGTCTGATCAGAGCCTTCGCTAATCGTATGTACTTCCTACAATCTATGGGTTTAACAAAACGTCTTGTGCGACGAGCGAAGAGTCGGGTCTATCTGCGCAACTGCACATTCTGATCAGAGCATTCACTGATCGTATTTAATTTCGATAGCCGGGCTGTCCAAACCGAGATAACCAGTGTGACATTCTGATCAGACCCTTCGCTGATCGTACAATATGCACCTTCTTCGGACTCCGGACTATCCAAGAAGCTTGCTTTATATAGTGGGTCGATGCACAGACTGACCTGAGTCTTTGCTGGTCGTACATTGTACTAAAGTACGTTTTGTCGTCCGGTTCATCAAGCCTTTCATATGGGACTTTAAACCAAGGTCCACATTTCTCTATGACCTAGCTGTTACTGGGACGTAAAAACTCACTCACTCATTAGAATTGTCATTAGCCTCAGTTGCCCTTGTGTGCGTAAAGTGTGTTTTTGTGTGACAGACACCCTTTTCACATGGGCTGTCTTATTGATTCAATGCCTCTTTGATAGCAGAAGCGCCCCCTTTAAGTAAATTTATATTGACATGTGCGGTTGCTGCACGCGAGTGAGACTTTCCCGGTCTTTTACCATAGTACGTCATTTATATTGAGCCGCGTGCGGTTGTTGCATGGGAAAAGGCAATTACAGGAATACCAACTATAAATATGTATCTCGTCGATTGGGGGCAGATGTTTGATTCTCTTTGTGGTTTTTGTGATTTTCATGTGTTTGTTTTGTTTTCTACGGCATATTAAGTAAAAATGACCATGCCGGACCCACTTATGTGGCCGGAGTAGACTAAGCCAAAGAATCCGGTGCTTTTTCATATGGAGCTTTGTTGAGGCCCATGTTACGTGCTCGAACAGTGAATGGGGCTACCGGGGTTTTCTTTGGACCTAGAGAGTACCCAAATATATTCAGGGAACAAGGCAGCATTGGTTAGTATTTTAAGAAAACAAGGGAATCTAATTTAGGTGGATCGGAATGCGGAAGTTTGGAAAACACTTTTGGGATAATAAGACCTTTGCTACCAGCGACTCAGATCAACCTGCGCATCCGCATGAGCGTGAACGATATAACCTTCGCGCAGACTGTACTATATGGTAGAAAAATAAATATATAAATAAATAAATATATTCATTAAAGATATATCTAAATAAATTTATTTATCAAATAAATGAAAAAAAGGACAGGTATTTAGTCAAATTACGCCGATTACAATATTACGATTCCGAGTAACTTCGCACAACTTTGCATAAAGCATACTTTGCGCGGACTTGCAAGTGTTTTCTGCTGAATATTACATTTATTCCCAGCGTTTTTGGGAAGTCCGCAAAACGCCGATATTCGGGGGTTAGATTTTTTTTTTTTTTTTGATGGGGGTTGGGGGGCGGGGGAGGGGGTTCTTTTACCTGAGCTGTACTGTACGTACTTTTCGTTTAAAGTGTAGGTGATTCACGTTTTTCACGGGTATTCCGGTTGTATTCCGGCTTTGATTTAGCGGACTATCAACAATGTTTTCAAATAAAAAAAAAAAAAAACACTTCACAGACAATTTGCAAAGTATTTGTGGTTAAATGAGCTTAATGTCTGGTGCCAAAACAACTGTATAAAGATTAATCAACAGAAATCTAATATATTCATTTCCGGCCTGATAGACCCGTTTTAGTTTTAAGTGTGGCACAATATGCTTGACATTGTCTCTCAGTATATATACCTTGGAATACTATTGACTGAACATCTGGATTACGCAAAAATGGCAAGTCACGTGTCTAAAGCCGCTAATAGAGCCCTGGGATTGGTTATAGCCAAAAATAAGGAGTTCGGTGGCTTATCTTTTAAAACTTTCTCAAAGCTTTTTGATACAATGGTATGGAGTGTAATTAACTACGGAGCGGCCGTTTGGGGTAGTAGGCAGTTCTAGTGTATCAACTCAGTACAGTTAAGAGCAGCAAGATACTACATGGGCGTTGGAAGATACACCTCGAATTCAGCCGTACAGGGTGACACAGGGTGGAAACCGACAGAAGTTAAACAGTGGGAAGCAGTGGTCAATCAGTGGATTCGGCTGAAAACTATGGATATAAGTAGGCTAAATCGGAAAATATTCAACTGGGCAGAACGTCAAGGTAACGACGATGTCAAAATAGGAATCATAAAGTTAACCAAATGTTACAGGAAGCCGGCATTCAGTACCAACACAGTGTGACGAACAGACGAATACTTAAGGCGAAAGTATCTGATCACCATTTTCATAAGTTTCTAAACTCCTGGACCGATGATATAAATAGAGAGAACGCCCGTCAAGGAGTAGGAAGGAATAAACTACGAACATATAGAACATATAAGAATGTTTATATTACTGAGCAATATTTGAATTGTATAATGCCATATTACTATAGAAGTGCGTATGCAAAATTTCGTTGTGGTGTTGCGCCAATTCGTCTGGAAACTGGCAGATGTGAACGCTTACCTGAAGAATTAAGAACATGTTTTAACTGTCCTAACTCTATTGAGAACGAAGAACACGTATTACTCAAATGCCCTTTATATAGTGGTTTAAGAGTTTTAATGTTTAACACGCTTCTTAATGAATTCCCGGGTATTTATAGTAAAGACGAGCATGAACAGTTGTCCGTAATTTTAAGCTGCAAACAGTACAGTAGTATAAGAAGTTGTGCCAAAACCTGCTATGAAATCCTAAGAACTAGACAAAATAACCTGTACAAGTAATCTTACCTAGTCACGAACATAGCAAGAATTAATATAATGGTAATATTCTTTTAACAAAAATGATCTGTGATTTCTTTTTATGACTGTAGTATACTTTTATTGTATACTGAAAGGAAAAAGAAACGCAGGGAAAATATTATTCCTAAATTTCATTCAAGTTTGAAAAAGTTTGTTAAATATTTTACTATGATTACAAAACGGTACATGTATGGAACAAAAGGTCCAAATTGCATTGGTTTGTGATCAACAAGTCTTGAGTTATTGAAGTTCATTGGTAGCTACCCCCCAAATCTTGAAATCAAAATCAAACTGAAAATCAATATCGGGTGTGACCCCCACTTGCTGCCGTTGCTGCCCTAATTCTCCTTTGGATAGAGTTAACCAAAGCATTGACAGTTCGCATCGGGATGTTATTCCATTCATCGATCAACGCATTCCTTAGTTGTGCGAGAGTTGCGGGGGGGATTTCGGCGCTTCCTAACCCTTCTGTCCAGCTCATCCCACATGTGCTCTATTGTGGTCAAATCTGGACTGTACGGTGGCCATGCTAGTGGTGCGATGTTATTGTTTGCAAGGAAATCCTGACAAACTCGGGCAACATGTGGTCGGGCATTGTTCTGCTGCAGAATCAGATTACGTTGTTGCACAAGCGGGACTGCAATAGGACGCAAGATCTCATCCCTATACCTTACTGCGGTCATATTGCCCGCAACAATAACCAACTGTGAGCAATGCCTCCCCAGACCATAACGGAGCCACCCCCAAACTGATCCCGTTCGACAACTCAGGCGTCGGCAAAGCGTTCTCCGCGACGTCGGTACACACGACGTCGACCATCTGCGCGATAGAGAGTGAACCTAGACTCGTCCGTAAAAAGAACTCGTCTCCACTGCCTCATCGGAAATAGCCTGGGCGCATGCGCCGTCAACCACGCCATGCGACGCAACCTACGTGCCTGGGTCAGAGGCAGATCAATGTATGGACGACGAGCTCGAAGACCAATCTCACGCAAGGGCAGTTTCGGTAGCAGTGAGATGACGATTCCGCAAATGTGCCAGACGGATTGTCCTGCCGCGACGTCGCGACGTCACGCGTGGACGCCCAGACCGCGGTCGGTCTGCTAAATGCCCTGTCTCCCTTAAACGTCTTACAAGACGTTCAATTGTTGAGACGTTAACCCCCAAATCATTGACAACTTGCTGTTGCCTCTGACCCTGCATCAGCAACGCAATTGCCCTACCCCTCTGAACATCAGTCAATCGTACTATGATTGAAAAAAAAGTTCAAAGTAGCGTAAAAATGAAAAGAAAAATCGGTAAAAGAATCGAAGAGCGTTGTGTATCGTTAAAGTGTACCAAATGGTGTGAGGAAATTTTGTGCTGAAGGTTTAAACATGCTTGTTTTGCACGAAAATTTGGCTTTCCGTATTGTCCGTGCAATGCACTGTGTAGTGCACGGTTGAATGATTTCACACACTGGGTAGATAGCACATCGACCCAAGACTCGTATACCCGCGGTTCACATTCACAGGACAATCTGTAAAAGTGTATGGCTATAGTAAACACCGTAAAAATGGTTAAAATAAGAAGGAAAAAACTCTACCCTGCGTTTCTTTTTCCTTTCAGTATATGTATATTTGTACTTAGTCTCTCTTAGCTCTAAAATAGAGCCTCTCACGTATGAAAGTTTTAACATATGCATATTTTACTTTCTTATGAGGTGAGACTTTAATAAAATATTTGTATTTGTATTTGCATTTGTATTTGTTAAAGTATTATCCCTTTTCCTTTAGGTTGACATAATATTACTTAATTAATTAATTAAACCTAATATTGGCGTCTTTAATAGGTATCTTTCACAGGTATACCTATATTTTTCACGGGTATTCCGGTATTTCGGTAGTATTCCGGTATTTCGGTGATTCGTGTGACCCATTTAGAAAGAAACAAACAAATGGTTTTTGTTTGTTTGTGTTGAAGTTTTACGGCCCAGTCAACCCAATGGGGTCATGTCGAGCGCGGTCAGTTTACCTAACCACACGTTTACTGGGCAGGCTTAGTCCTCTAAGCAGTTAACCAGTATTGTGCACATTCTTTCGCCAGAAACTGACAACTGCCCTTCTTGAATCAGCGGAAGGGAGAGAATGACCGTAGAAAATATTTCATGATCAATCTCCACGAAAGAATGTTACCGACCTCGGCTGGGGTTGAACCCGCGACCTCCTGGTCTCCAGTCGGTCGGCGCATCCAACTGAGCCTCCGAGGCCGGCACAAACAAATTGTGATATGGCATAACTTATTGCACTAATACAAATATGTTCCAATAATGAAGCTGTTTTCTGCATAAAAGAAAACCTTGTATATTTTGTTTCTTCTAAAACTTTCAGTTGGATCTTAACAGAATTATCTCTTAAACATCTGTATGGGGCAGTTCTGCTGGACCATCTTTACGAAACTGTCTCCAAACTCTCTTAAGACATTTCTGGGGCAATTTTGTAGGGATAGCTTAACAGAATTGTCTCTAGTGATTTGTCTACTTACAACTGACCGAGAAACTGTGATTTATTACTCAACAATTTACGTACTAGAGCCGTTCTATTTCGATTCTAATACACGAAAAATCGACAAAAATGCCATTGATTCCTTCAGATTCTCCCAACCTTCCGTCATTGTTCGACGAAACCCCGCGAACTTCCTTAGTTGTAACACCTGCATTTTTGTAACGTATCTGATGTTACACAGGCTAACGTCCAGGAAACTGCAAATGACGTTAAAAAATTAAAAACGTCACAAAACGGCGGCTCTTCGCGTCACGCTCTTCCGCCAAGTCATTTCTACAGAATAAAACACAGTTCATTTCTGTTGCTTATTTTAGCGTACTGTGTTATAATATAGCATACGTTGGTGCAAAACATACATCGGTTAGTCCGCTGTATGTTTTCTTGCATACTTTCCGTTGCAAAAACAGGTAACGAATTACAGCTATGTATTCCAACTTAGATGAAAAGCAAGCCTTGTATCACTGGTCATGTCTTATCAATGAATAAGCTTAGATCGTACGCTACAGTAACGTGGAGAGCGTGGCCTTGTCGCCACAGTGGCGTCTGATCAGGGTCTCCACTGTTTGCAAATAGTTTAGCCGTTTTTCTCCAGAAATCTACAATACACAGCCTGACATACCTAAAAATGAGATTTGAGTCTTCCAGTATTTAGTGTGGGCGGGAGTTTATTCAGTCTAAAAAAGGGTTAAAGCTGTTACTTATTGACTCGCCCTTGTCTGAAACAAGAACATATGAGTCAGCACACGACAAAACCTACAGTAAGACTTGTACGACCAGCGAAGACTCAGATCAGCCTTTGCATCCGCGCAGTCTGATCAGAGTCTTCGCTGATCACATGTGCCTTCTACAGACTCCAGGTTATCTAAAGAGGAATGAACGAGAACCTTTGCCATACTGGGTGGATGTACAGGGTGATCTGAGTCTTTGCTGGTCACACGGGTCTTACTTTAGGTTACTATAAGAATTCACGGAACCACTGTTTCATCACCGTAAGCCTTCCTCTTTTTTTTTTTTTTTTTTTTCTACCAACCTATTTTATGTTTAAAATGTCTTTCTCAATAAGCGAACGCCCCTCTCTTTGCATATTTCATAAAAATGACTCCTTGTTCTGTCGCAACAGATCACTTGTCAAATTACCTGTGGACTCCTTTACATTATAAAATGCTTTTTGTCTCTCCACACGCTAGTCTGCTCTGCATTTCATTTTGCCTTCTTAACCTTTACCACTCTCTGGGCTAATTTAGTAGACGATAAATTGATGAGGTTTCTTATTTGTTTTCCAGAAAACAGGTTTCGACATTTCATGCAAATCGTCTCCCGCATAAAATGTCAAATCCTGTTTTCTGGGGAAAATATTTCAAAATGTCGTCTACTGAAAATTTTCCCAGAGCGCGAAGCGTTAACAACTGAGTCTGTTGAAACTTCCTCAATAACCGTATTGGACAAAGGGTTTATACTAATAAACATACTATCGGATTTATCAGCGATACAAATATCTATTGCCGCCTCTTTCACAATGTCAATGTGTCAAGACCTCACAGTTACCACTTCATCTTCTATTTTACTTATACATCTCTCTACTTCATGCTGGAATTCTGAAATAACTTGCTTGCATCTATCTTCTATAGTCTTTGGTGTAAGCTTTCAAGGGCTTTACTACAGGATTGTTAGATCTGGGCTGTGATCAATAAAACAAATCATTCGTGAGAGTTTTTCAAAAAAACTGTTTTGCATCTCTAGTTCTAATGAGTACCCACAACCTATGTTTTTGAGCAGAAATAAGAAAAATAATGTATACGTACCCCTGTAAACTCCAGTTTTACTATATAAAAGTGGGGTTTAAGGGGGTCAAAATTATGTAGGCGTGTTTTCGTGATGGTCTATTGTAAACCAATTTTATGTAACCTCAAATTAGAGAGTAACCGTTATTTTCGTTGATGAGACTTGATGTTAGATCGAATAAATTACATCAATGATTATTAATTTTGCAAGGGATCGAATGTATAATAGCAACACAGTACACATTTCCATTTTTTTTTTTTTTTTTTTTTTTTTTTTTATTACGGGGTTATGGAAAGTAGCTGGGCGTAGGAACTGGTCGGCGGGGACGTCTATAAGACCATTATCGCGGTATATCATCACTAGCTTGTCTTCTGTTCTTTCCTGCTGTAGAGGACACCAGCCAAGGGCAGCTGTCATCTGGCTGGTGCTGTTTGTTGTCTTATAGTCTCCAGTGGCAAACCTGGCTGTTCTTCGTTGGATTCCCACAACTGATGGGTGTTCCTGGTAGTATAAGGGTCCCAGGCAGTCGACTCGACTCCGTCAAATGTCTTTAAAACCAGACCAGTGTAGTACTGCGCTTTGATGTCTCCTAGGCATTGTTCCCGTTTTTGTGCATTCCACGATAGACTGTTTGCCAGTGTCACCTCAAGTTATTTGTTATTCCTGACAAACTCTAATAAGTCATGGTTGTTGATATTGTAGCTGGCTTTTACAGGGTTCCGCTTCCAACCACGCATTTCTTACGGTAAAATGACATTTGCCAGTACTTCTCTCACTATTGTAGACAATCAAGATCATCCTGAAGTTCAGCTGCATCCTGCCTGGAACTAATCTTCCTATACAGAAGGCTATCATCAGCGAAAATGCGAGTAGTGGATGAGACTTTCCATAGCAGATCGTTGAAGAACAGTAAAAACAGCAGCGGCCCCCAAAATGTGCCCTGGGACACGCCGGAGGTGACTGGGCTCAACTCAGATGCATGGTCTTCAACTAGGACCTGTTGCCTCCGCTACGAAATAAAGCTCTGGATCCACTAGGAAATTTTATTTAGAATTCTTAGTGGCGTGGCTCTTAAGGAGAGTCATTAGTATGGAAACTTTTCTAAGGCCTTGCTGAAATCAAATGGAATAGTATCTATCTGTTCTTTCTCATCAAGATTGGCAGAAATGTCCTGTAGTGTGACAAGGAGCTGACTTTCACAAGAACTCATTTTTCTGGAACCCGTGTTGCTGGTCGCTAAGTAGCTGGTTGCCAACAAGGTGCTATGGTTATTGGTTCATTTTTTTTTTTTTTTTTTTTTTGCAGCAGCAGCAGATGGGGGCAAGGGAGGTAGGCTTACAGTTAGCTGCGTCGGGTTTTGTCTCCTTTCTTGAACCGGAGACTGACTAGAGCCTTCTTCCAATCATCTGGAACAGTCCCTTGCTGTATGGATGCTTCACTGACCTGGGTTAAAGCTGGTGCAATCTCCTCTACGCATTCCTTCAGAAAAAGTGATGGTATGGCATTTGGGCCTTGAGCCTTTTGAGGATGCAGCATCCAGGCTCCATTGGTATTGATTGTAAAAACTGTCGTTTTTTGGAATGGATTACAGGGCAACGAGGGCTGGTTGGTGAGGTCTTCATTAGTACTCTACTACTCTCGCATCTTTTCCCATTGATGAATGCCATTGTGTACTGTTCTGTTTATACCCAAGCATATATATATATATATATATATATATGTTTATACACAACCAGTAGCATTTTTATTTATTTTTATTACTATTTTTTTTTTTTTATTTTATTTATTTATTTATTTTTCAATATAGTACTGTGACATCACTCATTTTTATCCCCCGACCGAAAGGTTCGGGGGATATAGCGATCGCCCTGGCGTCCGTCTGTCCATCCGCCTGTAGACGAAACCTTGTGCGGCCCATAACTCCTACACCCTTTGAGCTATTTTCATGAAACTTTGTCAGGTTGTAGAAAGCATTGGGTAGGAGTGCCGCGTGCAAGAATGACAACTCTAATCGACTTGGTTCAGGAGTTATCTCCCATAGTCTCCCAAAATTGTAAAATTTTGTGTGGACCATAACTCTAAAACCCTTCAAAATATTTTCATGATACTTCACCAATATGTAGAGGACATTGAGTAGGCGTGTCGCGTACAAGGAAGACAACTCTAGCTGAATCCGTTTTGGAGTTATCTCCCATAGTTGTTAAATGTTGTGCGGCCCATAACTCTAAAACCCTTGAAGGTATTTTCATGATACTTCACCATTAGATAGAGAACATTGAGTAGGTGTGTCGCGTACAAGAAAGACAACTCTAACTGCCTGCGTTCTTGAGTTATCTCCCATAGTTATAAAATCTTGTGCAGGCCATAACTCAAAAACCCTTCGAGATATTTTCATGATACTTGATCAAGTTGTAGAGGACATTGAGTAGGTGTGTCATATACAAGAACAACAACTCTAGCTGGCTCCGTTTTGGGAGTTATCTCCCATAGTTGTTAAATGTTGTGCGGCCCATAACTCTAAAATGCTATACGTTATTTTCATGATACTTCACCAATAGGTAGAGGACATTGAGTAGGGGTGTCGCGTACAAGAATGACAACTCTAACTGACTGCGTTCTGGAGTTATCTCCCATAGTTATGAAATCTTGTGCAGCCGCTATAACTAAATAATCATGATACTTGATCAAGTTGTAGAGGACATTGAGTAGGTGTGTCATATTCAAGAACAACAACTCTAACTGACTCATTTCTGGAGTTATCTCCCATAGTTGTTTAATCTTGTGCAGACCATGACTCTTAAACCCTTTGAGATATTTTTTATGATACTTCATCAAGTTGTAGAGGACAATGAGTAGGCATGTCATGTACACAAAAGACAAGTCTGACTCCATTTTTGAGTTATCTCCCATAGTTGTTAAATTTGCTGACGGTCGTAACTTCTCTACCAGTTGAGATCTTTGGTGATAACTAATAGGGATGCTTAGAACATTAAGAAGGAGAGTTGCATTTAAAAATTGTAACTATGAGTTACTCGTTACTCCATTTACTTTCAATTATCTCCCTTAGTGGTAAAATCTTGTGCAGGCCATAACTCTTTAACTAGTGGAGACATTTTAATGATAGTTAGTAGAGATGCTAAGAACATAAACTAGGTATGTCACAATATGTAAGGACAACTCTGACCTACGGAGTGGTGGAGTTATCTCCCTTCCTTATACGGATGCAGATTTATCAGCAATGTATGCAACAGGCTTTATTTTATTTATTTATTTTTTTATTTTTTTATTTTATCTTTTTCATTATTTTTGGATTCTTTGTTGAAAATCATTTACTAGCGAATACAAAATTGAGTTCCTCAGACTAACGGTTGAAGAGTTACAGGCCTTGCAGGTAAATGGCCTTATATTTCTCATTATTTTTGGATTCTTGTTGAAAATCACTTACCAGCGGAACACAAAATCCAGTTTCTACGACTTACAGTTTGAGAGTTATAATCTTTGCAGGCAGCAGGCCTTATTTTTCTCATTATTTTCGGGTTCTTTGTTGAAAATCACTTACTAGCAAACAAAAAATCCAGTTTCCATGACTTACGGTTGGAGAGTTATAATCATAGCAGGCAACGGGCCTTATTTTTCTCATTATTTTCAGTTTCTTTGTTGAAAAACACAAAATCCAGTTTCCACAACTTATGGTTTTAGAGTTCTATGTCTAATTCATAGTTGTGGAGCTATCACCCACTGCAGGGTTAAACAAGTGTACCCCTTGATAAAATTACATCTCTGATATCCTAGATTGAAAAAAGATGGCCAATACTAAGCAATGTGGATAAAGTGCCTTGCTCAAGGACACAACACTTAGTGCTCGCTGGGGTCGAACCCACCAACTGGTTAACTTACAATCTTGAATCCGACGCTTTACCACTGCACAGCGCTCCAGTATTTGTACATATTGTTACAAATATTTACAACTCAACAGCCGATGCTCTTTCTTTACATACATGTATGCTTATATATCACAGTCCCACTTATCATCTTATCATATTCTATGCTGTTGTCTCGTGAATTTGATCACTTTGTGCTAGAGCAAACGGTACTGGATTATTCAGCATTTTGCCGGCCCGAATAGCTCGTCCGCTTCGGGAACTGGAGGTCGTGGGTTCAAGCCACGGCCGCGCCATACCAAAGGCGTAAAAATGGCACTAGGAGTTCTCTTAGCTGGCATTTGCATTATTCATTGGTAGTCCCAGGAAGATAAAGGAATGCAGGTAAGTATTTATATGGAATCTTTGTTTGTCGCAATAAAAGCTCTACAGAGCTTGTTTTCTGTTTCTAATATGCGACGTTAAATAGAGCTTCTTTATCTTTAATGAAAAAAGCTGACTTAAATTAGTCGTCTTTGAATGTTAAACTGTTTTGTATGTTTTCAGTAAATGAAATATAAGAACAATATGACAAATTTATGTCCGTTCCGGTTATTGCAGGTCCAATCTGATTTTCAAGTATCGCGCATGCGATATTCCGTAGTGATTCTTCTAAAACTAGTAAAACCCTTGGATTTCTCCGTCGAAATTTCTCTTTTGCATCTCGAGAAACCAAGGAAGTTGCATATAAAACGCTCATGCGCTCTAACTGGAATATGTAGCCGCTGTTTGGAACCCATACATTAAAATTCAATGTAGTCAACTTGAGAAGGTGCAGAGGACTTGCAGGCGTTGGGGGAACACAAGCTATGTCGACGATATGGTGGATGAGCTGCAATGGCCAACCCTGAAGCCCGGAGGGAGCAGGCTTCCTTAGCCTTCTTTCATAAAATTCATTATGGCCTGGTAGATATTGATAAGGCTATGTATCTGACCCCTACACCTGGATTGAGACCTTAGATTGAGACATACTAGAGCGTCACACAACTTACAGTATACACGACGTCTTTCATAGTCTGACGCCCTAAAAAAAAGGCCTTCTTCCCTCGTACCATTCCATTGTGCAACTAACTTTCCATACCATAGGTCCTAGTGAATGAATGTTATTAGACGTATCACCAGTAAAAATTCTGATTCTGATTCTATGGAATGGTCTTTCTTCCTCAGTAGTCTCAACAACTGAGGAGTTTAAAGTATTAATTTAGACTTCTATAACAGTGGTAAGTGCTTTAACATGCCTCTGTTTAGCTTATTGTAAATAGTTTTAATGGTCTACCCAAATGTTCGCCCCCTTTTTTTGTGCTAAATTAGCGCCGCTGTAATGTATCTACGAATGTTTCTTTGGGGAATTAAATGAAAATTGAAAGCACGTGTTTTCTACGATATATATCTTTTACTTGAACACCGAAAGCTAAAAAAAAGCAACAAGCGCAGCCACTCTCTCCAATCAATCTACATCTGCAATTGCAATAAAGATTACATTTGGACTCTCGGTCCCTTAAGGTTTCCAGTGGCTCACACATCAGACCATAACATCCCCCCCCCCCCCCCCCCCCCCCAGAAAATTAAAATTGCCTTGCAATTTTACCGTGAGCCATTGGAAACCATAAGCAGCAATGAGAGCCAGAAACTAAACAAAAATGACAAAATGTTAAATTGAAGTGTTTGCATAAGAATACCACTACCATATGCTGAACAAACAGAATCCAGATTTTGCAATATGCATTTACCAGCAGAATAAATCTTAAAGCATAACTGAGACAACATATTACTATGATTCTTAAACTGCTAAGAGGTCTTTCTCACTCACATACATACTGTTTATCCTTGGCCAAAAGATAAACGCTAGCACCCATCTTACACATATAAGTCAAGAACAGAAAATATGTTGACCCAATACACAAATTCCTGGTAAAATATTTGTGCTGGTCTGGTTGAAAAACAGCATAATAATGAAAATACAGCGATGAAAACAATATTCTCCATAAAACGCAACTGAAGACCATCCAGAAACGGGTTTGTAGAATTGGAATTCATTCTGTAGTAACTAAGAACAAAGAGTACAAGTAGAAGTAGAACGACAGTCTGCGTTTTCACTGTGTTCGCCGATAGTGCACCAGATACCCCTTCAAAAATGTATGTCATCACCGTTTGAAAATATTTCATTTGCCGTTTAAAAGCACATAAGTTTCGTATCAGTCATAAAAAAAGGATTCTTTCAGTTCACAAATTTGTCCGTTCGAATTCTCCACCATGTAATGTATCTACGAATGTTTCTTTGGGGAATTAAATGAAAATTGAAAGCACGTGTTTTCTACGATATATATCTTTTACTTGAACACCGAAAGCTAAAAAAAAGCAACAAGCGCAGCCACTCTCTCCAATCAATCTACATCTGCAATTGCAATAAAGATTACATTTGGACTCTCGGTCCCTTAAGGTTTCCAGTGGCTCACACATCAGACCATAACACCGCGCACAACGGCTGATCGAGGCGTTAAAGATTCGGATTCGGGTTACACATATTACCGACATGTGTACCTTCACACAAGGGAGGTAATGAAGTATACTAAGCAAACTCTTCATTCTGAAGTATTGAAATGGTCCATTTCCGACGTGTAGAATATTATTACAATTTTTGTTTATTTTCGTTGGTTTCAACGATAAAAAAGTAATTTATGCTGTAGGGTCACCAAGTAGCATGTAAATTCAAATGAGCAAGAAAGAATTCTCTGATTTAAGTGGAGGCAAAGACGTCAGACTTGACGAAAACGTAAGATGAATGGCTGGATGTATTTCCACAGCTGTTTTGACAAAAATCGTCATTGCTGTTTTTTTATTTATCTTATTTTTTCTTCATCTCCACTTCATTAGTTACGTCAAAACCATCGATTTTGCCTTTCTTTCTAACTTCCCATACCACATGTTCTGGTGAATGAATGTCATTAGACATATCCCCAGTAAAAAAAAAAAAAAAATGAAATTCTCTCTTTACTTTTCTAGGTTTTCACTGTAATTTTACTTATTAAACACAGTTTTGTCTGTGTCAGCCTTTGGAGCCATTCAAGCTACATCTTCTCTTTGTTGGCTGCGACTTTGCCTTATTGTGCCTAATGAAGTAAACACGGACACTTGGAGTCAGTAGAGCATATATGATCCAAATTTGATCTCTTACATTTTGTATTTTCAACTTTTTTTCATTTCTATCTGTCTTCAGTGCATCTTAATCTGCATGGACTTTAGTCAGAGACTTCTCTGACATTTAAGTGGCTTTTCTTTATTTTGATGTTTACCACTTACCGTCAGAGCAACTTAGCTATTGAAAAAGTGCATTTCCCAGCCAGACTTGGCTGGGCACTTTCACAGGAAAATTCTCTGAATATCATCCAGCAGATAGCAAGATTAAATTTTAGAATAAACAAAAGAGACCATTTTCCAATGAATTAAATAATTTGTTCCATTAGAAACTTGCATAACCAGCGTTTTCACTATGCCTGTCAAAGTTTACCCTAATAGCCTAGACTGTATATGGTAAAAGCCAGTTTGTTACCCAAAAATGTCAATTGTTCATTAGGAAATAAAAGTATTATCATTTTTATATCCCGCCACACCACATGATAGTGGCGGGGTATTATGGTTTCACGTTGGACGTCCGTGTGTCTGTCTGTCCATCAGAGCCATCATTTAGGGTTAGGGGGTTCAATTTTGTAACCACATTATTCCATTAAGCTACATTATAAACCTTTGGGTTAGGGAGTCTATAGCCTAAAAACCCTATTAAAATTTACAATGGGACATAGCCCCTAAACCCTGGAGTGTGTCTGTCCATCTGTTCTTATTTTGTTTCCTGATGATAACTTGAGAAAACAAATCAATGGATTTTCACCAAACTTGGTATATGCATTGATATTGTGAAGATCTGGTTTGGGATTGCTAATGGGCAAATTTCGTCAACGTTTGACATAGTTATCTGCCCGTGACACGATATTGGCAGGGTATTGTAGTTTAATGTTTTTATTTCAATTATAAAATATTAGTTTGATAATCCTTAATGGCTATCTACATTAAACATTAACTTCCATGCCTCTATTTTGGTGAAAATCCTCATTTTAGACAGGGCAGGAAAATTCATGATTTTCATAACAGGAGTTACTCTGCTGTTAGTGGCAAATATCAATAAAAAAAAAAAAAGTCACTAAGCAAGCAGTCACACCTGTGACAGTACTGTTATTTGCTAAGCAAGCAGTTGTTAAAGAGGTGTTGGCAGTTCACACTTCAGTGATCCTTAACTTGCCGAGCAATTAAAGCATGCGACTGACACCTGTATGTGACCAGTCCCCTCGTTGTGTATTGCCTGTACCAACCGACTGATTCATTTAAAATGCACACGGGGGTGTCATGATCTTTCATCCCTTGTATTGAAGCTGGAATTTTTTTTTTTTTTTTTTTTTTTTTTTAGTTAATTGAACTTTTTTTTTTTTCCATTTCAATATTTCTGAACGTCGAATTTTCATCATTGACATCAGGGATGCACGCTTATTGTTTTCTGTTAAAAGACGACAAATGGCCACAAGCAAAATAGTACCTTAACCCTTTGCAAGATGTCAGTCTGCGCATCAAAACGGTTATTCCCGCTTGCCACAAAAAAAAACAACAAAAAACATTTCTAACTCCCACTGAATCTATCCCGTAAACCCTGTGTAGAGTTAAATGGGACTGCTCAGATGTACCCTGGGAGACGGTGCACAATTCTGGACTCTTCTAGTTTTAAGTTACATTTTCCATTGCTCCCGCATGAAAAAAGTGCGTGCTCATAATGGTAGCGTGTGCTAGTAAGGGTAACGTCATATGACAGCGTGTTGAGAAACCGTTTTGGGAGAAAAATGAAGTACATGTGTTACCATGTTGGATTGTAGAGCTTTTTCTTGTCAGACATGCATGTGAAACAAACACATTTTTTGGTGAACCAAAGCAGTATATCGAAGTTTATGCAAGTAAAGAAGTCCTGGGCATTTTTCCTAACATGTATTTATCACAGGATGGTGCTAATGTAAACATTGAAATGACGTTTTGCGGGAAGCTCAAAACAGGTGTTCATGATCGGAATGTGCAGATATATTTCATATTTAAGTTTGCGATAATGTATAATGTTGAATTGGTTTTGGTTAAAATATGTTTCACTTAACATCCATAACACTCAAGATCACTTAATACAGTCTGCAACAAACTTTTTGGGGTGGGATGATGTATTGAATTTAACTGAAGAGCAATGAAAGAGGGATGCCATTGGGAGGATTAGTTCATATTTCTTGAGAAATGTCCTGAAATCTTTTGCTACAGAAACCATAAAATAATACTATCTGCTTTACTTGCAGCACATGATGGAAGATTTCAAGTTTTGTTACCTCTGAAATAAAAAAAAAAACAACAACTAAAACTTTGAGTGCATTACTTTGTTATATAGTAAAAGTGCAGTGGTCTTTACCATGCAAGTAAAATAGGTAAGGATTGTCATGTCTCCCTGATCTGCAAAGGTGTCTCTGTTTTCCCATGAGGTAGACATGAGGTCATCCTAATTTCTTGGCCAGCTGCATTGAATTAACAACATCAGGATGTGTGATAATGACTACCAGTTAGTTACATGCATTGCTCGGAATAAAACATGAAGCAGGGACCAAAATCAATTGGAAAAAAATCCCTTAAAAAAATGTGTAAAAATAAGGAAACTGATTCTCCATCAGGTACATGTACTTATAGAAGTGAAGTTACGGGGGACATGCTCACTATTAAAGGAGAATCATGAAAAAAAAAAAAAAAAAATGGGACTCCTATTTTTTGGGAGTGGGACTCCTACTTTTTAAAAAAGGGGAGTCCTGGACTCCTACTTTTAAAATCCTAGTAAGAACCCTGGCAAAGGATAGTAGGTGAAATGAGTTTGTCATTTTTATATATTTCAGAACATACAAAGTCACAAGTAGTCTGTTTTTCCCCATCTAAAACTAGCTCCTATAGCTCTGAATAAGAATGTTCTCCAGAGAAATATTTTTCTTATTTCTCCATGAATACATATATAGTGGGTACTCATTAGAAATGCATCAAAGAAGAAAATATCCATAAAATTATCTGAAAAAAGCTTTATCTGGAACTATGGTGATATTTAGTTAAGTGCTACATGTATTTCAGGTGACCAATAACAAAAAATGTCAATCTTTTTCATTTGCTAATATCTTGAGTTATTTTAGGTTTAAAACACCAAACAAAATTTGTAGCAGACAGCATTCTATTTTTTTTTTAATTTTTGAGAGAAAATAAGTCCTGACATCTCATGTAATAAGGCTAATGATGGTATGATGCTTCATTGCACAGAGCCTTTCATTATCATCATCCATCACCTTGATATGGCTTAAATAATTGTTAAAAGGGGTGTACAACACAAAGTCATCATCATTGCATTTCATGTGAGTTGTCTGCTACAGTTGTGATTGGCTCTTTAAGGGTAAAGTTACCATAGCACTAGTTAAGGCACTTTTTTTTCAATCCAAAAGTTTTGATATTTTCTTATTTCTTCACGAAAACATATGTTGTAGGTACTCATTAGAAGTGCCTCTCCGAGGTGCTTCTAATGAGTACCCACAACATACATTTTCGTGAAGAAATAAGAAAAATATTTACCAGATACCCTCCCTTATCTAGACCTATGGACTTACATTTTTTCTTGCAGGCAGAAGAGATGATGAAGTTAATGACATCAGTACAGGCCTGTCAGCTGACAGCATCTGAAACTGCTGACTATCTTGAAGTTGACCCGTCAGTAGGCTTGACCACCGAGGAAGTTGTTAAACGTCGGTTCATACATGGAAATAATGACTTCGATATCTCAGAGGACAAACCACTGTGGAAGAAATATTTAGAACAGGTAAATTTTTAAAATAGTACATTTTTAATGCTTAGCACTCTGGGTAAAATTTTCAGCAGGCAAGATAGTGAAATATTTTTTTTTTATTTATAGCTCCGCTTTGAAAAAAGTGAGGCTATAATGGATTTGCCATGTCCTTCCATGACTCGGTGACTTCATGACTCCGTGACTGCAAAATTAAAATGCGTTTTGCTTAATAACTTTTATGTTTGTGGCCCTACTTCAATGAAACTTATACTACACTTGGTTTCTAAGGTAAGTAAGGTGTAGTCGCAGAATAGTGGCCAGGGGCACATAGCGCTTGGCATTATTTTCCTTGGTAGGTTTTCAAAATTTAAAATGCATTTTGCTTAATAATTTTTATGTTTGTAATCCTACTTCAATGAACCTTATACCACACTTGGTCTCTAAGGTAAGGAAGTTGTAGTGGCAGAATGGTGGCCAAGGGCCTATAACTCTTGGAGTTATTCCCTTGATAGGTTTTCAAATTTTGCCATTCTTGAAAATTTTCGTAACAGATTTCTCCGGAACTATGAAAGCTAGAAAGCTGAAAGTTCATATAAACATGGGCAATGACTGGATGTATTATGTACACCGGAATAGGGGCCAAGGGTCCATAAGTCGTGGAGTTATGTCCCTTGGTAGGTTTTCAAAAAATTAAAATGCATTATGCTTAAGAATTTTAATGTTTGTAGTCCTACTTCAATGAACCTTATACCGCACTTTGTTTCTCAGAACCTAAGAAAGCTAGAAAGCTGAAAGTTTGTATAAACATGGACAATGACTGGATGTATTGTGTATACCGGAATAGGGGCAAAGGGTCCATAACTTTTATGAAAATACTTTTATGAAAATTGACACCTGGCAATATTTTCCCCATGGACTTGTTCCCCCTCTTCCATAGATGTACGGAATTATATCTTAGCATCTGTAGGACCTGGACACTTCAAATGTACCACCAGTTTTTGAGCAAGCACCAAGGGCTTGACTTGCTGGCTGCACCATCTAATCTAGAACTATATGTATAGGGCTGTAAATGTATTCACAGAGGGCGAAATTCCTTCAATAGCTCTTGATAAGATGCTTTTTTTTTTTCAATCCAAAAGTATTGATATTTTTTCTCATTTCTCCATGAAAACATATGTTGTGGGTACTCATTAGAAGTGCCTCACTTCTAATGAGTACCCACAACATATGTTTTCATGGAGAAATAAAAAAAAACCTATTTACTTGATACTTACTCTAATCTAGACCTATGCCTTCTGAGACTGAGGCTGTGCAGGAGAGTCTGAATTTGCACATTTCACCTAGCCACATTTGCGCTTGATTCAGCTAACTCATTCTTTGTTTCTATTTTTCAGTTTAACAACCCGTTAATTCTGTTGTTGCTGGGGTCGGCAGTGGTGAGCATATTTATGAGACAGTTTGATGATGCTGTCAGCATAACAGTGGTATGTATAGCATAGTGATGGTAAGCATAACCACAGACAATGTGATTATTGAAATGATTATTTATTTTGATTCATGTTATCTTTGCGACCCATAAGATGCATTTTGATACATAGGTAATAAAAAATCTTCTGAAGCTTCCTTTTATCTGGACAAATGGGAAACTCCTTTAGAATCTGTACATCATTTAAACTTATCCTGACAACTATACATGTTTGAAATGGAGCTATATGCTTATCTACCTTCGATGCTTAGCATGCTGGGTAAAAATTTCAGCAGACAACATTTTGAAATGTTTTTCTTATTTTTCCCAGAAAATAGACTTTGCCATTTTGTATATTTTTTCTGCTTAGGAGACAATTTGCACAAAATGTTATTTTCTTGGAAAAATAAGAAAAATATAAACAGTTGGATTGTGGAATTTGCCAAGAGAGTAGTAAAGGTTGACATTTGTGCCAGTCTGATATTTTTGTATGTCCTCAGTCCGTATTTTTGTTTCTGGACAATAACTTGTGTAAATGTCAACAGATTTTCACCAAACTTGGTATGTGCATTGATATTGTAGAGATCTGGTATGAGAATGCTAATGGGCAAATTTCGTCAATTTTTGACAAAGTTGTCTGCCCATGACACGTCAATATTTTCTTTTTCTGGATGATGAGTAAACATCAGTGGATTTTCACCAAATTTGATATGTGCATGGATATTGTGGAGATCTGGTTTAGGATTGCTAATGGGCAATTTTTGTCAATCTTTGACAGAGTTATATGCCTGCGAAACATCTATATTTTTGTTTCAGGACAATAACTTTTGTAAATCTCAATGGATTATCACCAAATTTGATATGTGTATTGATATTGTGGAGATCTGGTTTGGAATTGCTAATGGGCAAATTTCATCAGTTTTTTTATAGCTATCTGCTCATGACAATGTTATGATAATGCTGGGTATTATCGTTTCACGTTTTTAGTTAGACGGTATCATTGGATCTGCTTTCTTTAAAAGGAATAGCTTAGCTAGTGACAAATGTATCTGAGCTGAATGATCTGGACAATTCATGTACAGTAATCTGATATAAATTTCATCAAAATTCAGGTAAAGAATGAGAAAGTTATATGAAATGAAAGATGTTTCCTCTTGATACATTCTCCACCAGTCATGCTGTTCCCTTTAATAAAAGTTCTTAAATTGGAATAGATTTGTGTCTGTCTTTAATTTTTTATTTAAATTCCAATATTGGTTTCCTGTGTTTTAGTGGTATAACCATTGATTGTCACAATGAATGTTGATATGAATTGCAATGTGAGAAAACATACCTTCTAGTTGTGGAGATTGATCATGAAATATTTTCTACAGTCATTCTCTCCTTTCCACTGATTCAAGAAGGGCAGTTGTCAGTTTCTGGTGAAAGAATGTGCACAACACTGGTTAACAGCTTAGAGGACTAAGCCTTCCCAGTAAAAGGGTGCTTAGGTAAACTGACCACACTCCACATGATCCCATTGGGTTGACTGGGCCATAAAACCTCAACACAACACAAACAAACATGCCTTCTAACCTGTACACCCAACAGACTCAAATCAGACTATGCATCAGCACAGTGGGATCAGTCTTCTTTTTCAGCATGAAGAAACTTTGCATCCATAGCTCTCCAAAATGCACACAGTGAAGATTCTGATCAGACTGAAAGTGCAGGCTGAGCTGAATCTTTGCTGGGCTCACATGTCAGAAGGTACGTTTTCTGACGTTGTGGTCATATATTGATGTTATGTGGCCTTTAGTCAGTTATCAATGCACAATTCTGAGATACTGTTACACATGAAAATGGTTGCCTGTCCTAGAAAAGATGTTTATTAGGTTGTTGATGGTTAATTTGTTTCAAGTGTACGTTTATACCAATCAGTTTTTAATGACTTGCATAGTTGAATTTTTGTTTAACCCTTTCACTCCTGAGTTTCTGTAATTGAACTCTTCCAACCTTGGATTTGGGCGTGCCCATTGATGCAAATAGGGGTTTGAGTCTAAAAATCAGAAACAAAATGGCAAACAGTGTAGCTCCTGATGAGATGGCTCATTATGAGCTGTCTCATCAGGATCTACTCTGTTTGCAAAGGTATCTGTGTTAGTTTACAGGACTGAAAGGATTAACATATATAACTTGAAAAAATAAGTAAGACATGGTCTAAATACATATGTCTAATATTAGTTTGGTTTAACCCTTCTCCTGCTGAACCCAGATATGCCCTGTCTTTGCAAACAGTGTAGATCCAGATCAGTTGGCTTCTGAAGAAGCCAACTGATCTGAATCTGCACTGTTTGCCATCAAATATGTGAATTAATAGCAATAATCTGGATCAAGCAATCTGATTGGCTGAAAGTTAGAAGTATGTGTGGTATCTTAATTTATTCAGCAGGACAAGGTTTAAGTATATTTGTTGCAGATCAAATACATGTAGTAACATAATTTTAATTTATATAAACATAAGATATTAGGATAAGAACCTGGTATGAAAGCAAAAACTTATTTAGTATTTAGTTCATCTCCTAAAATCTTGCATTGTGCTTTAAAGATTAATCTGATATCCACAGATGGGGGTACATTGTATATGCATAAATCTAGAGAAGTATTGAGAAGATATTTTGTTTTTGCACCAAAACATATCTTATAAGTACTCAAAGCTCCAGATAAAAGCACATATCCACATTTTATTTTTCTTATTTCTCCTCAAAAACATATATTGTGTGTATTCATTAGAAGCACCTCATTGAGCTGCTTCTAATGAATACAACAACATACGTTTTGTGGAGAAATAAAAAAAAAAAAATATTATTAGTACATGTACTTTTCAGCTGGTAAAAGTGCCTTAACTTTAGCTCTGGTACTCATTGGAATTGTATTGGAGAGGCAGTTCCATTGTGTACCCACTTGATGTGTTTTGATGCAACAAAAACAACAACAAAAAATAATTATTGCCTCGATTATTATCTTATCTAATTTGATATCTTTTTTATGCTTTACTCACTGACATGTATAATAACTTACATTTGACATTTTATTTTTCAGGCCATAGTTATAGTTTCAACAGTAGCTTTTGTGCAGGTTTGTATTGGTTTACATTTTCCCCACATTTATATTCAATTTTAGTACTCAAATATTAGAAAACCTTACATAGCTACAGATAAGGATGGGTATCCACATAATATTTTTCTTATTGAAGAAAACATGTTGTAGATACTCATTAGAAGCATCTCACAAAGTACCCACAACATACACTTCAACCTCTTTATAACACGGTTTTGGATATAACACAGTTCAAAGATGGATCCCAAAAATACATAGATTATATTGAAAAATGACCATAAATGGTCATTTTTCAATATAATTTATATATTTTTGTTTGTATATGACACGGTTGTTTAACTAACACGGTTTATGCTATGGACCCCAACAATAGTGTTATAAAGAGGTCGTAGTGTATGTTTTTGACAATAAATAAGAAAACTGTCCATACTTTCAGTTGAACAAAGCTATGAACTTATTTCCTTACCTTACTTTTCCAAAAATTTTAACATCCATTTTACCTCCTTTTGATGTGTCCATAAACTACTTACTGGCTAAGTGGAAAACAGTATAGATCCTGATTAAGCCCTGCACTCAGCTCCATATCATCTGGGTGGATACTGTTTACTCAGTCCTGTTTGTTCAAATATTTAAAGTAATCCTTTATGTGCCAGTCAGAACAACAGCAAATAACATTTTAATCCATTTTAGTCGATGAAACACCCAAAACGGTAATTGGCAAACAGTGCAGACCCAGATCTGATGCAATAAAATGCAGTAACTGATCAGATTCTACACCGTTTGCATTGAATACAGGAATTTCTGTAAAATATAGTAATAATAAAAACTAACCAGACACCCTGCTATCGGAAATAGACCCGTCCAGAGTTCTAGCAGAAGAGTCCACTCGATGCGAGTCAGTTACAGTAAAACTTGTGTTAAGCAAGCACCTTGGGGAAAGCAAAAAAGTGGTTGCTTAAGACAGGTGCTTGCTGAATACAGGTAAATTTACACTTATATGGCCTTTTATTGGACCTGAAAAAGTGGCCTTTAAATACAGATGATTGCTTAATACAGGTGGCCTTTAAGGCAGGTTTGACTGTACTCATATTTTGTATTGCTAATAATTTGGGTATAAATCCAAACAGATGTTACAGTTTTGATTATGTGAGTTTCACCATGCAGATGACATGGGTTGTCATCCTTGATATATGGTCTGAATTCCATAGCTCTAGATAAGGTGGTTTTTTTTATTGTTGTTTTTTTTTTTCAACCCAAAATGTGTAAACAAAATTTATCAAAATATCCCATATGTTTGAAGACATAGTTATTACCATATTTTCACATTTTTGGCCTTCCCATTGCCTTGGCCATGGAAAAATGGCATTTGGCAAGCCCATTGGCCTGATCTTGTCAATATCAAATGGTGTGCAAAAAATTATCGAAATGTTCCAAATGGTTCAAGAGTTATGGTCATTTTCACTAACTTACATTTTTGGCCTCTGCATTTGTCAGTGAAAAGATACATTGTGACGATTCCTTTGGCTACATCATGTTAATATTACTACATATGCAAACAGAGTTATTTCACATCATGTGGAGAAAAGAAGCCATCCCTCAAGAATTCAAGGATGCGTCAATTATCCACCTATTCAAACGGAAAGGGAATCCTCAGTGTGTGATAATCATCGTGGCATCTCTTTATTGTCAATTGCTGTGAAGGTCCGTGCAAGAATTCTACTTAACCGACTGAATGAACACCTTGAACAGTCAGGGCTTCTACCAGAAAGCCAGTGTAGCTTCAGAAAGGACAGAAGAACAATTGACATGATCTTCACAGCAAGGCAGCTTCAAGAGAAATGCCAGGAACAGAACATGGACCTCTACATGACCTTTGTTGACCTTACCAAAGCCTTTGATACAGTCAGTCTTGAGGGTCTTTGGAAAATTATGGCGAAGTTTGGCTGTCTGACCAAGTTCATAGCAATGGTGAGGCAGTTCCACGATGGTATGCTTGCACGGGTCCAAAATGATGGTGAGTTTTCTGATCCATTCCCTGTGACAAATGGTGTCAAGCAAGGCTGTGTACTAGCCCCAACTCTGTTCAGCATGATATTCTCTGCCATGCTTACAGCTGCTTTCCAGGATGGTGATAATGGTATACCTATTAGGTATTGCTTTGATGGGAAGCTTTTCAACCTAAGAAGGTTGCAAGCCAAATCCAAGGTGCAGACAGAGGTGCTAGACGAGTTCCTCTTTGCTGATGACATGGCAAAGGATGCTCCAACAGAAGAGAAGATGCAAAAAGGTGTAGATCAAGTATCTGATTCCTGTTACAACTATGGCCTCACAATCAGCATAAAAAAAGACTGAGGTGGTTTATCATCCAGCATCTGGCAAGCCTTACAAGGAGCCCAGGCCACCATTACAGTGAAAGGTCAAAGATTGCAAGTGGTAGACAAGTTCACCTACCTTAGAAGCACATTGTCAAGAGTCGTACACATTGATGATGAAGTCAATGCCAGGATTGCCAAAGCTAGTGCAGCATTTGGCTGACTACGTGGTAGTGTTTGGGATCGAAGTTGAATCAGGCTTGACACAAATCTGAACGTCTACAAAGCTGTGGTGCTGCCAACACTATTGTATGCATGTGAAACGTGGACAGTTTACCAACGGCACCCCAAAAGACTGAACCACTTCCATACAAGCTGCCTTCGAAAACTTTTAAAGATTAAGTGGCAAGACAGGATTCCAGACACAGAACTCCTGAAAAGGGCAGGGATGCAGAGTGTACATACTCTTCTGAAACTTGCACAGTTAAGATGGACAGGCCATGTTACCAGGATGCCTGAGGAACGTTTGCCAACGATAATCCTCTATGGAGAACTAGAAATGGGCAAACCCTCCCATGGTGGTCCGAAGAAGCGATACAAAGACATCCTGAAAGCCTCCCTCAAGGATTTCAACATACCAACAGAGTCATGGGAACAAATTGCACAGGACCAAGCAAAGTGGCGAGGCCTCATCAGAAGAGGTGCTAGTGAATATGAGGCAAATAGAATCAGCGAAGCTGAGCAGAAACGTGCACAGCGCAAAGCCTGAGCTAAGGCATCACCAACAGAGCTGTCTTGCTCTGACCGCTGTTGTTCTATCTGCAACAGAGAGTTTGGAGTTAGAATTGGTCTAATCAGCCATCATAGAACACACAAACAGTAGCATTTCTCGCTTGTGATTAAGATTGGTCATTGTCAGTAATGACAGACGAACTATATATATATTACTATGCAATGCAATATATATAGTCTATGCAATGTTTATCAAAATGTCCCATATGGTGAAGACTAAGGTGATTTCCATATTTTTACTTTTTTGACCTTGGAATTGCCTCAGTCAGTTGAAGGTGTCATTTGGCAAAGCCATAGGCTAGATCTTTTCAGTACCAATCAATGTGCAAAAAAGTATTAAGATGTTCTGAATGGTTCAAGAGTTGTGCCCATTTTTGCTAAATGAACATGATTAGACAAAAGGATGTATGGACTTCCAAAACCATTATAGTGCACATTTGGAAAGCCAACCTTATGTTGTGGGTACTCATTAGAAAATCATGCCAGAATAACCACCAAATACTCCATAACGTCCTCTGATAACAGATTTTATTTCTTCACTCTGTAAATGTTTTGATAGCCTTTTAATCTTTTTAGACAAAAAAAAGAAAATCTGGTTACCATATGTCACCATTGGTTTCCTGAACAACTGCTAGTTTAAATACAAGTAAAAAAATATTGATCTTCATGACTCCAGATAAGAGAGTTGTTCAAATAAAATATACCACATTTACCCTAAGTATCTACTTACCATACTTATCCTAAAATTTGAACTAGTCCATTCTACAACCTCTTGATGTGTCTAAAAAATTACTGTATGTATGGCAAACAGTGTAGACCCTGATCAGATGCTGCATTCTGCTGCATCTGATGTGGGTCTACAATGTTTGCAAAGGCCTGTCTGTCCCAATACTTAGGGCTATTACAGTAACTTATTTCTTCACATAAGCTCATCATGGGTACTCGTTAGTAGCAAAGTTTTGCGTTGTTGTGTCTTAAAATACTTAAGTGGAATGGCAAATAGTATAATCTAATGGCAAGCAGCATAGAATCTGATCAGACTGCTCCATTTCAGAGCAGTCTGATCTGGGTCTGCTTAGTTTACGTATTCAATTTTGTCAGAAACTTTAGTGTACAAAATTTTAGGACATTTACCATATGAGCCAGCACACGGCAAAACCTACATATGTACAGTCTGTTCAGAGTCTTTGCTGAATGCATGTGCCTTTTACAGCCTCCAAACTATCCAAAGAGGGATGAACGAGACCCTGTGGATTGTACAGGCTGATCTGAGTCTTTGCTGGTTACACAAGTCTTATTGTAGGTTTTGTCGTATGCTGGCTCAAATGTGTTTATTTGAAAGATCCTTCGTATCTTGAGCTACAGTGTTGGTTTTCTAAATCTCAGCTTGCATGTAAATTAGTAATCTAAACTAACAAGCAAATTAATATTTCCTTGGTATTTGCAGGAATACAGATCAGAAAAATCTCTGGAAGCTTTAACAAAGTTGGTACCACCAAAATGTCAGTGGTAAGTGAAAAGTAGCTTTCAGTCAAGTTCAAACAATGCATCTTAGAATGGCCTATAACTCCAGATAAAACACCTTTAATCACCGGGGCATCCAACTGATACTGGCTTACAGTTTGGCAAGGCCTGCTATCCTTGTAGCAGGTAAAGGTAGAGGGGGGGAAGTTTTTATTTCTTCTGTTTCTTCACTTTCATTCCTGTTCCTCTTTCTTCCCTGTCCCTCACTATCATTTCTTCTACTATCTCTTCTATCTCTCTTCTCCCTTTCTTTGGGAGACGACACAAAATGACCCACAAGGGTTGACATGTCGTTAAACCCCAACACAATCAAAAACACCTTTAAATGATTGTCCCTAAACATTAGTAGAAGGTGACTTACTTAGTAAAATTGAGTTGTGCATCTATGTTTCCTCCCATGTGTTACACATACTGTGTATACATGGTCTTGCATGCGCCATACATAGCTGCAGATAAGAGAAGATGTCCATATAATATTTTCCCATAGCAACAGATAAGGCACTTTTTTCATCCTAAAAATGCTGATATCTTTCTTATTTCTCAACAAAAACATATGATGTGGGTCCTCATTAGAAGTGCCTCGGTGAGGCGCTTCTAATGAGTACCCACAACATATGTTTTCGTCGAGAAATAAGAAAAATATTATGTGGATACCCCCTCTTATCTGTAGCTATGTTTTTCTTATATCTGCATGAAAACATTTGTTGTAGTACTCATTAGAAGCACTTCTACAAGGCACTTCAAATGAATACCCACAGCATATGTTTTTGTGGAGATCAGAAAGGAAAAATATCAATACTTTACGGTTGAAAGAAAGCTCAAAAATGTTTTATGGCCTGGGTAGGTGTGTAGCGTAAGGGAATGAGAACTCCTGCTTCCATATTTTTGAGGTTATCTCCAATTTTAACACTTGGTTATTAATCATTGTGTACCTCTTGACAGAAGATGATCATATTAATCATGCTCGATTCCTTGCCATGGCTATCAGAATGTCCCACAAACTCTTATTGGCGAATGGTGGATAGTAGAGTAGTGGTAAGGGTCTGCTATACTTGCAGCAGATGAGGGAAGGGGGCGTGTTACTTTTTCTTCTGTTTCTACCAGGGTTGTGGAATTAACCAATTTTATTACTTGTCCACGGACAAGTAATTGGTCAAAATCCAATTGTCCAACCAAGATTTACTTACCCAAAAAATTGTCATTTTTTTTTAATATTTCTCAAAGAAAACATATATTGTGGGTACTCATCAGTACCCACAACACATGTTTTCTTCGAGAAATAAGAAAAAAATTATGTATCTTATAATCTGGATACTCTTCTTAGCTAGAGCTATGAAGTCCTTGTCCCAGGACAAGTAAATTGATATTTTTTAACCCTTGTCATGCTGAATAAATTAAGATGCTATGCCCACTTCTAATTTTCAGCCAGTCAGATTACTTGATCCAAGTTGTTCATACAAATTCAAATACTTAACGACAAACAATGCAGATCCAGATCAGTTGGCTTCTTCAGAAGCCAACTGATCTGGATCTGCACTGCAAAAGCAGGGTATATCAGGGTTCAGCAGAACATGGGTTAATTGTCCTCAGGGAATTGGAACAAGTTGGACAAGTCAGGCATAGTATTTCCGTAGCCCTGGTTTCTACATTGTCATTTGCTATTTCCCTCACTCTTTGCTATTTCTCTGTTCCTCTCCTTTACTAGCACTTCTGTCCCTTTTCTTCCTTTCTTTTGGGAGTCGAGTATCAAGATGCTCAAAATAACCCCCTATGATTGATGTGTCATTAAGCAGCAAGAACTCCGACAAACATAATGGCAAATGGCTATGGTAAATGAATACACATGGAGATAGTCTGCCACCACTTTTCATAGGGAAGATAACTTCTGTGACTTCCTGTTTGCTTTTCTGCACACCAGTCCCCTTCTGAATACAGATCCACTCTGTAAGGAAAGAATTTGCTCCCTATGAGAGAAAATTCTTTCCTTATAGAGTAGACCACTTTTCCAAAGAAACATACAATTTTGACTGTGTTCCCTCGGAATGCCTCCCCTGAAAATATATCCTTTTTTTACCTTCATTGAGGCAGTGCTCAACATGACCCCATTGGGTTGACTGGGCCATGACACCTCAACACAAGCAAAACCTTAACCCTTGTCCTGCTGAACCTGGATATACCCTGCCTTTGCAAACAGTGTAGATCCAGATCAGTTGGCTTCTGAAGAAGCCAACTGATCTGGATCTGCACTGTTTGCCATTAAGTATTTGAATTTTTAGCAACAATCCGGATCAAACAATCTGATTGGCTGAAAATTAAAAGGGGGAGTGGCATCTTAATTTATTCAGCAGGACAAGGGTTAAATGAGGTCTTGTACTGCACTGTATGATCTATGCTGACCAAATTTGATGTATTTTTTTATGTAATTTGTACATCTTTTGAAGACAGTGTGATGTGTATTATGATATTATATTAGCATTTAGCATGCTGGGAAAAATCTTCAGCAGACAACATATTGGATATTTTTCTGATTTTTTCCCAGAAAACAGGTTTTGACACTTCATGCTCTCCATTCATACATTCTGTAGTAGCTGGCCTCGGTGGCTCTGTTGGATGCGCCTTCCGACTGGGTTCAACCCCCATCAAGGTCGGCAACATTCTTTCGTGGAGATTGACTGTGAAATATTTTCTACGGTCATTCTCTCCCTTCCACTGATTCAAGAAGGGCAGTTGTCAGTTTCTGGCGAAAGAATGTGCACAATACTGGTTAACCACTTAGAGGACTAAGCCTGCCCAGTAAACGTGTGGTTAGGTAAACTGATCCTGCTCGACATGACCCTATTGGGTTGACTGGGCCGTAAACCCTCAACACAAACAAACATTCTGTAGTATTCAATGATTCTGTTAGCGGACAGTGAATGTCCTTATCAGACTGCGTGGATATCCATGCTGATCTGGGCCTTCACTGTTGGCATATACCGGAAAACACGTTAACGCATGGCACAGGCTGTATGATTCTGTGGAATTTTGTGCCAGATATATGTATGAGTGTATTTCAGTTTTGGACATGATGGTATTCAAACACATTTTGCCACAGAGGGCTTGTTACAGTGGAGAATTTTATGGTAATTCTTGGAGAATTTTCTCCAGTTTTCCATAAAAACGTATGTTGTGGATACTCTTTAGAAATGTCTGACCAGTGTGCTTTTAATTAATACCCACAACATGACTTGTGTTCTTACAGAGAAATAAAAAAAAATAAATAAAAAAAACATCCCAGAATTATCACCAAATACTGCTTACACTAGTGAACTGGTTCCTTGTGATATTGTGTATTAGATGTGGAAGACAGGGTACCAGGAGACCTGAGATTATGTCACATAATACTTCCATGGAATTTCTTGTCCTACTATATATATTTATGTGTATTTCAGTTTCAGACATGGTAGTATTCAAACACATTTTGCCAGTGAACTGGTTCCCGGTGATATTGTATATTTAGATGTGGGGGACAGGGTACCAGCAGACCTGAGGTTGTTTGAGGTAAATTTTAGATTTATATTCAGGCAACATTTGATGTCTTTGATGCTTTAAGAAGACTAAATATACTTAATAGATTTTCCACCATTTTTACAAGAGAGATAACTTTTATGACTCCTGTTTGCTTTTCTGCATACCAAGTCCTTTCTGAAAAGCAATATACAGAATTCTGTTACATGATGAAATAGCAAACTCGATATAGGGTTAGATAAGAGTAGGTATCAAGTTAATATTTTTCTTATTTTTCCACGAAAACATATGTTGTGGGTACTCATTAGAAGTGCCTCGGCGAGACACTTCTAATGAGTACCCATAACATATGTTTTCATGGAGAAATAAGAAAAATATCAATACTTTTGGATTGAAAAAAGCGCCTTAACTAGAGCTATGCTCATAGATAAAAAAGCATTTTACTGAGTGAGTTATCCAGATAAATATATTATTTTGAACAAAAATATATATTGTGAGTTCTTTATAGAGGCACTTTGAGTATGCACAACATATGATTTTGTGGAGAAATTGGGCAAAAAAATATATTTTTGTTGAAAGAAAAAAAACAGAAAAAAAATATGTAGAGCTACCAATATTAACCTCTGAACATAACTTTTATCAGGAGCCTTGCTAAATCTTTAACCAATAACCTTAATTATAATTTTCCAGGCTGTTGATTTAGCTATTGATGAATCCAGTTTCACTGGTGAGCCAAACCCGACTCGGAAGACGGCAGACTGTGTACCCAAACATGTGTCACTTAAAAATGGAGTAACAGACAGAACATGTGTAGCATTTATGGGCACATTAGTACGCTGTGGTCATGGAAAGGTATGTATCTTTTAAACAGGATTTGCAGTCAGCTGCTGTTTTTGTAAAAAAAAAAGTACTTATTAGTATCATTGTTACTACTTTATTTCCGGTTGCACTTATTGAACATATAAACACAAAATATTGTGGGATATCACTGGAATCATCTTTAGAGCTAGAATTTTAGTCCTTAAATCACCAAATTTAAATATAAGTGACAACTTGATGTTTTTTTATAATTTGCCAAGAAAAGGTTTCTTGTCGCACCTGCAAATTTCCATCCATTCGTCTGTGTACAGACATCCATCTGAGCATCCACCCTAGCAACCAGCCTAGTGTTTACCCTAAAATGTCTACAAATTATAAAACTTTACATTACTTTCACTACACTGATTGTTTTTGTTCCATAGCTCTAGTTAAGGCGCCTTTTCAATCCAAAAATATTGATATTTTCTTATTTCTCCACGAAAACATATGTTGTGGGTACTCATTAGAAGCGCCTCGGTATTTTTCTTATTTCTCCACGAAAACATATGTTGTGGTACTCATTAGAAGCGCCTCACTGAGGCACTTCTAATGAGTACCCATTAGAAGCGCCTCACCGAGGCGCTTCTAATGAGTACCCACAACATATGTTTTCGTGGAGAAATAAGAAAAATATTAACCTGATACCCACTCTTATCTAGGCCTATGTAAATATTCACATTTTAGTATGTAGGTGCAACATAAACTTCAACAAAGTTCTTTATTTTTTTCTATTTGCATGTAGTTTTGATATAATCTTCAGTTTAAATTTTGTTACTTTTTTTTCACATTTTCAACTTTGTCATTCTTTGGCCCAGAATGGCATCACATTACATAGAAGGCATTTACCTGGTGAGCACAACTCCTTCCACAATTTTTAGCATGCTTGTATGAGAGTACAGGAAGAGCTGTTGCACTGCCATAGTTCTAGATAAGGTGTTTTCTTCAAACAAAAAGTATTGTTATTTTTCTTATTTCTCCACAAAAACATATATTATGGGTACACATTAGAAGTGCCTTGCTGAGGCACTTCTAATGAGTACACACAACATATGTTTTTACATATGTCTTACCTGCAGCTATGCACTACCCCCTGACATTGGCATCCAAAAAATGTTAAACTTTTTTTTTTTTTTTTAAGAAGAATTATCCCAACCCTTTGGAAGATTTAGATAATATTTGGTATGATGATAGAATTGGTCCAAGGTTTATACAGTATCACCCTCAGCCCAGATCTTAAGGTCAAAGTCACACAAACTTACAATTTTCTTGTTAAAGTTTTACTTTAAAGATTTTTAAGATCTGTATTTCTCAGTTTCTCAGTGCCTGAATGGATTAACTTGATACTTGAGTTGATGTTAGATACTGATCTAAGTTTTTTTGTTACATGCAAGCCCCACCCACTGAATGTCCTTGAGGCCAGGGTCACAAACTTAAACTTTTTCTTGTGAAAGTTTTATGTTAAAGTTTTTTTATTTCTTTTTTCTTTAAATCAGTATTTTTTTCCCAACAGATTATGCTTTTTATTGCAGGGTATAGTTATAGCCACTGGGGAAAAGTCGGAGTTTGGAGAAATTTTTAAGATGATGCAGTGTGAGGAGGTGAGTTTGGGCAAAGGCAGGAGGGGGTGGGGTTGGGGAAGAGAATAGTAGAATATACTTATGAAATACACTGCTTAAAATTTATACAAATGAGCAGCAGGAGGGAATGGGGCTCTGGTATGGACACGTAGAACACTCCATTGGTGCAGTCATGACATCCTTTGACATACAGGTTGATGGAAAGCATGGGCTGGGGAGGCCCAAAATGATATGGAAGCAGCTGACAGAGGGATTGCAGAGAGTGGTAGCTCTCAGCTATCTACCCTCATGATAGACACATCTGGAGATTGGTGTGAGATCTGCCATGCATGCAGCAAGCCAGCTACCTGAAAAGAGACCACATATATATACCTGCACTCTAATAAAAAATCTGGTGATGATGATGGGTTGTGGTGGAAGGAAATAAAATGTTCTTACAAAATGAAGTGCTTAAAATTTATACTTATGAAGTGGTGAAGGGAATAGGATTGAGGTGGAAGTCAGTCAAATGAACTTATGAAAGAAACTGCTTAAAATATTTTGAAGTACAAAAATAGAATTGGCATAAGAAAATGATGTTTTGCACTAAGAATTTAAGGGGAAGGGATACACTTTCAGGAGAGGTTATTCTGTCAAATTGTTTTTATCGCCCTTCTTGAAAGGAGTCTTCTCTGAAAAAGAAGGAATTGGCCCCCTTGGGGAGCAAATTCTTTCCTTTTAGATTAGACCCCTTTGCATTTACAGTGTGCAGAAAAACAGGAAATCAGAAATGTTGCCTCAAAATATTTCAAAATGTTGTCAGCTGAAATTTTTACCCAGCATACTAAGTATTAATTACATGTCAGATTTTTAGACAGACAGACTCCAAATTAACCCTTGTCATGCTGAATAAATAAAGATGCCATGCCCACTTCCAACTTTCAGCCTATCAGATTACTTGATCGAGATGGTTGATATAAATTCACATACTTAATGGCAAAAAGTGCAGATTCAGATCAGTTGGCTTCTTCAGAAGCCAACTGATCTGGATCTACACTGTTTGCAAAGACAGGGTGTATCCAGGTTCAGCAGGACAAGGGTTACTTAAAACCTTACCTGGAGCTGTGTATAATGATTTCTTTATCATTTCAGTCTCCAAAGACACCCATGCAGAAGAGTATGGATATTTTAGGAAAGCAGCTCTCATTTTATTCATTCTGTATAATAGGAGTTATCATGTTTCTTGGCTGGATCCAAGGGAGACAATTGATGGATATGTTCACAATAGGAGTCAGGTATAGTGTTGTTTTCATGTCTTTGATGTTTTTCTTGCTTCCAAAGTATACCTCTTTTCAGAAACTATTTCTTTTCATAGTAGCTGGTGTTTAGCACTTTGTGCTACCTGTAAGCCATAAATATCCCCTGTACTTTAATAGTGGGAGGCTGCAACATGTACCGGAGTACTTGAGGTCATTTGATTCTGTCTGTTACTAAATTTCAGACTGATGCAAAGAAATAAGGGCAGTTGCTCTTGTGTAGAAGAAATAAACAGTGATTGTGTTCTGACAGTCTTCTGTCTACATACAGCTTTGGTTTGATTCAATTGTATGAACAAATTTTTATGATTACAGACTTTTTTCATGCTCAACACAGCTGAGCATGAAATTTATTTTGCTTATAAATCTTAAAATACTGACAATTTTTTAAAAACTTCTTTCATGCTCAACTCAGCTGAGCATGCTCAGTTGAGTTGAGCATGAAAAAAATGTTTTAATTGTTGGTATTTTTATGACCAAGTGAAATTTCATGCTCAGTTGAGTTGAGCATGAAAAAAGTTTTATCACCTCGAGTCCTGTTTGACTGTGGTACTGGAGTAAGGAATTTTACAGCTCTACTTTAATTGTAGTTTATATTTTCTGGTCATTTGTGATCATTGAGCTCTTGAAGATAGAATTTCGTACAACCTGAGGTCAGGAGGAGAAGTTTAGCACTTTTTACCATAATAACCCTATGTATTGGGATACCTTACCTACTTACCATACTTCTAAAAATAGTCCATTTTACTGCCTCTGGATGTGTCTAAAATATTACTGTATGTAAGGCAAACAGTGTAGACGTCTGATCTGGGTCTACATTGTATGCACAGGCCTATCTGTCCCAATACTTAGGGTTATTATGGTATTATTTTTCATAAACAGATAGTAAAATGATTCTGCTTTTTTTTTGTATATTTGATGTGTTTTTGTTCTTTTCAGAATCTTTCTAAACCCTTAAAATGCAACAGCAGAAGGTAACATTCTACAATATGTTTATGTTGCTGGCAAAATAAGGCTTGGTGTCATTAGCAGGCCCTGTACTGTGATTGTGGATCTCTCTGGACATCTGGGCCCAATTGTTCAAAACTAACGATGTCGTTAGTTAACGATTCGTTAAAATTTACATCGAGTGATACGCAAATATGCTGAAATTTTTTGCTGAAAAAAATGTGAATAGCTTTTGCAGTGCAAAAGCTACTCACATTTTTTCAGCAAAAAATATCAGAATATTGTGTATTGAATCCGCTAAAACAGTTAACAAAATGACCCTTAACGAGCTCGTTAAGCTAACGACGCTTTGAACAACTGGGCCCTGCTCTACTATTTTAAAGAATAAAATATATATTTTAGAATGTTTTCTGCTTCAGTTTAGACACTATGTTAAACACACCATATTCCTCAAAAATAGACATTTTATTATCCAAGAAAGGTTTAATAAATTGATATATGGTATTAATACGATCATAAAATGTGGCACCTGACAGCCTGTAAACTTTCAATTAGTCCCTTGTTCTTGAAATGAAATGATTTTTTATCGTATCTCTGAATTAATGTTGCCAACATTAATTTAGAGATATGATAAAAAATCATTAGATTTTTGATTCAGTTCAAAAATGAGAGACTAACTGAAATTTTACAGGCTGTCAGATGCCACATTTTTATGATCGTATTAATACTATATATCAATTAGTCAAATCTTTCTTGGATAGAAAAATGTCTATTTTTGAGGAATATGGAGCCTTTAATGTTAATGTTGTCATATAACCATAGAAAATATTACCCATTCAAGATAAAAATTAACGTAAGAATGTGCAGACATAATAAGTAATATGTCACAAGACAAGGATATTACCAGCAGTATTGCAGTCTGATGATTGTAGTCTGCACTAAAAATGTACACAGAAGATGAAACCAAACTAATAAAAAAAATTGATATTCTCATATAAATTAACCTAATTACGTCAAGTGGACTCTTCTACCACAACTCTTTGGACGGGTCTATTTCCAATAGCAAGGTGTCTGGTTAGTTTTGATTATTACTATATTTTTTATAAATTCCTGTAGTTAATGCAAACAGTGTAGACCCTGATCAGATGCCACATTCTGTGGTACTGATCTGGGTCTGCACTGTTTGCCATTTACCCTTTTGGGGGTTTCCAGACTAAAATGGGTTCATGCTCACTTGAGTGTGGAAAGTGGTAAATAAAACCATGATTTCTGTTACACCAGAACCTCTTTATATCACTTGCTGGAACTGACCTTGGTGGCTCAGTCGAATGTGTGTCTGACTGGTGATCAGGAGGTCATGGGTTTGATCCCAGCTGGGTCGGAAACATTCTTCGGTGGAGATTGATCATGAAATATTTTTTTATGGTCATTCTCTCCTTTCAGTTGATTCAAGAAGGGCAGTTTTCTGTTTCTGGCAAAAGAATGTGCACAAATACTGGTTAACATTTTAGAAGACTAAGCCTGTCCAGGAAAAGTGTGGTTATGTAAACTGACCAACTCAACATGACCTAAATAGTGTTGACTGGGCCGTTAAACTTCAAACTAATCAAATCACTATTGCTGGGATCCAAAATCGAAAACCATGTTAGCTAAACAAAAATGTATACAAGGGTCCTGCAAAAAGTTTTGTCACTGGGTTCGGAGTACTTCAGTGCTACGTTTTATCAAACATATTTTTATTACAAACCTTCAAAGTATTCCCACTTACTGAAACACATTTTTGTAACCTTTTTACCCAGTCACGAAAAGCAGATAAATAGTCTTCTTTTGGTATCTGTTGGAGACACTGATAAATAAAGCTGCCAAGAGAACTTCTAGACGTATATTTATTTCCAGAAAGCATTTTCTTAAGCCTTGGAAATAAAAAAGAAGTCACGGGGACTCAGGTCAGGTGAATAAGGTGGATGGTTTAAAACTTTCACCTTTTCAGAAGCCAAAAAAAGACTTTACAACCTCACACTTATGAGAGGAGGCGTTGTCATGTAAAAGGTGGACTCCTGGCCGTCCTTTGCTTGGTCGTTTCTTATTGTAACAAGTAAATTGGTCAGTGTATATGACTGCATCTATTTCAATTTGAAATAACTTGGTCAGTTGGAAAGCAATTTGCACGAAATAAATGTTTATCGTTAGCTATTCAACACACCATTCAAGTACAGTGAAGCATTTTAAAATATACCTGGGATGAAACTTAGGAAGCCTATTAGTGACAGAACTTTTTGCAGGACCCTCGTAGATTATATAGAAAAATGCCCGAGCAGTTAGCGCTCCTGACTTCAGATCATAAGATCCTGGGTTTGAATCCCTCTGGAGGTAGAATTTAACTCTAGACTGTATGGTGCTTCATTACACAGAGCCTTTCTTTATCAGCCCTTCATTGTCTCGGTATGACTTGAGTAATGTTGAAAGAGACGTAAAACACCAAATCATCATCATCATCAAACCATGAGACCTTTGATTATGATCAGTCATTGAGCCCATTGCTGCTCTTAGATATAAAATAAGGGGAAAGGATACACTTCCAAGAGAGACAACTCTGTCCAAATTTTTTTTGACTTCTGAAAAGGGATCTACTCTAAAATGACAGAATTTGTTTCAGAAGGACCTTAGTGTGCAGGAAGCAAACAGGAAGTCATAAAAGTTGTCTCCCTTGTATAAAATGGCATAAAATCTACCAAGTGTGTCAAGTTCACTTAAATCTATGTAATTACAGTTTAGCTGTTGCTGCCATCCCTGAAGGCCTACCTATTGTTGTCACCGTAACACTAGCACTGGGAGTCATGCGGATGGCGAAGCAGAAAGCTATTGTTAAGAAACTGCCAATAGTTGAAACTTTAGGTGAGTTGCTTATCACGTGTTTGTATAAGAATGTAAAAAGAATGCAACAAGAAGATTTTTTTTTTTTTTTTTTGTATATATTCCTACTTACTTTAATGGTAGCTTGATGGTGTTCTGTTCATGATTTGGATGGCTTCACTTTTACCGACACTGCAAATACCGGTAATTTATTCCTTACAGAGATACTTGTATTGCAAGATCTGATCTATAGCTTTAGAAAAGATTATGCACTCTGGAAGCATCTAATGAGTACCTACAACATGTGTTTTTTATGGAGAAATAAGAAAATAGTTTTCTGGAAATTCCTCTTATTTGGAGCCAGAACTACATGAAAAAACTGAAAACAGTCATCAGCATAGTTTACTTGACTATTGTATATGGACATGCAGACATGTTAAGTTTTGAAAAACAAAATGAGAGAGACAGCGCGGTTAAGCCAGGACGGTGAGCACCGAAGGCGCGAAGCCAAGCTAGGGGGGTCCGGGGGAAATTTTTAAGAAATTGGTGTAAATTGGTGCATTCTGAGAGCTATTTATTTCAATTTTGCTAATTTTGTTAAACACCATTTTTAAGTGATTCTGTCCTCTAGCAATAAGCCTTTTTTCATGTTAATCACTGTCCCTGGTGAATGAATGTCTGTTGATGTGTCACCAGTAAAATATTCTGATTCTGAATAACCAGGGCTTCATTATACAATAACAAACGAGATTTACAGGTATTTATTAAATTAATATGCAATTTTTCCTTTTTTCTCTCTACTGATGTCATCATCAATGCATATGATGTTATGAACTGGAGTCTGAGAAGTCTAGGAAAAAGTTAATAATAGGGCAACAGTCATATGCCTTAGGTAAAAATAAAAGCAGTTTAATAAATTCAGCAATTTGTATATTTTCTTCTATTTAGAGCTTCCTTTCACAATAATTTAATAATCTGCATATTGTGCCGTACGCTTGGAGAGCCCCTCTGTCATTTTTTGTTCACCCATTTTCTCGAATTCCGAACAGTAACTTGTGTTCTGACGATCTCACCTTGTGAAGAAAGTTTCACGGAAAGTTATTTTACGATCACGCAGACACTTATTAAATTGGGGTCATCCCGATTGGCGGTTCACTCGCATCGCCATTTTGATTTAACTCGTCAACAAGGAACAGATTGTTTTATTTCTGGTTTCTCCCTTTTTCTATGATCTTGAGAACAGGTTACAGTGCTTCAGTTTATTGTAACACGTTTTTTCGGGGAGCAAAGCCCCTGAGATGCCAATCTTTTCGCCATTTTGGACAATGGTTTCCCACAATGCAATAACGGCATCAAAACGCTTTGATTTTCATATTTAATGCTTATCTCCCATTCAATCCAAGTGTTCATGCGCTTTCGATCGATATTTGGACTACTTTGGATCGAGCCAGAGTTTTTCCAATTTACAAGCGTAGCTTTTCAAAAAAGTTTCAACCCAAAATCAGGACTTTCGTTTTTTCAGGAGATTTTTTTAAAATTTCGTGAGGCTTGAGAAAATCTGTTTTTTCCATGACCCTCCCGCGATTTCCGGGAGACTTAACATGTCTTGACATGTTACTCTTCAGAGATCAGTGACCTTGCCTATATGTAGATTTGTGCTTTTTCCTTGTTTCTGAGGTTGCATGTATTCTACATCTTAGGGCATGTTTTAGGGCATTTTTAGGATATGGTAAGAAGTTAAGATGCCTAAATATTTAGGGTAAATGCAGTATTACAGATTTGTACTACATCTGACTGTTTGTTCCCTGATAATAAAATTTCAGTTTTCATTAGGGCTGAAGCAGGTGTGAAATAATTCTGCAAATGTCTTGTTTCATTGTTATTCATGTGATTTACAGGCTGTGCCAATGTAATATGTTCAGATAAGACTGGAACACTGACACAAAATGAAATGACTGTTACACAGATCTACTCCTCAGATGGTTTTTATGCAGAAGTAAGTTATATTTTCAGGGTTTCTGATATAATGTTTTTGTAGCAAAGTATTGATGTTGTTCCTTATACCCCTAAGAAAACATTCTAGGCTGTCATTAGAGCCATCTTTATAGCTCCAGATAAGGCAGTGATATTTTTCTTATTTCTCCACACAATCATTTGTTGCGGGTACTCATTAGAAGTGCTTCAGTGAGGTACTTCTAATGAGTACCCACAACATATGTTTTCATGGAGAAATAAGAAAACTATTACATGGATATCCCTTCTTATCTGGAGTTATACATCTTACATATACCTCTTACATTTACAGTTCTAATAAACCCTGAACATAATAAGTTTATAGAGAAATTGTTGATGAGCTGTCTGTATTTGCTGATAAATTGGCAGAGTTGTTCAAAGTTAAATCATTAAATTAATATGATATTAATTTTTGAAGTATGCCATAGTTTCCCTAAGGTTTGGGACAGGCAGGCAGGAGCAAACAGTGTAGATCCATATCAGATGCATGAATGTGGCATCTGATCAGGGTCTACTCTGTTTGCCACTCATCCAGAAGAATTTAGACACATTATGGACATTTAAATATTAGAATGACTAATAATTCATGATGGTAAAGATTGATGGTGTTCCAATATTTAGGGTTAATATGGTAGACTTAAATCTTATGTGCCACTATTTGTCTAGAGCTTAACGTAAAGTTATCCCTTAAAACGCCAGTCACAACTGCGGCAGATGTCATTTTTAGTCTATTTTTATTTTTCAAAGAAAATAAGTCTTGACATTTCATGTGAATTGAATGCCAAGCAGATGATTCGCATGAAATGTCGACATATTTTCTCTGAAAAAAAAAGTAGAATGTTGTCTGCAACAAATATTGCTTAGTGCTTAAAAGGTTAAGTTATCTATAGTTTTTAAAAGTAAGATTTTCTGATCATTTTCAGGTTTCTGGAGTGGGTTATAACTCCAGAGGTAGTGTTATTTGTAATGGTTGTCGTGTTGATGGGAATAGTCACCCTTCACTATCCAAGGTCATAGAGGTTGGATGTATATGTAACAATGCAGAGATCTGTAGTGATGGCCTCCATGGTCAGCCAACAGAGGGAGCACTGTTAGCCTGTGCATTAAAGGTAGTGTAAATTATCTAAAATTTCAAACAGGAAAAAATAATTATTTGTCTCAGGATTATAAGTTTTAGAAATTGATATTTTGAAGAAGAAAAAATAAATAAATATACCGTTCATAATTTTAGGTTTATTTGCATTCAGATGTAGTCATTGTTGTAGTATTATTAATTCCTGCTGTCATCCAAATTTATTGGTATAAGTTCACTGGTATGTTGTGGGTATTCATTATAATTTGCTGAAGCAAGTCCAGTGAGTACTCTCAGTGTGTGTTTTGCAGAGAAATGAGCAGATACTTTCATTTAGCGCTATCCCTGTAGCCTAGTTGATGGGAGAGTTGACTCTTAATCCATTAGGTTTCTCACCGCTATGGTTAGAGCCTCCCTTGGGTCACATGAGGGAAAGTCAAGTTCTGCTTAGGGATGGTCAGGTGGTTTTTCCCTGGGTTCTCCGGTTTTCGCCCACCTTTGATGAATGATTAGCTCAATATAAATGAAATATTTTTGAAACCCAAATCAAAAATCAAGCATATATCTAGATTGGCTAACTCTTTTGTACGACCAGGTTTGTATGTATACCATAGCAGAGCTCTAGATAAGATACTTTTTCAACCAAAAAAGTGTAGATAGTTTTCTTCTTTCTCCCCCAAAAGATAGGTTGTGATACATATTAATCAGCATCCTCAATATATGATTTCATGGAGAAGTTAAAAGTTGAAAAAAAGTATTTCTCTGGATACCTATCTTTTTTAAAGCTCTGCCATAGATGTTTTATGAATTGTTGTATTGATCACCATATTGGCCATCTAGAATTTCTCTCCATATTATCCTGATGCATATTTTGCCTGTAAAATGCTAAGGCTCTACTCTGAGTGTGGTAGTAAGCTATTTCTGTATACTTTACAGGCATGTACCGAACAGCTTGACATAGCCCAGATATTCATCTTGGCTCATTGGCTCAAAGTATTATAGCAGCAGTCCTGTGGCTGAGCAGTTAGCCCTGCCTATCATGTTACTATATTTTAGAGGCAAAATTCAATGGTATAGAATTACTTTGTCAGTACAAAACTACTTTGTCAGTATATAACTACTTTGTTGTGTTCTTAAAAATGAGAGGTTAGGTTTCTAGTGGCTGATTATTCATGACTGTAGGGTGCATCATTACACAGTGCCTTCCATTGTCATCTTTTTATAATTTCGGTACAACTGAACTACAGTTGAAAGGGATTTAGAATTAATCACTTTTTTAGCTCACCTGAGCCGAAGGCTCAAGGTGAGCTATTGTGATCACTCACCGTCCGTCGTCGTCGTCGTCCGTCCGTCCACAATCTTTAAACAACATCTCCTCCTAAACCACTGATTGGATTTTGACCAAACTTCACAGGAATGATCCTTGGTTGGTCCTCTTTCAAAGTTATTCAAATGGTTCCGGTCCGTTGCATATCTAGGTCACAGGAGCTAAAAATAGATTTTTTAACTAAAAACTTAAAAAATCTTCTTGTCAGAAACCACTGGACCGATTTCAATATAATTTTGCAGAAATGTTCCTTTGGTGATTCTCTACGAAGATTGTTCAAGCCATTTGGATTCGTCAAAAAACATGGCGGCTAGGGGGCGTGGCTTATTTTCCCTATATATCTATATAGAAAACTTAAAAAATCTTCTTGTCAGAAATTACTGGACCGATTTCAATATAACTTTGCAGAAATGTTCCTTTGGTGATTCTCTACCAAGATTGTTCAAGCCATTTGTTTTTGTCAAAAAACATGGCCACCAGGGGACGGGGCTTATTTTCCCTATGTATCTATATAGAAAACTTTAAAAATCTGCTTGTCAGAAACCACTGGATCGATTTCAATATAATTTTGCAGAAATGTTCCTTTGGTGATCCTCTACCAAGATTGTTCAAGCCATTTGGATTCGTCAAAAAACATGGCCGCCAGGGGGCGGGGCTTATTTTCCTTATATATCTATATAGAAAACTTTAAAAATCTTCTTGTCAGAAACCACTGGACAGATTTCAATATAATTTTGCAGAAATGTTTCTTCAGTGATCCTCTACCAAGATTGTTCAAGCCGCCATGATTTGTCAAAAAACATGGCTGCTAGGGGGCAGGGTTTATTTTCCCTATATATCTATATAGAAAACTTTAAAAATCTTCTTGTCATAAACAACTGGACTGATTTCAATATTACTTGGCAGAAATGTTTCCTTAGTGACCCTCTATCAAGATTGTTCAAGCCGTCATGATTTGTCAAAAAACATGGCCGCTAGAGGGGAGGGGGGGGGGGGGGGGGGGGGGGGGCGGCGCTTATTTTCCCTATATATCTATAGAAAACTTGAAAAAATCTTGTGGTCAGAAACCACAGGACCGATTTCAGTATAACTTCGCAGAAATGTTTCTTCAGTGATCCTCTACCAAGATTATTCAGGCCGCCATGATTTGTCAAAAAACATGGCCGCTAGGGGGCTGGGTTTATTTTTCCTATATAGAAAACTTTAAAAATCTTCTTGTCATAAACAACTGAACTGATTTCAATTTTACTTGGCAGAAATGTTTCCTTAGTGACTCTCTATCAAGATTGTTCAAGCCGTCATGATTTGTCAAAAATCATGGCCGCTAGAGGGGGGGCGGGGCTTATTTTCCCTATATATCTATATAGAAAACTTGAAAAAATCTTGTCGTCAGAAACCACAGGACCGATTTCAATATAACTTTGCAGAAATGTTTCCTTGGTGACCCTTTACCAAAATTGTTCAAGCCGTTATGATTTGTCAGAAAACATGGCCGCTAGGGGGCGGGCTTATTTTCCCTATATATCTATATAGAAAATTTTAATGATCTTCTTTTCAGAAACCACTGGACCGATTTCAGTATAACATTGCAGGAATGTTTCTTATGTAACCCTCTATCAAGATTGTTCAAGCCGTCATGATTCGTCAAAAAACATGGCTGCCATGGGGCAGGGCTTATTTTCCTTATATTTCTAGATAGAAAACTTTAAAACTCTTCTTGTCAGAAACCACTGGACAGATTTCATTATAACTTGGCAGAAATGTTTCCTTGGTGACCCTCTACCAAGATTGTTAAAGTAATCATGATTCGTGAAAAAACATGGCTGCCGGGGGGCGGGGCTTATTTTCCCTATATATCTAAATATAAAACTTTAAAAATCTTCTTTTCAGAAACCAATGGACTGATTTCAATACAACTTGGCAGGAATGTTTCTTTGGTGACCCTCTATAAAGATTGTTCAGGCCGTCATGATTCGTCAAAAAACATGGCTGCTAGGGGGCGGGGCTTATTTTCCCTATATGTCTATATAGAAAACTTTAAAAATCTTCTTGTAAGAAACAGTAGGACCGAGTTCAATGTAACTTGGCAGGAATGTTGCTTTGGTGACCTTCTACCAAGATTGTTCAAGCCTTCATCATACATCAAAAACCATGGCCCCCCAGGGGGGCGGGGCTTATTTTTCGTATATATTTGCATAGAAAACTTTAAAATTCTTCTTGTCAAATACCCCCTGACCGATTTCAGTATTACTTGGCTGGAATGTTGCTTTGGTGACCCTCTACCAAGATTGTACAAGCAATCATGATTCGTCAAAAAACATGGCTGCCATGGAATGGGGCTTATTTTTTCTATATATCTAAACAGAAAACTTTAAAAATCTCCTTGTCAGAAACCATTGAACAGATTTCAATATAATTTGGCAGGAATGTTCCTTTGGTGACCCTCTACCAAGTTTGTTCAAGCTGTTATGATTCGTCAAAAAAACATAGTCGTTAGGGGTTAGGACTTTATAGCTATATAAAACGCTTTAAACCACTGGACCAATTTCAGTATACTTTGGCAGAAATGTTCCTTTGGTGACCCTCTTTTAAGATTCAGTTCAAGTCATCAAGATGCGTTAAAAAAACATGGCTGTGGGGGTAGGGGTGGTGGTGGGGGGGGGGGGGGGGGGTTGGTGCTATAAAATTTATACAAAAATCCTAGAGCAGTGAACTTGGCTGAAACTTCAACAGTAAATATGCAAATCTGTTTGCTCAGGTGAGCGATACAGGACCATCATGGTCCTCTTGTTTTTTATGAAAATATCTGAGTATTTAACAGAGTGCTTGGATGCACAGGCTCACCTGGGCATTCATTGTTCTGTGTTAGCCCATTTAGACTGAATAAACTCCCCCACACTCTATATTAGAAGATTCCAATGTCAATTTTAGATATACCAGGCTATGTGATTTAGATATTCCTAGAGAAAAATGGCTGAAGTATTTGCAAACAGTGGAGACAGAGATCTGATCTGTGTCTGCACTGTTTGCCAATTACCCTTTTAGGGGTGTCCAGACTAAAATGGGTTAAGTCTCCTTTTAATCTGATTTGGTTTATTTTACTTTTTCAGATGAATTTATACAATATACAAAGTCTTTATCGCCGTGTAGAAGAAATGCCTTTTAGCTCAGACACTAAATATATGGCAGTGAAGTGTACACCAAAATATGGAAAGGTGAGTTAAATGCCAGAATACCACTTACCCTAAATCCTAAGTATTCGGACAGACAGGCCTGATCACATTTTGTGCCATCTGATCAGGGCCTATATTGTTTGTCCCTAGGCCATCAACTGATAGTTAAATGTTCAAATGGTAGTAAGTTAACCCTTAAAGCACCAATCACAACTACTGTCGTCTGCTTTGTCATCTGCTTGTGATTTTATAAGTCATTTTTGCAAACAGTGTGGACCCAGATCAGACTGCTCCTTTAGGAGCAGTCTGATCAGGGTTCACACTGTTTGCCTGTATGCAAAAATAGGTTTGAAAAGTCTGTAAGAATATTCAGCAGACGACATAAACAGACAATATTTTCAGATGCAGGTTTTCTTGGCGTTTTCAGGTGTCTGAATATTTAGTGTAAATACGATACTATTTTCTTTTTCTTCAGGATTCCAGGTAAAATTACTTATTAGACATCACAAATGTTTGCTAGTATGACGCTTTTTCAGTCCCAGGTGTAAGGGGGGAAAATTCTAGTTACCAATCCAAAGCAGGTGTTTTCTAAGCAGTCAAGTTTTCTGGCACCTGTTATGGTCACATTTCAAGTATGGCAATCAGACCTACCATTAGTCATGCAGTGAAGCAGCTAAAATGGGTAACTGGCAAACAGAGCAGACCCAGATCAGACACCGCAGAATGCAGCATTTGATCAGGGTCTCCACTCCACCACAAATAGTTCAACCATTTTTCTTCGGGAATATCTATATGATATAGCCTGACATATCTAAAATTGAAAATGGACACTTCTAGTATGTAGTGTGGGAGAGTTTATTCAGTCTTTAGTGGGTTAAGGCGGTTCTGATGAGTACCCACAATACACTCGAACCTCGTTATCTCGAACTCGCTTATTTCGAATTACCGCTTATCTCGAAATGAAAATCTGATCCCTGTTTTAACATGAAACTATGACAACAGGTAATAAAATAATGTGGAAAAGAGGAGAAATTGCTTCCACATTATTTTATATATATATTTCTAACTTCAGGAGTCAAATTACATAGTCATTTGTTAAATGTGGTTGTTCAATTTAATGTTTTCCTCACTCTCTCAACTCTGATATGTCGAAGTACAGATATCTCGAAGTGTTTCAGTGAGTCCCTTGGAATTTGAGATAACGAGAGTCGACTGTATATGTTTTGGTGGCAAAATAAGAATAATAATATCTTCTGTATAATCCTTAACAGTAAATGCTGTTACCCATGTTATCTACCCAAAGTATTGGAACAGACAGGCCTGAGCAAAGATTGTAGACCATGACCAGCTGCCACTAGATGCAGCATGTGATCAGGGTCTACACTGTTTGCCTCTCATCCAGGGCCCAGTCGTTCAAAGCTAACGATGTAGTTAGTTAACGATTCGTTAAAATTTACATCGAGTGATACGCAAATATGCTGAAATTTTTTGCTGAAAAAATGTGAGTAGCTTTTGCAGTGCAAAAGCTACTCACATTTTTTCAGCAAAAAATATCAGCATATTGTATATTGAATCTGCTAAAACAGTTAACGAAATGACCCTTAATGAGCTCGTTAAGCTAACGACGCTTTGAACAACTGGGCCCAGAGTTTTAAATGCGTCAACAGGTAGTAAAATGAACATGTTCAAATTTTAGACCAAGTATGGTAAGAAGTTAAGGAGTCCCAGTATTTAGGGCAAAACATTGATACTAATTATCTATGTCTTTCATCAGAGGATTTGTTGAGGAGGAGTATTTGAGGATAATTCAGCAATAATTTTCTCAATTTCTCCATAAAAACATATGTTGTGGGTACTCAGTAGAAGCGCCTAGGCAAGGGGCTTCTAATATGTGGGTACTCATTAGACGCACCTAGGCAAGGCACTGCTAATACGTACCCACAACATATAATTTTATGGAGACATAAGAAAAATTATCCCAGAATTGTCAAAAACTCCTTCTTCACACACTATCATGCTATGGGCAACTCTTAATTTTCTTATTTTTCCTAGAAAGTAGGATCTGATAAGTCCTGCAAATTGTCTCTAAAGGAGACAATCTGCATAAAATGTCATCCTATTTTCTAGGAAAAATAAGAAAAATATTTCAAAATGATGTCTGCTGAAAGTTTTACCCAGCATGCAAGTGTTGACAAATCCTATGTCATATCTTCTACAGAGTGAAGAGATGATTTATTTTGTGAAAGGAGCCCTAGAGAGGATAGTGTCTAGATGTACACATTTTTATAATGATGGTGCCACGACTCCCATGAATGATAAACAGAGGTCAGAATACAGCCAAGAAGCTTTTAAAATGGGCACTAAAGGCTTGAGAGGTTTGTATGATAATTTTTAGATGTAAACTTCACACTATACATTGTGGTATCATGTGACCATGACCTGCATATCATGGTCCAATGACTTTGTCTTTGCATGAATTTTTAACTTGTTTATAATACTGATGGGCAGAGGTGACACCACCTTCTGAGGAATTTTGTTTCTTCAACCTTAAAAGTGCCAGTCACAACTGCAGCAGACGATTCCCATGAAATGTCACAACCTCTTTCCTGTGAAAAAATAAAAAAAAGTCAGAATATCATCTGCTAGAAATTTTGCTTGGTGTTTTAAGTTATGACACATTAAATGTTGCTGAGTAAGGTTAAAATACAATGTACAGATTCATTAAAAATCTTTCACATCCTAAGTTAGTAGCATCTCTGGCATATATGAGGGACAATCAAAAAGTTCTTGGCCCCTGTACTTTGGGAATGACCAAGACAGAAATTGTGCCATTATTTCTCAGTATAATCTCCCTTTGCCTCGATGCACTTTCTCCAATGCTATTTCAGTTTGCTTATTGCTTCAAAATAGAAGCCTTCTTCCTGGTCCCCCAAGTATTCATCAGCAGCATCTATGATGCCTTCATTGCTTCCAAAACTCCTAACACAAAAGTTAGTTTTCAGATTTGGAAACAGAAGTCCAATGGGCTAAATCTAGAGAATAAGGGGGACGAGGAAGAATCTCAAAGCTGAATTTAGTTCAGCAACTATAGCAACTTGAGAGGTATGGCCTGGTGTATTATCTTGCAAGAGCAGAACACCTCTAGTCAACTTTCCTCTTCTTTTTTCTTCACAATCTCCTGACGCAGCCACCTTTGTCCTTCTGCATAATAAGCACCATTTATCGTGCAACCTTCATCAAGATAATCCACCATGCTAATGCCCTGACTATCCCAAAAGATATAGGCCATCACCTTCCCTGCTGAAGAAACTGTCTTAAATTTCTTAGGAGAGGGTGACCCAGGGTGCATCCATTGCATACTCTGCTTTTTGGCCTCAGGATCAAAGTGATTTTGGTCACAACTCGACACATAAATTCCTCAGGGTCATCTATGCCTCAGGGTCATTTTCATACAGAGATGGGAGATGCTTAGAAATATCAAGCATGCTCTTCTTCTGGTCTTTTGTCAACATTCTGGGAACCCATTTAGCTGAGACCTTGGACATCCCTATCAGTCAAGATAGACTGAATTGCCCTAAAACATATGCCTGTTTGTCTATCTATATCACACAGGCTTATTCTCCTTTCGCACATGATCAGACTGTGCACAAGCTCAACGATTTTGTCTGTTGTAACCTCTTTAGGGCACCCAGCATAGTTATGACATTTTATTTTGGCTTCAGTCTGAGTTGTGACATATTCCTTGTTTCAGTCAGTGGACTTGTTAAGGAGGAGTATTTGGTGATAATTCTAGTATAATTTTCTCCAGTTCTCCATGAAAATATGTTTTTAATGAGTGCTCACAACATATGCTTTTATGGAGAAATAAGAAAAATTATCCCAGAATTATCAGTTCATTTTTAGCTATGGTTTAGTCTTTTTAGCTCACCTAAGCAAAGTGCTCAGGGTGAGTTTGTGACAACCCTCTGTCCATCGCCTGTTGTCTGTCTTCACCAGTTAGTTTGTTAACACTCTAGAGATCACACTTTTAACCCAATCTTAATGAAACTTGCTCAGAATGTTTGCCTCTATGAAATCTAGGTCAAGTTCGAAACTGGTTCATTTGCGGTCAGACTCAAGGTCACCAGGCCAAATCAAAGGAAAATCTTGTTAACCCTCGAGAGGTCACATGAACGATACAGGGCCATCATGGCCTTCTTGTTTTATGTAATCATCAGGAATCTTGCTCAAAATGTTTGTCTTGATGATTTTTAAGTCAAATTTGAAACTAGGTCACTTGGGGTCAAAAACCAAGTCACCAGGGCAAATCAAAGGAAAAACTTATTAACACTCTAGAGGTCACATTTTTTAAGTCATCATTATGAATCTTGCTCAAAATGGTTGTCTTGATTTCTATGTCAAGTTTAAAAACTAGGCTACCAGGCCAAATCAAAGGAAAACCTTGTTAACATTCAAGAGGTCATGTGAGCGATACAGGGCCATCATGGCCTTCTTGTTTTATGTGTTAGCCATGCCATTCTTTGTTTCAGGGCTAGCTATGGCTTTTTTTTTTTCCGTGTTTCCTATGACATTTTTTTTCAGTGTTAGGAATGGCTTATGGTCCGGACATGGACCATCTAGTTTATGTTGGTATGGTTGGGATCATAGACCCACCCCGCCTCGGGGTTAGAGAAGCTATTGGAATGCTGATGGAAGGTGGTGTGTCTGTTAAGATGTTAACAGGAGATTCAGAGGAGACTGCAAAAGCTATAGGTAATACTAGCTGTTATAGCCGACGTCATATGAAGCACAATGGATATCTAGTGCATCTAAGTGCAATGGATATTCAGACTCTTCGACCATCCAGGTTGATATTCAGTAACTTTATTATAATTTAAGCATAATTGGTTGACGTATCGACAGTAACTAAGGTATATATTGAGTTTGCATTTTCAGTAAATTACAGTACTAAAATGGACTTGTAAATTTTCACTGCTTTGTGCATTCTTTGTGATTTTGTCATATCTCCAAGCAAATGTTACAATCACAGCTATGAGCATATCACCATGTTGATGACGTAGGTTGTTGCCCTTTAGTACTTGTACACTACAATTTGCAGACAATTAATGCTTAGCATGCTGGGAAAAAAAATCAGATGACATATTGAAACATTTTTCATATTTTCTCCAGAAAAACAGGTTTAGACATTCCATGCAAATTGTCTCCTAAGGAGACAATTTGCATGAAATGTCAAATCCTGTTTTCTGGGAAAAATAAGAAAAATGTTATCAAATCTGTCATTTGCTGAATTAGCACAGAAAGTGGTAATTGTTAATGGGTGATATTTTCTTCCTTTTTTCCATAAATGTTTCTCATTTTTCTGTAAAATTATGGATCATTATTTTTTTTTAATTTTAGTAGATAAACCTACATAATTGCTGATCCTTATTTTCATAGGCATGTAAGAAAAACATTTTTATTGCATCAGTCACAACAGCAGAAGACGACATTCTAAAATACGTTTTTGTTTATTTGAAGCAGTGTACATATTTAAATTAAGATCAGGTGCAGTTGGAGTGAAAGAACAGTGACTGTCATCATTCCTACAAGACATATTGCCTCTTGATTTATGACTTGTGCTTACAGAATGCAATTTATTAAGTCTGTGTCTTAAAAACTGTAAGACTGAGGTTGATGAAATTACCATATGGATCATTGGTTAACACTCCAGACTGCAAGTCGTAATGTCCCAGGTTTGAATCCCACGGTCGGAATTCAGCTGATGGCACTTTATTGCGCCGAGCCTTCCAATGTCATCCTTTTGTTGTCTCGATATGACTTAAATACAGTTGAAAGTGAGGTAAAACTCCAGATCATCATCATTAGAGTATAAAGTTACTGCCTTTATTCACCATATTCTGGATTATAACATGTCTAGTTTTTTGGTCAGAAATGCATGGATTAATTGGAGTTAAGTTTGATGCTTAGAATGCTTGGTAAACTTTTCAGCAGACGACATATTGAAATATTTGTTCTTATTTTTGCCAGAAAACAGATTTTGACAATTCATGTAAATTGTCTCCACAGGGGACAATTTGCATGAAATGTCAAATCCTGTTTTTTGTGAGAAAAAAAAATGTTACCAAATATCAAACCCTGTTTTCTGTGAAAAATAAGAAAAAAATATCACCAGTTTGTCGTCTGCTGAATTTGTCCAGAGAGTGGTAAGGTTAAAGAGTGGTGTCAGTTCTACTAAAATAGTTGTATTAATTGAGCTTTAAGAAAACAGGGTCACTAGTCTAGCCCTGCTTGTTGTTTTTCTTCTTGATAGCTGCACTAACAACAAGTAAAATTTCCTATCCTTCAGGGCTGTTATTGAGTTTATATGGACATCTAGGTATATATAATTGCAATTTAATTTCTTTTAATGAACCGGCTTAGACTGTTTATTATAGTCCTGTTGATGTTACCTTCAGTGTGTTTGCTTAGCAGTTCAAAAATCTCTTACTGACCATATAAATCAGGCTCAAAATGTAGGTTACAGTGTCAAACAAAAGAAATAATAAAACTGTACTGATAATAATCAGTATTCTATTCTTTAGTTCCAAATATGAATTCATCATCATCATCATCATCATCATCATCATCATCACCATCATCATCATCATCGGATTTTTTATTAATGTGCAGGTACAGGGGCAGCATCCACATCAGTGGGCCCCCTTCCAGGTAGCTGGCTAGCTGCGTGCATGGCAGATCTCACAACAGATCTCCAGGTATGTCTATTGTGAGGGTCGATAGACGAGAGCTTCCACTCTCTGCAATCCCTCTCTGTCCGCTACTTCCATGTCATCTTGGGCCTCCCAGGCCCAAGCTTTCCATCAACCTGTATGTCAAAGGCTGCCTTGACTGCACCATTGGAGCGTTCCATATGTCCATACCAGCTGGCCTTCTCTCCTTCAGAATGAGGTCCAGCTCCTCCATGCCAAGCCGCGCAAGTAGCTCATTGGACCTGGTGGTGACAATGTCATATGGCTTGACATTACAGATCTGTCTGATGATTGCCCTGTCATTCCGCTGCAGACATTGGAGGTTTGGCTTTGTCAGTGGCCAAGTCGCACTGGCATTGAGCATTGCGCTCCACACACAAGAGCTGTACACATGGCCATGTGTCTTGAAAGAGAGGTGGCGGGAAGAGAGAACTGGTAGCAGCTCCTTAAACTTCTTCCAGGCGGTTTTCACACGTGGTTGAAAGGTCACAGCCACCGGCTGCTGAGAGCAAGTCTCCCAGGTAGCAAAAGGAAGCTACCACCTCCAGCTTGTCAGGTCCAACTTGGACTTCCCTCTGTGGTTTGCTGTCCAAGGAGCCTACAGTTCCCTGGCACCATGTACATCTGTAATCAGGGTCCTTTAGAATTAAACAATTTTACTTTCTTTCTGTGTTAAAGGAACACTTAGTATATTACATTTGATTACTATTGATAACTGAAAACCACATAAATGCAAGAACTATGAAAATTTTTGAGGGTCAGATACCTTTTTAACTAAATAACTATTTTGACACTTCAACATGACTGTTATCTATTATTTAAGTAGTTAATATTAATGTCCTGGGCCCAGTTGTTCAACACTAACGATGTCAGTTAATGTATCGTCAAAACTTTGATTATTAAATATGGCATATATGCTAATATTTTTGCTGAAAAAATGTGAGTAGCTTTTGCATTTGCAAAAGCTACTCACATTTTTTCAGCAAAAATACCTGTAAATTAGATATTATACTTATTAGAACAGTTGACATTGTTACCACTAACAAGCTCGTTAATCTAACGATCCTTTGAACAACTGGGCCCTGATATATTGTGATATTTTTATTATTGATATATTGATATGAACAACTTCCCATCAATGACAGCTTTACTATCCTTATGGTGTATATCACTGTCCTGGTGCATACAACATTTCTTCATTTCTTTTTTCAGCCGGTCGTCTAGGTCTTTTAGTAGATGGAGGTACAGCATTATCAGGTGAAGAGATAGAAAGAGTGGACCTTGGGTATTTACGTAGTATCATCCATCAGGTGGCTGTATTCTACAGAGTTACACCAAGAAATAAATTAAAAATCATTAAGGTAATGTAATATATACAGCCACGCTTGTCGGAAAGACTGTCTCCATTAACCCTTAAAAGGCCATTCACAGTAGCAGCAGAGAACATCCTATTGTTTTTTAGCTTGCCGGGACTATGTCCCTGGAGAGCTTATGTTGTCACCCAGTTGTTGGTGTCGGCGTCTATGTTAGCACAATGTTTCAGTGTCTATCCGCGTCCACGTTAGCACAATGTTTAAGTTTTCATAGGTGTGTGTCCTGCGAGCTGCATTGTCTTCTGACAGCTCTTGTTATATTTTATTTTATTTCAAGACGGTTAAAATAAGAACAAAGAATATGTTGAAATAACCTTTATCAACTCTTCCTGAGTGTTTTAACAAAGTAATAACTATTCACAGTGTTTAACATACACATAAAATAATTTGTGGCGTAAAGGTTGCAGATCAGTGGTTGGAAATTCGAAGAGATGCAATCAATAAGGAGATGCTTTCTCATCTTTTTATCCCACTGGTTTCTACATAGAAACCACCGCAAAGCAACACGGTGTATATACATGATGCTTGCTAAACAACATGGTACATACACATGCTGTTCTATTAAACAGCACACCGCAAAGTATCACGGTACAGACACATGATACCCGCCAAAACAAAACTCCGCAAAGCATTCCGGTATGTACACAGAATGCCCGCTAAATCATATACACCACCGCTGAGTAAATGGTACATACACATCTACCAGCAAACTGTTGGATGAGAAAGCAGCTCCCAAATATATAACAAGATTTCAGTCAGAATCACATCCCTTCGGAATTTTCCGCCACCCCCAATCAGCAACAGCTAGATTGCATACTAGACTGGAATGTTCCTGCCCATGAGTTATCCAAATAATCCACAGATTTAAAAACAGCTTAGTCTTTCTGATATTGCAATTTATACTTAACACTCATGTATCTGATGATACACTGTAGAACATTAAAGCAGCATAACTGTCTTTCACCAAAATATAACACCATTACTTAATCCACCAGGCAGGAGAATGAAAGGACATGGATGACTGTTCTTTCTGAAATTATAAAAGAAACTGGGCGGCAGTATCCTACCACAAAATAATGACAAACATTGACATAATTATTTATTTTAACCATCTGAAATAATACATAGAGCTACTGTTCTTTAGCTGCAATACTAAATGGTTATTAGTGAATTAAGAATAAAAATTGGGAGGGAGGGCGGGAAAACTTTTTCCTTGCTGCAGCAATCAGCTGTCGTCAGAAAGAGGCTGTTGCACTGGGACCCAGCTGTGCAAAACACTTTCAGTATGTCTACATATAAGCCTGGAACCAATCCTTTACAGTGCTCAAAGGACATGTGTACTGAAATGACCTTACAAGTTGGTACAGTAATCAAAGTACTGAAACAACCCAAATTACCAAAAATGCGAACTGGACTTACTATTTTAATGCTGAAATAAATGGAGCCTATTGTAGATCAATATGCTGTATTATTTCAAGACGGTTAAAATAAGAACAAAGAATATGTTGAAATAACCTTTATCAACTCTTCCTGAGTGTTTTAACAAAGTAATAACTATTCACAGTGTTTAACATACACATAAAATAATTTGTGGCGTAAAGGTTGCAGATCAGTGGTTGGAAATTCGAAGAGATGCAATCAATAAGGAGATGCTTTCTCATCTTTTTATCCCACTGGTTTCTACATAGAAACCACCGCAAAGCAACACGGTGTATACACATGATGCTTGCTAAACAACATGGTACATACACATGCTGTTCTATTAAACAGCACACCGCAAAGTATCACGGTACAGACACATGATACCCGCCAAAACAAAACTCCGCAAAGCATTCCGGTATGTACACAGAATGCCCGCTAAATCATATACACCACCGCTGAGTAAATGGTACATACAAATCTACCAGCAAACTGTTGGATGAGAAAGCAGCTCCCAAATATATAACAAGATTTCAGTCAGAATCACATCCCTTCGGAATTTTCCGCCACACAAACCAATAATTTGGTTTGCCCCAAAATTCCACCGCAAACAAAACTGGTGTTCACAACTGATCCTGCAGAGCCTCCCGAATGTCTAACATTAAAATATCAGAACCAATATCAGATAGATGTACGCCATCTGGTTTATATAAGCCCGGTGTGTCAGATGTAATTTCTGGATGATCAATAAAGACCCCCCTACCATTGTATTTTATAAAGCGACGAATCACTCTATTAATGAATTTTCGTTTGGATTCCATTTTGTCTGGAACCTGTGTTCCTGACCATACAATACGAGGCAACATAGCAGAAACGAAAATGGCACTGCTAGTGAATGTTTGAACTAGATTACTTAAGTCATCCTTACGATGGATTTGGTTTATAATTGGTATGATGATAGTTATCAGTCTGAAGTTCTGTTCAGCAATACCCTTGGTTTATATTTTGTATTATGATATATATAGGTCCAAAGCTTTATTCAGCAATGCCCCTACCCATGTCCATGGCATTAAGGTGAAGGTCACAGACTTAGAATTTTAATATTAAAAGTTTTACATTAAAGTTTCCAACAGCTCATATATTTCAGACTATTTGATGGATTTGGTTTACAATTGGTATGATGATAGATATCAATCCGAAGTTTTGTTCAATAATATCCTCACCCACACCTATGACCTTAAGTCAAAGTCATGAACTTGGAACTTTTATGTCTTACGACATGAAAGCCGCAACAAAGGGATGAAGCGTAGCTGAAAAAATTTCCCGCATATCATGGGATTCGAACCCGGTCTGTCCGGATAAAAATCCAGTACTCTAACCACTGAGCCAGAGAATCGACTCCCTGACGCAGTTGTCAGAGATTGAATATATACGTACAAGCTATGCGAAATCTGCCAAGGCAGATAATCGAAGGTAGGAGTGCTAGGCTGTAACAATCCCCCTTTTCAAGGAAGTCATCATTTATGATGACGCGAAGCCATTTTCGGCCAGATAAAGTCCTATCCGTACAAGCCCCCATCTTACGACATGAAAGTCGCAACAAAGGGATGAAGTGTAGCTGAAAAAATTTCCCGCATATCGTGGGATTCAAACCCGGTCTGTCCAGATGAAAATCCAATACTCTAACCACTGAGCCAAAGAGTCGACTCCCTGACGCAGCTGTCAGAGATTGAATTTATACGTAGAAGCTCTGCGAAATCTGCCAAGGCAGATTATCGAAGGTAGGAGTGATAGGCTGTAACATATGATAAAGTTTTGCATTAAAGCTTCTAACAATGCATATATTCCAGACCATATGATGGAGACTGGTCAGAATACAAAGAAGCGATATCTTGTGAAAATGTGCTGTCAGGCTAAATGCTGAGAAAAGGGCACAGATCAATCTGCACATCCTTGACGTCTAGTCAGGGCCTTTGTCCACTTATAGAATCAATGTATTCTGTAGAATATATTACTGTCTAGCAAATGCCCTTATTAGATTGTGCGGGCTGGCCTCCGTGGCTTAGTCGGATGCGCATCCGACTGGTGATTAGGAGATTGGGGGTTTGATCCCATCTGGGTCTGGCGACATTCTTTTGTGGAGATTGGTCATGAAATAGTTTCTGCAGTCATTCTCCCATTTCCACTGATTTAAGAAGGACTGTTGTCAGTTTCAGGCAGAAGAATGTGCTCAAGTACTGGTTAACCGCTTAGAGGACTTAAGTCTGCCCAGTTAAAGTGTGGTTAGGTAAACTGACTAGCTTGACATGACATTAATAGTGTTGACTGGGTCATATTATTCCAACGCAAACTATCAGAATGTGCAGCTTTGCTTGCTGATCTCAGTTGTTACTTTTCTTGCTCCCCTCCCAAAAAAACTTTTTTCACAGTGATTCATAGTGAATAGTGAAGATCCTGACCAGACTGCACAAATATACTTACTGACTGGTCTGGATTATTTGTTCACTAATGTGAAAAAGTTGTTTTTTCCAGTGTAAAACACTTACTGTTTTGACAGGCACTACAAGAAAATCATCAAGTCGTTGGTATGACGGGTGATGGTGTAAACGATGCTGTGGCCCTGAAAGCAGCAGATATTGGTATATCTATGGGCAGGTCGGGAACCGATGTGTCAAAAGAAGCAGCAGACATGATATTAGTGGATGATGACTTCTCTGTCACATTGTAAGTCTTTGAGTTAAGTTTATTATATGAGCCAGCACATGACAAAACCAACAAAATGGCATGTGTGCCCAGCGAAGTCTTAGATCAGCCTGGGCATCTGCCCAGTCAGATCAGAGTCTTTGCTGTGTGCTCAATGGATAGCTAAGGACCCAAGCTTTCGTCATGCAGACAGTGAAGACTGGTCAGCCTGGGCGGATGTCCAGGCTGATCTGAGTCTTCACTGGGCGCACATGCCATTTTGTAGGGTTCGTCGTGCGCTGGCTCATATATCTTCTCAACAGCTGGTGTAAGTGCCATGTGATGCCTGTAAAATGTTTCTCTGTACTTCACCATACTGTACTTCATATTTTCTGGTCCTCTGATCATTGAGTCCAGGGCCCGGTTGTTCAGAGCGTCGTTAGCTTAACAAGCTCGTTAAGGGTCATTTCGTTAACTGTTTTAGCGCAATCAATATACAATATTCTGATATTTTTTGCTGAAAAAATGTGAGTAGCTTTTGCATTGCAAAAGCTACTCACATTTTTTCAACAAAAAATTTCAGCATATTTGCGTATCACTCGATGTAAATTTTAACAAATTGTTAACTAACGATGTCATTAGCTTTGAACAACTGGGCCCAGTCTGGGTTTTTCGAAAATTTATATGAGGATCACTGATCGACCAAAACTAGCTAGTCTGGACCAGAAAACTTGACATTTCAGCTGTTTTCAGCTTTGTGTGTTTAATGCTCTCAAGTATCATTCCTTTTAGGTTCTATTCCCTTATTTTTACCCTTTAACCCTTATCCTGCTGAACCCAAATATACCCTGCCTTTGCAAACAGTGTAGATCCAGATCAGTTGGCTTTTGAAGAAGCTAACTGATTTGGATCTTCACTGTTTGCCATTAAGTATGTGAATTTATAGCATCAATCCAGATCAAGTAATCTGATTTGCTGAAAATTAAAAGTGGGCATGGCATTTTAATTTATTCAGCAGGACAAGGGTTAAGATCTTATTCCCTTATGCGTGCAAGTTTCAAGCCATCTGCCCATTCATCTGGTTGTTTGTTCGTCTATCTACTTACTTCCACCCTAGTATTCACCCTAGCATCCACCCTAGCCACCACCCTAAAGCTACAGTTAATTTCACTTCACTGATCACTCTTCATTGATCACAGAGCTAAACAAGGCTGTCAGCTCTCACTCTTCTGATGCTTGTTTTCACATTTTAGTATGCAGGTGTGACATAAACTTCAATGAAGTTCTTTCTATTTTGTATTGTATCAAATTAAACCTTGTCCTGCTGAGCCCGGATATATCCTGCCTTTGCAAACAGTGTAGATCCAGATCAGTTGGCTTCTGAAGAAGCCAACTGATCTGGATCTGCACTGTTTGCCATTAAGTATGTGAATATACAGCAACAATTGGGGTCAAAGTAATCGGATTGGCTGAAAATGAGAAGTGGGCGTGGCATCTTAATTTATTCAGCAGGACAAGGGTTAACACTTTTATCTACAACTGTAAGTGCTAAATACACTGTAGACATGGGATGAAGTGATGTCTGGCCTGTGAGAGAATAAAATCCAGTTTTTATCTATCAAATTTTAGCAACTTTATCTTCACTTATATTTTGGTGGGTCATCTAATCATTTTAGTCTAGTATTTGTTATTGTTTTTTTTTTTTTTTTTTTTTTTTCTATCAAAGTCTAATGCAGAATGGGGAATTTGATTGGCCAAAATAGCAAAACAAAATAAAAAAAAATAGTTCTGGTACCTACCAGCCTAACAGAGCTTAGAAAATATCAAGCTAGTAGATTGTGTCTATATTTGTATATCAGGGCCCAGTTGTTCAAAGCTAACTATGTCGTTAGTTAACGATTCGTTAAAATTTAGATCGAGTGATACGCAAATACGCTGAAATTTTTTGCTGAAAAAATGTGAGTAGCTTTTGCAGTGCAAAAGCTACTCACATTTTTTTCAGCAAAAAATATCAGAATATTGTATATTGATTGCGCTAAAACAGTTAACGAAATGACCCTTAACGAGCTCGTTAAGCTAACGACGCTTTGAACAACCGGGCCCAGAGTTTGAAGTTGCATAATAGTAATGCTCATTCATTCATTCTAGTCAGGATCCTTACTATATTTGGCTCATCTTTTTATTGTCAAGAATGACATTGGGCAATGGCTTTGATGGGATAAGAGCCTGCTGTGCTTGCTGTAGATGCAGGAAAGGGGGCATGTTTTTTATTGTCCCCTGCCTTTTCAAAGAAACACGAGGGTTCATGATATTTGGCTTTGCGTGGTTCATGGGGCATAGCTCCGCACCCTCTGACAGTATGTTCCTTGGGTCAGCAACTCCTCCTACAGTTTTACGCAGATCTTTTTGAAATTGTAAAGATATTTTTGTCATGGTCTGAAGATTTGCATGCAATGTGGATGTAATCCTCAGATTAATTTTTATCCCCTTTTTCGCATTTTGAACTTAGTCATTTTTGTCGCACATGCATTAGCATGGGCAACTTAGGCGTTCAAGTTTCCATCCATCCATCCATTTGTTCATCCATGTACTTACTTTCACCCTAGTGTCTGCCCTAGCATCCACCCTTGCATTCACCCCTACCGTCTGTTTGTCCATTACATTTTTGGTTTCTGAGCTGGGGGTGTCTAATAAGCATTGCTTATCGACATTTTTTATTGAAACTGTACAGATGTTTTTGACATGGTCTGTGATTTGGATCTAATCCTCAGATTTATTTTTAATACTTTTTCTGCATTTCAAACTTAATCATTTTTTTTTTTTAATTTTTCCGCATTTAGTTGTGTTTTGAGCTCCAATACTATCAAACGGTATACATAGTAGATACCTTTGGAGAATTTTTGAAAGTGGGGGGACATATGCTCTCCAAATGCTTGTTTCTTCTGTTTCTCCAGTGTCATTTGCTTTTCCTTCATTCTACCCTGTATCTCTCTTTCTTCATCTCTACTTCCTCTTCTCCAACCTTGGTGGTTCAGTTGGATGCGCATCCGACTGGTGATCAGGAGGTCGCAGGTTCGATCTCCGCCTGTCCAGCAACATTCTTTCATGGAGATTGATCATGAAATATTTTCTACGGTCATTCTTACTCATCTGCTGATTCAAGAAGGGCAGTTGTCAGCTTCTGGCAAAAGAATGTGCACAAGTACTGGGGAATTGCTTAGAGGACTAAGCCTGCACTAAGCCTGCCCAGGAAAAAGTGTGGTTAGGTAAACTGACAGTGCTCGACATGACCATAATGGGTTGAGTGGGCCGTAAAACCTTAACACAAATAAACAAAATTTTCTCTTCCATCCCTTTTCTCCCTTTCTCAAGTGTGGATGTTTCATTAACCCTTAAAGCGCCAATCACAACAATTGTCATCTGCTTTCTCATCTGCTTGTGATTTTATAAGTCATTTCTACAAACAGTGTGGACCCAGATCAGACTGCTCCTTCAGGAGCAGTCTGATCTGGGTCCACACTGTTTGCCTGTATGCAAAAATAGGTTCAAAAAGATTGCAAGAATATTCAGTAGACGACATAAACAGATGACATTTTCAGATGCAGGTTTTCTTGGCGCTTTAAGGGTTAAACCACAACACAACAAGAATGACCATTTGAACATTTGGTTGGTCTTAGCTCCTGTATAATATACAATCGAACCTCAATGGCTCGAACTTCTTTGGGACCATGGAAATTGGTTCGAGACATGGGTAGTTCGAGTCACTGAGGGTTAATCATGGCACCAGTTCAGGAAGCAAATAGCGATAATTTAGGGAAATATTTTTGATTTTATACACAGTGATTGTATGTTGAGTGTACTCATTAGAATTGCCTCAATGAGGTGATTCTAATGAGTACACACAACATACAATTACATGATAAAATAAGAAAAAAATCCATAAATATTTGTTTTCTTGAGCTATTGGGAGAATTTTGTAGGGACTGATAAAAGAGTTCGAATCATCCACGGTAACGAGCCATCCGTGTTCGAGCCATTGAGGTTATACTGTATGTTGTAAAAATTCTTATTTGTTCAGATTTTGTTCTCTTTTTTTGTTTTTACAGAAGTGCAATAGAAGAAGGGAAAGCTATTTTTTACAACATTAGAAATTTTGTTAGATTTCAGTTGAGCACGTAAGTTAATTTATGTTATATATTAGCCAGTGCACTACAAAATCTACAATAAGACTTGTGCGACCAGTGCAGACTCAGATCAGCCTGTGCATCCATGCAGTCTGATCAGAGTCTTCGCTGATTGCATGTCTTTTCTGCAGCCTCCGGGGTATCCAAAGAGAGATAAATCAAAACCTTTGCCATACTGGGTGGATGTAGCGGCTAATCTGAGTCTTTGCTGGTCACACAGGTCCTACTGTAGGTTTTGTCTACTTAGGAGACACCAAGTTTGTGACATTTGCTTTTCTAATTTTTCTAGGAAAATTTTGGGCAGTTTTTTTTGAAGAAAAAAATAAGGAAGTATTTTAAAATGTCATCTACAAATATTAAAATTTGATTCTTTAAGGTTTAAATACATGAGCATTGGCTAAAATGGAGTTGTTAAGCTGCTATTTTGGTGATAAACAAATAAATGACTTTACTGTTGATAATTGCTGATATAGTGAATAAAAATGAGCTCACCAAGATTTTTGATAAATTATTTTGGAAATAAAAGAAATAAATAAGAGGATTACCTGTAGGTTTGTATATGCTGTATATGCTTTGGTGACCTCTTTTGATGAATTCATTCCAAGGTACAGAAAAGCCGCACCAGGAAAGCCCCAACCAGCTTATGCATCCATACTGTCAGGTCAAAGCCTGCCTTGTTCGCACATTTTCTGATTGAGTCACATAAGTTGGAATGTTTTTTGTTGTTGTTTGTTAGAGTTTTTTATCAGCCTGTTACCAACAGATAGTGATTCTGTAAGCAACCAGCAAAGGTCCTGATCGGTCTGCTCAGATACAGGAATTGATCTTGGCCTTTACTGTCCATAGATACTAAGAATACAACTCTTTGCTTGGCATAGCTTAATTTTGATTAATGGGGTAATTGGCAAACAGTGCAGACCCTGATCAGATGCCATAGAACATGGCATCTGATCAGGTTCAACACTTTTTCATTAACTACAGGAATTCGTATGAAACATAGTAATAATAAAGACTAACTAGACACCCTGCTATTGGAAGTAGACAGGTTCAAAGACTTGTGGTAGAAGAGTCCACTCGATGTAAAGGGGTTAACAAAATCTGCAATGCAATATTCAGTAAAAATCCTGATCTGACTTCATAGGGGGGGTGGTCGGGTGGTGCGAAGGTGTCATGTATCTTACGTCACCGGGGCGTCCAACTGATATTGGCTTACAATTGGGCAAGGCCAGGCCTGTTACCCTTGTAGCAGGTAAGGGTAGAGGGGGAATGTTTTATTTCTTCTGTTTCTTTACTTTCATTCTTGTTCGTCTTTCTTACCTGTCCCTCTCTTTCATCTCTTCTACAATCTCTTCTATCTCTTTTCTCCCTTTCTCTGGGAGACGACACAAAATGACCCACAAGGGTTGACGTGTCGTTAAACCCCAACACAATAACAATAACAATGACTTCATAGGCCATTGTTTAAGAAATAGATCACTCAAGCAGTGATTAGTTGAGTAATAAATCACTGTTTGGATGTCAGTTGTAAAGTAGATCAAATCACGAGCGCTCTGCACTCGTGATTTGATCTACTTTACAACTGACCTCCAAACACTACTTTGTTACTCAACAAATCATGCACAAGAGTTGACCTATTTCAATTCTAACACATAGAAAATGACGAAAAGGTAATTGTATCCTTCAGATTTTTCAAACTTTCCGCCATGGAAAAAAGAAATTCCGCCAACAGTTTTGATAGTAACACTGATACTTACATGCATTTCATACATTGTTGATGCAAGAAAAACAATGTTACACCTTCTAATGTTGTGGAAATGAGTACTGACGCAAGCATAGTGTCAAAATAACGTTGGAATGATGCCAGATAGTGTAGCTCCGACCAGTGATTTGTTGCAGAATAAATCACTGAATTTAACCCCACACCCCCCAAAGACAAACAATGTATATTGTGGATACTCATAAGAAGGACCTCTCCAAAGACATACAATGTATATTGTGGATACTCATAAGAAGCACCTCTCCAAAGACATACAATGTATATTGTGGGTAATCCTAAGAAGCACCTCTCCAAAGACATACAATGTATATTGTGGGTTCTCATTAGAAGTGCTTCTCTGAGGCACCTCTTTGGAACATATATTGTGGATACTCATAAGAAGTGCCTCGATGAGGTGGGTCTCACTGAGACACTTCTAATGAGTACCACAATTTATGTTTTTGAGGAGAAATAAGAAAATTATCAATATTTTTTGGGGTTGAAAAAAGTGTTTTATCTACAGCTGTGTCAGGTAGAGCTCCTATATCTGTGATAAAGATTTTCTTCCTTTCTACCTTCAGGAGTATTGCTGCATTGTCACTTATAGCGCTTTCTACTGTGATGAAATTACCAAATCCCCTCAATGCCATGCAGATATTATGGATCAACATTATAATGGATGGTCCTCCAGCACAGAGGTATCTATTCTTTTGAAATCAAAGCGTCCGGGTGGCTGAGTGATAAGCGTTTCCAGACTATGGATCACGAGATTGTAGGTTCAAATTCCATTGTCTTGATATGACTTAAATAATGTTGAAAGAGATGTAAAACACCAAATCATCATCATTATCTTTTGAAATCATGGGGAATGACAACTTTCTTTGCTGAGCTTAATGCATAATTATACTGGCATAATGTTGTTTTTTTACCATTCTTCAAAATTTGATAGTTTTAAAAGTGCGTTAGCATTGCAAACCTGATAAAAGCAACAATTTTTTGTATTGTTTACAGTTCCATATTTCATATATCTGTTTGTAAATCACAGAAAATGATTATACATTTGACTGTTTGTGTTCTTGTAACAGTCAAACAATCGTTCCCACCATTAGGTTTTAATCCTACCTGACGGGTAACCGTACTACCATTTTCATCAGCAAATTAGATTAACATATCCTTGTTGATGTGTGTGATGCTCAAGGGTTGCCGTATTATTTTACCTGAGCATTTAGAAACCATTTACTTGTGTATAAGTATGTGCATTAGTGGGACAACTGGATGGTCTTTATGAATATTATAAGTTTGTGTTACAGTGACACTGATTGTTGTCACATATTTGACTAGTTGTGCTGCTGATATAGTTGCACATTTAGAGATCATTTGTTTATATTATGGAAAAAGTTGATGGGACAATCACAGTGATTGATATGTTTTTTGGGTTTTTTTTTTTACAAAATTATGATTGTAGTGACTAGTAATTGTTATACGATTATTAGTGTAATGACTAATAACTGTTGTTGAATTATTCTTGTAGTGACTAGTATTTGTTATACAGTTTGATATCATTGCAGTGACTGCAGTAATTGGTTATGACTAAGCCTGCCTAGGAAAAAGTGTGGTTAGGTAAACTGACATCTCTCGATGTGACCTTAATGGGTTGACTGGGCCATAAAACCTCAACACAAACAAACAAACAAAAATGCTATGAAAGTGTCTGTGAATAAAAAAAACAAACAGATCAACCATTTCGGCCGGGCATTTTCTTTTAACAAGTAGATTAGAATTTTTCAGTCTTTCAGAGCTATAGATATACGGGATATCCAGGGCTCAGTTGTTTAAAACTAACAATGTCGTTAGTTAACAAATTGTTAAAACTTTGGTCATTAAATATGGATTATACGCTAATATTTTTGCTGAAAAAAATGTGAGTAGCTTCAGCAAAAATACCTGTGAATTTGATATTGTACTTACTAGAACAGTTAACATTTTGACCACTAACAAGCTCATTAAGCTAACGATGCTTTGAACAACTGGGCCCAGATCTATAGTTTTTCTTTTTCTCAATGAAAACATAAGCTGTAGGTATCCATAACATATGTTTTTGTTGAAAACTAAGAAAATTATTTTGGTTGTAAAAATGCCTTATCTAGATTCATGATGCAAGTCCTAATCACAGGCAGTATGCTCTATGCTTTTGTCACACCCACCTTAAGTCATTATTTCAAGTTTGTGTTGTATTTTTTTGTTTTCAGCTTAGGAGTTGAGCCTGTTGATCATGATGTCATTAAAAAGCCTCCTAGACGAGTGAGGGATCCTATTATAACCAAACCTTTTATAGTCAATATACTAATTTCTGCCATCATAATAGTTGTGGGTACTCTCTGGGTGTTTTGGAGGGAGGTAAGTTATGATTGAAGTGGGCAGTAGAAAAGGAATCATTGTGGTATATGTGGACATAGGATGCTGTGGACATAGGATGCCAAGATCAACCTGTCCATGCTCATAGTCTGGTCCTTTTCTGTTTTTCGAATTCATTAAATACTATAACATAGCACCAGATAAAGTGTTTTTTTTTTTGTTTTTTTTTTTTTGTCCCCCGCCTTTTCGAAGAAAAGCGGAGGGACACTGTTTTCGGCTTTCCATGGTGCGTGGTGCCGAATTTTTAGTAGGTACCTTGTCCCCTTAACTCCTCCCACAGTTTTTGTCCGATCCTTTTGAAATTTTACAGGTGCTTTAAGGATGGTCTGAAGATATGCATGTGGTTTTTTCAGAATCCTGAAATTATTTTTTAACACTTTTTACATATTTTGAACTTAGACATTTCTTGAGTTCTAATATTACAGAAGTCTATAGGTAGTAGGTACCTTGTCCCCTTAACTCCTCCCACATTTTTGGCCGATCCTTTTGAAACTTTACATGGGCTTTTAGGATGGCCTGAAGATATGCATGTGGGGGTTTTTTTTTCAGAAAATTATTTTTTATCACTTTTTCCGCATTTTTAACAGACATTTTTTTAGTTCTAATATTACAGAAGTGTATAGGGAGTAGGTACCTTGTCCCCTTAACTCCTCCCACAGTTTTGGCCGATCCTTTTGAAACTTTACATGGGCTTTTAGGATGGCCTGAAGATATGCATGTGGATTTTTCAGAAAATTATTTTTTATCACTTTTTCCGCATTTTTAACTTAGACATTTTTTGAGTTCTAATATTACAGAAGTGTATAGGGAGTAGGTACCTTGTCCCCTTAACTCCTCCCACAGTTTTTGGCCGATCCTTTTGAAACTTTACATGGACTTTAAAGATGGCCTGAAGATATGCATGTGGATTTTTCAGAAAATTATTTTTTATCACTTTTTCCGCATTTTTAACTTAGACATTTTTTGAATTCTAATACTACAGAAGCGTATAGGGAGTAGGTACCTTGTCCCCGTAACTCCTACCACAGTTTTAAGCTGATCCTTTTGAAACTTTACAGGTGCTTTAAGGATGGTCTGAAGATATGCATGTGGTTTTTTCAGAATCCTGAAATTATTTTTTATCACTGGTTTCCTGCTTCAATAATTAGGTAAGTGATACAGGACCAATGGTCCTCTGGTTAACTTACCCATTTTTAACAGCTCAAATAAAAATAAGGCGGGGGACATAAATTCCCTATGGAATTTGCTTGTTTTGTGTGTGTTGTTTTCAAGAAAATCAGAGGACTTCTTAAGGAGAAATTTTTGGTGATAATTTTGGGATAATTTTTTCTTCTCTAAAAACATGTTATGGGTACTCATTAGAAGTGCCTCATTGGGGCACTTCTAATGAGTACCCACAACATTTTTTCATGAATAAATAAGAAAAATATTATGAGAATATCCCCACCCTCTCTTAACTGGAGCTATGTACAATATAGTTAATATCAGCAGTTCAAATCAGACTGCATAGATGTGCAGTTTAATCTTGGCCTTCAGTGTTCATAAATGTGGTACTATAGCTCAAGATTTATTCAGCTCAAAAGTATTGCTGTTATTCCTTCAACATGTGTTTTTGTAGGGAATTAAGAAAAAATATTTATCTGGATAACCTTAAAAAGAGCTGTGAATTCAGAGTTCAAAGATCCTGTTTCTTATAGCAAGATTCTTGTTGCTTCTTTTAACAAGCCTCAAGATAAACAGCATAATCAGTTGAGAATTTTTCCCATTTACTGTGGGAAATCTAAAAGGATCTGACATTTCATGTTAATTGTCTCCTAAGAAGACAATTTGCATGAAATGTCAAAGCCTAAATTTCTGGGGAAAGTAAGGAAAATATTTCATAATGTCAGCTGCTGAAATTTTATCCAGCATGCTGAACAATATTTAATGTTTTCCACAAAGCTGGCCTCGGTAGCTCAGTCCAATACACGTCCTACTGGTGATCAGCTCTCGGGTTCAATCCCCACTGGGTCCGGCAACATTCCTTCGTGGAGATTGATCATGAAATATTTTCTTTATCTCCCTTCAGCTAATTCAAGAAGGACAGTTGTCAGTTTCTGGAGAAAGAATGTGCACAAGTACTGTTAACTGCTTAGAGAACTACGCTTGCCCCGGAAAATGTGTGGTTAGATAATCTGACACGCTTGACATGACAATGAGTTGACTGGCCCATAAAACCTCAACACAAACAAACAATGTATTCCACATTTTATGTAAAATGCTTGTGCAAAAATTTTAAATTTCAGTAATATTTTTAAATAGTGCCAGCTAAATGGCAAACACTATAGAGCACTTTGATATTAGCCCTTAAAATGCTAATCACAACTGCAGCAGACAACATTATAATTATTATTATTATTTATTTATTTTTTTATTTATTTTTTTTTTCAGAGAAAATAAGGCGATATTTCATGTGAATCAGCAGATGATTCACATGAAATGTCTAGTCTTTTTTTCTCTAAAAAATAATTACGATAAAATAGAATGTCATCTGCTACAAGTTTGCTTAGTGCTTTAAGGGTTAGCATAGCTCCTGATAAGAGGGGTATTCACAAAATATTTTTCTTATTTCTCCAGGAAAATATATATTGTGGTACTCATTAGAAGTACCTCAATGAGGGAATTCTAATGAGTACCCACAAGATATGTTTTCTTGGAGAAATAAGAAAAATATCTACCTTTTGGTTGAAAAGTGTGTCTTGTCTGGAGCTATAGTTTAGGAAAATTTGGTATTCTTTGTCTTTTCAGATGAGTGATAACAAGATAACACCCAGAGATACAACAATGACGTTTACTTGTTTTGTGTTCTTTGATATGTTTAATGCAATGAGTTGTCGATCACAGGTAAATGGGATAGTATCATTATTGATATAAAAATAATGTATTGTCTGAAATAAGGGTGAACAGAAGTTACAAATAATCAGAAAAAAAAATCTAATTTTGTCCATCACTTCCAGCTTCCAACCATTTAAACAACTTCCCTGGAGTTTCTGGTTCAAGGTCACCACAGGACTTACACCATTAAAATAAAGCTTTTTATTCAATCTTCACAACAGTTGATGGATTCTGTTCAGATATGGTATGGCAGGGGAAGGGCTATAAATAGTGTTGTGGCCCAACCCCTTTGTTGTATTTGTTTAGCAATAAAATAAACTTAAACTATATTGTATATAGTATAATTGTAATCATCTTGATTGCTGGTTATATTTTGGTGACCTTGACCCATTTTTCCAGATCACCACAAGATATATATAAAAAACTTTTTGTCAATATATCACCGGAACCAGTGCATGGATTCAGGTGAAACTTGACAGGCAGATTTCATCAGAATTGCATCAATGGAACATGCTTTTGAGATGATTAGATTTTGGTGATCTTCACCTTTTTTTCAAGGCTGGCAGATAACTCAGAATGTTGCAGGTGGGGACATCTGCTTTCTCTGAAAACACTGTTCTTGTTTTTTTTTTTTTTTTGTTTTTTTTTTTTTGTTTTTTGTTTTTGCCCTCTGGGAGACAGTTCAATGTGACTGATATATTATTGACAGAGCCTTTAACTATCAACTCGAACAAATAGTTTCATGTTTTCATTTCAGGATAAATCAGTGTTTCAGATAGGGTTATTTACCAACAAGATGTTTATAGCCGCTGTTGTGGGCTCACTTATAGGACAGTTACTAGTCATATATTTTCCTCCACTACAGAGCGTGTTTCAAACAGAAGCTTTATTTATATCAGGTATATTTCAACCATAGCTCTGGCATAGCTGTAGATAAGAGGCGTATAAGGAATGTATTTTTCTTGTTCTTCATGAAAGCATATGTTGTGGGTACTCAGTAGAAGTGCCCCGGCGAGGCACTTCTAATGAGTACCACAACGTATGTTTTCTTGGAGAAATAAGAAAAATATCAACAATTTTCAATTGAAAGAGTGCCTCATTTGGAACTGTGTCCAGATAAAGTGATATTCAGATGATAACAATGTTATACAGTCGACTCCTGTTATCTCGACTTCGCTTATCTCGAATAACCACTTATCTTGAAGTGAAAATCTGGTCCTGGGTTAAACATGAAAAGTTAACAACAGGTAACAAAATACTCTCTTTTCCACAATATTTTCAACATATCTTTAACTTCAGGAGTCAAACTACATATTCTTTGTTAAATGTGATTCTTCAGCTTATTTATTATTCCTCAACACCGCAAATCTGATATGTCGAGGTATGGATATATCGAAGTATTCAGACAGTCCCTTGAACTTCGAGATAATGAGAGTCGGCTATATTGCATCAGTTCTGCTTACCATATTTATCTTAAATATTGGGACGTCCTACCTCCATATCATACTTATCCTAAAACTTGAAAAAGTCTGTTTTACTACCTGATGAGATGTCTAAACACTGCTAGTTGAGTGACAAACAGTGTAGACCTTGATCAGATACCACTTTCTATGGTGTCTTGATCTAGGTCTGTACTGTTTGCTCAGGCTCTTTCGTCCCAGTACTTAGGTTAAATATGGTAGTATCTCAACTTACTTTTGCAGCAAAAATAGCAACTTATCCTTAACTTTCCCCCAAATTGTCATTTTATCTGACGCTCTGTTAAATTGTAACTTTTTACGTGGAATGGATACATCTTCAAGGGAAATAAATCTGACAAGGAAATATTTGCCTCCCTTCTCATAGGCGGGTTACTCTTAAAGGAAAGAATTTGCTCCCTCTGGGAGCAAATTCTTTCCTTTAAGAGTAACCCTATTTTTGAAAGATTTTTTTTTTGCAAGGGAGGCAACTTCTTGTCTGCAAGAGAGACAGTTTCTTGCCTGCAATAATTGTCTTTGTTTGCAAAATGGCAGCAGTATCTTTCAGTTGTATTCATTCACCTCAAGTAATATGATAATTCACATACCATAAATAGGTCACTATGACCTATATTTTTGTCCTCTGACCTGCAATGAAGAAAAAGAAAATACCTCAACGACAAATTGCCTCTAATTAGGGGATATCTGCATTCAAATTTGTCATTTGGGGAGGTAAATTGGCAGTTTTACGGTCAGACATTTCTTTTCACAGCAATGTGTTAGCGGAGCCATAAAACGTAAGTTGCGACAGTAAAATCTCTGCTTTACCTCCCCAAATGACAAATTTGAATACAGTTATCCCCATTCTAATGCATTTATTCATTTTTTTCTGTTGAAAAAATGTACTAGTTGCACGAAACGACAAGTGCTGCGAGCTGCGTAAAACCAAATGCCAGCCAATGAGAAGACGTTACATGATGCCGTCGGATTTCCGACAGTATATCGCAGAATATACTGTCGCAAATTTTTTACGTTATCCAGTCCGGCATCGCGTTACATACACAAGTGCATTAGAATATTTATCGGAAGCTGACAAAATTTGGTGTATGGGTACTTATTGTGATGTTTTGTTGTATACCATATATCATTTATAAACTAGTATGATGACCTCTGACCTACATTGTATATTATAGAAAAAAACTATACATCTCCTATACTGTATAGCCTGATCAAATAGTGCATGAATACATCAATTGAAGCTGGTTTGTCACATGCCCAAAGCAGGTCAGTGTGACATATCCATGTACCTATGACCTACATTTTAGACAAAAAATAATCTTTTATCAAGGGTATATTTCCTGTACTTCAGCAGACTAAATTTGGATACATGTTTTATCTGGTGGGAGACTCTACTTTGTACTTCTATATGTTTATAATATCCTTGATATTTAGGATTGCTGGCAGGGCCCTTACTTGGCTGTTTTCTAGTTTTATTATTATTTAGAAACAAAAAAGGCTTGACATTTCATGTGAATTGTCTGCTTAGCAGACAATTCACATGAAATGCCAAGCCTCTGGTTTCAGATCAGTAAAAAATATTGGCTGCTGTTTTGACTGGTGTTTTGAGTGTTAATTTTGTAATTTTGTGTATAATAAACACAGCAATAATACAGTAACATGATGCTCAGTATCACGTTTTGTGAATGTTCCCACATATCCAGATCACACAAGAGCCAAACATCTCTTAAGACCCTGCAGCTTGGAAACATCTACACGACATGGTGCAGAGCATCAGCTCACATTTCTGTAGTAATAATGTGGATGTGTGGTATGTTTTGGTAAGTAAACAATTGCATAGATGCGCAGCCTGATCTGGGCCTCCAGTATGTATATATCCCCAAATACACTGTTTAACCTTTAGCACTCTCAGAGAGAGCCGGCCTCGGTGGCTCAGTTGGATGTGCCGTCCAACTGGAGACCAGAAGGTCGCGGGTTCAACCCCCGCCGAGGTTGGCAACATTCTTTCGTGGAGATTGATCATGAAATATTTTCTATGGTCATTCTCTCCCTTCTGCTGATTCAAGAAGGGCAGTTGTCAGTTTCTGGCGAAAGAATGTGCACAGTACTGGTTAACCGCTTAGAGGACTAAGCCTGTCCAGTAAACGTGTGGTTAGCTAAACTGACCGCGCTGGACATGACCCCATTGGGTTGACTGGGCAGTAAAACCTTAACACAAACAAACAAACTCTCAGAACAAATTCAGTAGATGATGATAACGTTGATGGTATTTTTTTTACTAATTATTCTCTAGAAAACAGGATTTGACATTTCATGCAAATTGCCTCCATTGGAGGCAATTTGCATGAAATGTCAAATCCTGTTTTCTGAGAAAAAATAAGAAAAAAAAATGTTACAATATGTTGTCTGTTGAAAATTTTACACAGCATGCTAAGCATTAACTTGGGGTACCCTGTTTTGTGTATGGGATATTATAAGTTATTGCTTAGCCCATTTTAGTCTGGAGACCCCGAAAAAAGGGTGATTGGAAAACAGTACAGACACAGATCAGATGCTGCATTTTGCAGCATCTGATCAGGGTCTCCATTGTTTTCAAATAGTTCAGCCTTTTTTCTTTAGGAATATCTAAATCACATAGCCTGACATACCAAACATTGAAATTGGACTGTTCCAATATAAAGTGTGGGGAGAGTTTATTCAATCTACTATCCTTTCAACATCCAGAAAGTCATTTCTTGCCTGGCACTTTACACAGAAGAAGTATATTTGCAAACATTGTTATGATCTAATGTAAAACCATTTACTACTACTACTATTCAGGGCCCAGTTGTTCAAAGCTAACGATGTCGTTAGTTAACGATTCATTTAAAATTTACATCGAGTGATACGCAGATATGCTGAAATTTTTTGCTGAAAAAAATGTGAGTAGCTTTTGCAGTGCAAAAGCTACTCACATTTTTTCAGCAAAAAATATCAGAATATTGTATATTGAATCCGCTAAAACAGTTAACAAAATGACCCTTAACGAGCTCATTAAGCTAACAACACATTGAACAACTGGGCCCAGATTTTTAACGCTACCAGGCAACTGAGTCACATAGAGGCAGCAGATCATAACTTCATACATATATATACACAAAAAGTTTTATTTTAGTGATTGGTTTCATGAAAATTTGATATTTTCATTTTTTTTATTCCATAGTAAAAATGGCTGCAAATTATGCAGAAATTGGTAGGCTAGGTAAACTTGAGGCTCATTATCAACAAGTTCCTCTTGTTCAGTTTTTTTTTGAATTTTCACAATATTGTCCTGTAAGATCATTAATAAATTAACTATCACTAAAACTAAAAACTAAAAAGTATTTCCTTTGATAAAAATTCGAAAATATCTGTTTACTATAGAAATTGCGTAGGTATGACCATTTTTTTTTTTTTTTTGCCGTAAATTTAATCTTAGGATAAATATTTGAGATCAAAACACGGAAACAGAAAAGACAAATGGTTTCTGATAAGATACGGTTATCAACAAGTTCCTCTTGTTCAGTTTTTTTTTTTGAATTGTCACAATATTGTCCTGAAAGATCATTAATAATTAACTATCACCAAAGGAAACTAAAAAATATTTCCTTTGATAAAAATTCGAAAATATCTCTTTACTATAGAAATTGCGTAGGTATGACCATTTTTTTTTTTGCTGTAAATTTAATCTTAGGATAAATATTTGAGATCAAAACACAGAAACAGAAAAGACAAATGGTTTCTGATAAGGTACGGTGAATCAGAACAAAATATTTTCATTTCAAATAAAATGCCAAGCAGAAGCGTCTTTCCAAGTGATGTTGAAAGGACTGTAAAATGGATTAATGTATTAAAATACTTGATTTATTCTTTTTTTCAGATTTTCTATTTTTGATAGCTTTAACATCATCTGTATTAATTGTGTCAGAAGTCAGAAAAGTTTTACCTCGGCTGCTTGATCGGCGACGTACACAGGGCGAAGACTTTACATCATATTTTCAAGTGTGATGCTAGAACAAGTGCATTATTCTTTTATGGGCACAAAAATCCCTCAAATTTTCATTTTTAGGTCATATTTTTGTTTTGACATTTTCTATTTATGACTTTTTATCAGTAATTCCATAGGTCTAGATAAGGTAATTATTTTTTTTTATTTCTTCACAAAAACAGACTTTGTGGGTACTCATTAGAAGTGCATTGCCAAGGCGCTTCTAATGAGTACCTACAACATATGTTTTTGTGGAGAAATAACAATAATATCAATACTTTTTGTTTGAACGAAAAGCACCTTCTCTATGGCCATGAATTTGTCTTTTGTTAGAGCTGATCCAAATAGAAATTGACCATCGCAAGCAACATAAACCCATTTCAGCCTGTGCATCAGAATGGTCTGATCAGGGTTATGACTTGTTGATAATATAATGTGCAGACATTACACTGAGCGGATAGCATATATCCCGATTAGAATTTAACCCTTTGCATGCTGAGTATGAATTTCAGCAGACATTTTGATTTTTCCCCCTGGAAAATAGGCTTTGAGATTTCATGCAAATTGACTCCTTCAGTTTGCCCTCAGGATCATCTAATGGTGAGGACCAACATCTCTACTAAGTTTGAGGGTCCTAACCATAAGCATTGCAGAATTATAAGCTTTTTTGGGGTACTAAAAGTCACGGTGACCTTGACTTTTGACTTAAAGGTCATCTACTCTTCATTTTTTTTTTTTTTCTATATAAGTCTGTAAAACATGTCTGCTCCAGGGCGGGGCCAGTTTTTGGCCCCAGGGCTATAATTTGAACAATCTTGGCAGAGGTCCACTAGGTGAGGCTAAGTACCAAATATCAAAGGCCCAGGCCTTCTGGTTTCAGAAGAAGATTTCTGAAGGTTTTCTCCATATGTCTGAATGAAGGTCACCATGACCTTTAGTACTGAAAAGCTTATAATTTGGCAGTGATTAAGGCTAGAACCCTTGAACTTAGATGGGATGTTGGTCTTGACCAGTAGATGACCCTAATGGCAAAGGTCAAGGTCACAGTGACCTCTAGTACAAAACAAGCTTGTAATTTGGCAATGCTTGGGGTTAGGACCTCAAACATTGTAGGGATGTTTCTTCTGACCAGAAGATGACCCTGAGGGCAACGGTCATGGTCAGTGTCACCATGATCTTTAGAACCGCATTTCTGTTAGCAATGCTATGTATAACATGATTCAGATGAGCGATATAGGGCTATGATGGCCCTCTTGTTTAGTGTTTTGTTGTTGTTTTGTAATAGATTATTTCTGAAACATTGACAGGTTTCGTGAAAACCATGCATGCTGATTTGAGCCATAGCTGTGTACATTTGTTATAAGATAATTTATCACTTGGCATGGCACATACCATATTTACCCTAAGTATGTGACATACAGGCCTGAGCAAACAATTTAGACCAGGCCCCGAGGTTTTAAAACTTTTTTCATGCTCAACTCAGCTGAGCATGAAATTTATTTTGCTTATACTCTTAAAATTCTGAAACTTCTTTCATGCTCAACTCAGCTGAGCATGCTCAGCTGAGTTGAGCATGAAAAAGTTTTAATTGTTGGTATTTTTATTTTTATGACCAAGTGAAATTTCATGCTCAGTTGAGTTGAGCATGAAAAAAGTGTTATAGCCTCCGGGCCTGATCAGATGCCACAGAATCAGGATCTGCACTGTTTGCCATTTATTTACAGGTAGTAAACTAGACTTCTTCAAAGTTTAAGACAAGTATGGTAAGGAGAAATGGTGTCTGGATAGTTAGAGTAAATACAGTATGCACATTTATACGTTTGTTCTCACATATGCATTTATATGTGTGCTTGTTACAGTGCTTGCACTAACTGTCAAAATCAGAAAGTCTCAGGACTTCCTAGCTCCAATATCTGGAAGTCCTGGTGATCAAATTTTTTCACTTACTTTCAGAAATTCAACCTCAGTATTCTTAAACTCTCATTTATGGATTAAAACTGCCATTGTTAAGCTAAATAACACATAAATTCATTCTAAATTTTTGTTATAAATGACTAAATATCTTTAAAAGTTGGGAGTCACTGACTTCCTGTCATTGATTTTTGGAAGTCCCAGGGCAATTTTTGGGAGTCTCTGACTCCCAGACTTCCCTTAATGCAAGCACTGTTGTTATGCACAGGACATTTTTCTCAATATTTTTTTGTTGCGTTGTGACATTCTGCATTACAAAAATTAGCGGGTAATATTCTAACATGTTTCCTTGAAAATAGTGCTTGACATTTTGTTAGTGTTTCTCATTCATAGAGGATGTGAACAAAATGTCAGGCTTTACCATATTTACCCTAAGTATTGAGAAACCTTATCTACTTACCATACTTGTCATAAAGTTTGAAATAGTCCATTCTACTACCTGTTGATGTGTCCAAAATATTGCTGTATGTATGTCAAACTGTAGATCCTGATCTGATGCTGCAGAATCTGGCTCTACACTGTTTGCAAAGGCCTATCTGTCCCAGTACTTGGGGCTATTACGGTATTTTCTGGAAAAATGCTGGCTGTGGATGACTGCAAGACAATGTTTTGAAATATTTTTATCTTATCGTCTGATCATGGCAGTCCCTAGTTTCTGGAAAAATTAACCTTTAAAGTGCTAATCTCAATAACATATGGTAGCAGTATTTCTATTTTTTTGGTTTTTTTTGGTCATTTTTCTGAGAAGACAGGCTTGTGATCATTTCACTAGGGGAAGAGGGAGCTTGTCGCTTGCCTAGTCATTTGTTATATGTTCCGGGCCCAGTTTGTTCAAAGCATTGTTAACTTAACAAGCTAGTTAATGAAAAACTTGTAAACTGTTATAGCTAAGATATTTTCATATACATTGATATTTTTGGCTGCAAAAATGTGAGTAGCTTTTGCAAAGCAAAAGCTACTCACATTTTTACAGTAAAAAAAAAAAAAAAAATCAATGTATTTACCGTATTTCAAGATAGACATTTTAACATCACATTAGCTAACAGCTTTTGAACGACTGGGCCCAGGTCATAAATGTTCCTGTTCTTTGGCTCTTCCTCTCAGTATCTCAGGTGGACAGCTATGTATGATTGTGGCTCTTCCTGAATTTCTTCATTAATGTTTTACATTTCGTGTAAACCATCCATCTAGTAGTGATTTTCATGAAATGTCAAGCCTAATTTTCTTTGAGAAAGAAAAAAAAATGTGATGTTGTCTGCTACAATTTCATATGATGCTTTAAGGGTTAAAAAATTATAATTTGGACCATATTGTGAGTTGAGGTTTAATGCCACTGTCAACACGCTTGCAGTCATGTTGTGATGGTGTCTAGATCTGACAGTGGGAACTATTTCTTTTATAGTGCCGCCTCACTGCACTGCCTCAAACTCACTGATATAAAACTACCATTAGTCACAATATACTGACACTGGTGCAACCTTCCCTGACGCTTCCTAATGCTGAGCACCAAGCAAAAGAGAAGCTAGTTTTTTAGAAAGTCTTGTATGACTCAGCTGGGAGTCAAATCGATGGACCCAACTAGGAATCAAACCCACAACCCCCAGTCTGAGGGTGAATGCAGTACAGATCCACGCAGACCAGCACCATGTTTGTGATGCAACAGTTGGTATATGATAATATATGCATTCTCGGGGCATCCACAATTAATCCATACAGTACTGAGCAAAGAGTGAAGACCCAGATTACATACATGTCCAGATGAGACTGCACATATGTCCAGTCTGGTCTGGGCATATACAGTTCACATATGCCTTTGCCTGTTGTGTTGTCTGCTAATTTTGCCTGCAGCAAGAGAAAGATTAATTTATTATAACATTCCTGATGTGGTACAGTATTTACACTAAGTATTCGGACTCCTTAACTTCTTACCATATTTACAACTTGAACAAGCCTATTTTACTATTTATTCTAGTGTCTAAATAGTGCTGAGTGAGTGGCAAACAGTGTAGATCCAGATCAGATGCCGCATTCTGCAGCATCTGATCTGGGTCTACACTGTTTGCTAAGGCCTGTTTGTCCGAATACTTAGCATAAATGTGGTATATATAGTTAAGTTTTTGTTTGTGAATTTGTTACATAATTATGTGTGCAGCATAATGTGATTGTGGTTACTGGTAAGTGCTTTAAAGGTACATTCTACAGTAGAATGTATATCTGCAACTGCAAGACTGGACCTAACTAAAAATATTAGTCCTGATAATATTATAGAATTTTAAGCTGAATAGATATACCTTAAGGAGAGAGCAGTCTTAGCTCAAGGTGCTTGTCTCCTTTTTCCCTTTTCAAAGGGTTATCACTCCAGTAGAAAAAACTGCTTACCTGGGCCCAGTTGTTCAAAACTAACGATGTCGTTAGTTAACGATTCGTTAAAATTTACATCAAGTGTTACGTAAATATGCTGAAATTTTTTGCAGTGCAAAAGCTACTCACATTTGTTCAGCAAAAAATATCAGAATATTGTATATTGAACCTGCTAAAACAGTTAACGAAATGACCCTTAACAAGCTCATTAAGCAAACGACGCTTTGAACAACTGGGCCCTGGTGTATGAATTCCCTCTCAAGGGGTACTTCTCTTATTGGGAAGAATTTGCTGCCAGGGGAAGCAAATTCTTTCTTCTAAGAGTGTGGCCCCACCCCCAGTGATCTTTCAGGTCTCAGTGAGCTCTTTTTGAGTTGAAGGTATATCTGCTCACCTAAAAGGTGCCATATTCCTCAAAAATAGACATTTTATTATCCAAGAAAGATTTAATAAACTCATATATGGTATTAATACAATCATAAAATGTGGCACCTGACAGCCTGTAAAATTTCATTAAGTATCTCATTTTTGAACTGGATTAAAAATGAAATGATTTTTTATAGTATCTCTGAATTAACAACGAGAGACTTATTGAAATTTTACTGGCTTTCAGGTGCCACATTTTATGATTGTATTAATACCATATGTATTAATACCATATATCTATTTATTAAACCTTTCTTGGATAAAAAAATGGCTTTTCTTTTTTTAGGAATATGGAGGCTTTAAGTAATAGCAATTTAACCCTTTAGCATGGCAGACCAAATCAGATACCTTTGCAAACAGTGTAGATCCAGATGACACAGCTCAAGATCTACACTGTTTGCCACCCCCTATTTGCATCAGTGGATAAGTCCAACTTCAAAGATGGAAGTCCACTTCAGAAACACAGGAATGAAAGGGTTAAGTTTGTGTATTTGAAATTATGGTAAATGTCTTAAAATTTCGTACACCAAAGTATCTGACAAAATGGTGTATGCAAACAGTGTAGACCCAGATCACGCATAAAATGGCATATGCAAACAGTGTAGACCCAGATCACACTGCTCCTGGAGGGGCTGTGGAGGAGCAGTCTGATCAAGGTCTACACTGCCATTACACTAATTATTTAAAAAAAAAAATGCATAAAAAGCAAAATTAAGGCCCAAAAAGTATCAAAGAAAGTGTTCAAAGGCTATCAGGAGCTAGCCCACTGACTTTGGCCTCTTCAATAGGCAGACTCTCAGAAAGGGCCATATAATAGTTGGAGACAATGTGTTATGCCTGATAGCCATTCTTGAGATTCTGCTTGATGAAAGACAAGCCTTTAGTATTTGAAGAAGCCGAAAGCAGCACATATGATTTACAAATGTTTTGCTTGAGGTATTGGGCTTAGAAGAACAAATAATGGCTAATTATTTGTGAACTTGCCCACATCGACTGACACAGCCAGGAGATAGCCCCAAATCTCACATCAAGCAGAATCGCAAGAATGGCTGTCGGGCATAACGCAATACTCTATATGTTGACTGATTGCCCTCTAGTTGAGACAATTTCGGTGAATGTATATATAGTAAGATTGTAACCTTGAAATGCACCATTTGCACAAAATCTATGCTTAGCACGCAGTTCGACCTAAATTAAATTGCATAAGACTTAAATTACACAACAATTTTACTTGCGAGCAGAAAATGGCGTCAAGTTGTCATAAAAAAATTAGCACAACCACTTTTATTTCAACCATTTTATGGATACAAGAATTTTTTATCTTAAAATCATACCTGAGCTCCAGTTTGATATGATCTGGACCAAAATCTGACACATTTGGTTACAGGTAGGGGAGGGAAATAAGTACATGTAGTCTGACTCATCTTCCGCAATGTGAAGCTATGATGTAACCACCAAATACAGTTGAATCTCGTTATCTCGACCTCGCATATCTTGAATAACCGCTTATCTCGAAGTGAAAATCTGGTCCCTGCCTAAACATGAAAATCTAACAACATATGAAAATTTTTTCAATATATCTCTAACTTCACAAGTCCACTTACACATATATTTGTTAAATGTGGTTAATCAAATTAGTTTTTCCTCATTTCTGCAAATCTGATATGTCCAAGTACGGATATCTCGAAGTATTTCAGAGAGTCCCTTGGAATTCGAGATAACGAGACTCGACTGTATGAAAAAAAACGGGTATTGGATTCGAACCGATACATAGAGATTATGAACAAAATCCACCTTAAATATTCAGATCATAAGGAATGTTAATACCCAGCAAGCACAAGGTATTTATACAATGTCACATTAATATCAATGCAATGTCATGACGTTGCATCGACATTAATGCGACATTATATGAACGTCATGTGCCTGCTTGGTACTCAGCTAGCATTCTACGTAAATCTATATCGGGCCGTCATCGGCCCATCAGGGTAGCTGACGGGCCGATGACGGCCCGATGTAGATTTACGTAGAATGCTAGCTGGGTAGTCATTGTATAAATTGTAACATGATTAACCCTCCAAGTGCTGTGCAGCAGCAAACAACATTTTGATTTTTTTTTTTTTTTTTTTTTTTTATTATTTCTTGTATTTTTCAGAGAAAATAAGACATAGAATTTCATCTGAATTGTCTGCTTCATATAAAATATGAAATATTTTCTCTGAAAAATAATGAAAAAAAATCTAGAATGTTGTCTGCTACAATTTTGCTAAGCACTGTAAGGGGTGAATTGGTTTTGTAATTGTTGAGTTTACACATATAGACCTTGTGTTCACAGTGATTTGGTTATTTTTGCGGAAGTATTATATGTAGACCTTGAGATTGAATTTGTTTTAAATAAATTATGTAGACATTTTATTATGATAACAGAGGACTTGTTAAGGTAGCATACTGGGCCCAGTTGTTCAAAGCTAACGACGTCGTTAGTTAACAATTCCTTAAAATTTACGTCAAGTGATACGCAAATATGCTGAAATTTTTTGCTAAAAAAGGTTTTTTCAGCAAAAAATATCAGAATATTGTGTATTGAATTTGCTAAAACAGTTAACGAAATGACCCTTAACAAGCTTGTTAAGCTAACGACACTTTGAACAACTGGGCCCTGGATGATAATTCTAGGATAATTTTCTCCAGCTCTATATATGTTGTGGGTACTCATTAGAAGCACCTTGGTGAGGCATTTCTTATGAACACCCACAACATAAATTTCTATGGAGAAAAAAGAAAATTATCCCAGAAGGAATCGTCACAAAAAGGGAAAAGATGGGTATTGAATTCAAATGGATACAGAGATATATAAACAAAATCCACCGGACATTCAGATTATTAGGAATGTTAAAGCTTAGCACTCTGGGTAATAATTTCAGCTGACAACATATTGAAATATTTTTCTTATTTTTCCCAGAAAACAGGATTGGATATTTCATGCAAATTGTCTTCAGTGGAGACAATTTACCTGAAATGTCAAATCCTGTTTTCTGGGAAAAGTAAGAAATATATCACCAATTTGTCATCTGCTGAATTAGCCCAGACAATAGTAAAGGTTAATAGTCACTGTGCATTTTGTGACATGATTAACCCTAAAAGCACTATTTTCAATGCAGTGGACAACTTTTTTCCTTTTTTTTTTCTTCAATTTTTCAAAGCAAATTAGACTTGGCATTTCTTGTGAATGTACTTTAGCAGATGATTCACATGAAATGCCATGTCTTATTTTCTCTGAAAAATAAAAAAAAACAACTTAAGTTTGTCATCTGCTACAATTTTGCTTGATGCTTTTTGGGTTAAATTGAAATTTATTTTGAATTGTAGTTCACACTTCATGTAGATCTTGTGTCCTCATGGTTTGATTATTTTTTGCAGAAGTTATAAAGTATTATAGGTAAGTGTTGAGAATGGATTTGTATAATATTAATTATGTAGACATTTTTATTATGATACAGAGGACTTGTTAACCTTTACCACTCTCTGGGCATTTTCAGCAGACGACAAAATGTTATTTTTCTTATTTTTCCCAGAAAACAGGATTTGACATTTCATGCAAATTGTCTCCTTAGGAGACAATTTGCATGAAATGTCAAATCCTGTTTTCTGGGAAAAATAAGAAAAATATTTCAAAATGTCGTCTGCTGAAAATTTTACCCAGAGTGCTAAGCGTTAAGAAGGTGTATTGGATGATAATTCATTACGAAAACACGCCTATTCAAATATATTGAGAATTTTATCACCAAAAAATGAAAACTTTCAGATGAAAAATTCTGGTAGTTTTCATATTTCTGCTCATTACATAAATTGTGGGTACTTGTTAGAACTGACTTAGTGAGGTGGTTCTAACGAGTACCCACAATCTATGTTTTTGAGCAGAAATAAGAAAATTAATGTATACCCCTGTAAATCCCAGTTTTACTGTATAAAAGTGAAAAGAAGGTCAAAACTATATATGTTTTTGTTATATTGGATATTTTCCTCCAGTTCTCTATAAAAAAGTATGTCTAATGTGTACCACAACATGTGTGGGTTTCTCCATAAAAACATTATGTGGGTACTCATACAAAGCCCTTTGCTGATGCGCTTCTAATGAGTACCCACAACATAAGTTTTTATGCAGAACTAAGAAGTCATCCCAGAATTATCACCAGCTACTCCTTAAGTCCTCTGTGATACATTACATGTTTTCTGGTTGTTTTAGAGCATTTAGTCACCAATTGCTGTTACCTTGTGGCAATTATTCATATATCTATTTTGGTATTGTTACCTGTGCAGTGGCTTAGTTGGTAGACGTAGTAGGTACATTTTGAATGCGGGAGGTTATGGATTTGTTGCCAGGCTGAGCCACACAAAAGTCTAAAACTCTTTCTTGCTGCTCTTTGGATTGGTGTTAACCATTTAGAAAATAGTAAAAATAGTACTAGATGCTCTGTCGCTTGGCACTTGGCATTTCGAAGAGCTAGGAATCAGAACTAGTCAATCCTGTATTATAGTATGACTGGATGGAACACTGTGGCAGCACTCTGAAAGTGAGCATTAAGCTCCCTGCCACATCCAGACACCATTGCAAATTGCAATATGACTGAAAGATTATTGAAAGCAACGTTAAACCCAAATAAAACAAAATTAGTGACTTTACAGTACAGTTAGTTGTTTTGCACATCTTATCTTCTGGCTTAATACTTTCCTCTAGAACTTTTATTACTACAATATGATAATTTGGAAAAATGGTGAGAAGGGGTATGAAAGAACTCTGACATGCTTCGGCCTTCAAATGACATTTGGCCTTCAGCTTTTCGTTACCCCAAATGTCAGGCATAGCGGGCATGAAATTTTTGGCATATTTCATTTTAATAGATATGTGTGCGTGTGCACATGCGTGCATGTGTGTGTGCGTGTAGATGGGGTGGGGGTTGGGGGAGGGGAATTGTGATATATAAATTTGCTAGATAGTGATTACTTGTTTCAAAAATCTTTTTTTTTTTTGATTGGGACATTTCCATTGGAGTATTTAGGCAAACTATGATTTATTTATGGAAAATTCAAACATTTTTTTGGCCATTTAAATATTATTGATTCATTCTTTTCCACTCTAGTGCTTTAATTATTAAAATTCCTTGTCAGAATGAAAAGTACACACACACCCTTTTATGATTTACACACTGCTTTAAGATATATTGTACAGCACGTACTGGTATTGTAAACAAGAACCCTTGCCATACTGGATAGATGTACAATGTGATCTGAGTCTTTGGTGGTCACACAGGTCTTATTAGCTCACCTGAGCACAAAGTGCTCATGGTGAGCTATTGTGGTCAGTCAATGTCTGTCGGCCGTCGTGCGTCGTCCGTTGTGCGTCGTCCGTCGTGCGGCGTCAACAATTGCTTTAAAAGCCTACTCCTCCTACACCTCTGGGCCAATTAACTCGATACTTGGTAGGAAGCATCAAGGTGACTTGTAGATCAAAAATAGCTAAAATCAGGCCGATCGGAAATCCAAGATGGCCGCCATGACCGCCATCTTGAAAATCTATTTTTCGCTTCTTCTCCTGAACCGAAAGGCCAATTGACTCCAAACTTGCTAGGAAGCATCGGGGTGTCTTGTAGATCAAAAAGAGCTAAAATCGTGCCGATCGGAAATCCAAGATGGCCGCCATGGGAAAATCTATTTTTCTCTTCTTCTCCTGAACCGAAAGGCGAATTGACTACAAACTTGCTAGGAAGCATCGGGGTATCTTGTAGATAAAAAATAGCTAAAATCATGCCGATCTGAAATCCAAGATGGCCGCCATCTTGAAAATCTATTTTTCGCTTCTTCTCCTGAACCGAAAGGCCAATTGACACCAAATTTGCTAGGAAGCACCAGGGTGACTTGTAGATCAAAAATAGCTAAAATTGTACCGATCAGAAATCCAAGATGGCTGCCATGGCGGCCATCTTGAAAATCTATTTTTCGCTTCTAATCCTAAACCCAAAAGCCAACTGACTCCAAACTTGGTAGGAAGCATTGGGGTGACTTATAGATGAAAAATAGCTAAAATAGTGCCTGTCTGAAATCCAAGATGGCCGCCATGGCAGCCATCTTGAAAATCTATTTTTCGCTTCTTCTCCTGAACCGAAAGGCCAGTTGACTCCAAACTTGCTAGGAAGCATCGGGATGACTTGTAGATAAAAAATAGCTAAAATCGTGCCGATCCTAAAACCAGAATGTGCGCCATGGCAGCCATCTTGAAAATCTATTTTTCGCTTCTTCTCCTGAACAGATGGGCCAGTTGACTCGAAACTTGGTAGGAAGCATTTGGGTGACTTGTAGATCAAAAATAGCTAAAATCATGCCGATCATAAATCCAAGATGGCCGCCATGGCAGCTATCTTGAAAATGTATTTTTCGCTTCTTCTCCTAAACCCAAAAGTCACTTGACTCAAAACTTAGTAGGAAACATCAGGGTGATTTGTAGATCAAATATAGCTAAAATTATTCTGATCTGAAATCCCAGATGGCCACCATGGCTGCCATCTTGAAAATCTATATTTAGCTTCTTCTCCTGCACTGAAAGGCCAGTTGACTCCAAACTTGGTAGAAGTCATTGGGGTGACTTGTAGATCAAAAATAGCTAAAATTGTGCCAATCGGATATCCAAGATGGCCGCCATGGCAGCCATCTTGAAAATCTATTTTGGGCTTCTTCTCCTGAACCGAAAGGCCAGTTGACTTGAAACTTGATAGGACGCATTGGGGTGACTTGTAGGTCAAAAATAGCTAAAATCGTGCCGATCGTAAATCCAAGCTGGCCGCCATTTAGAATTTGTTCAAATGATCACGCTTCATTGACTGGCATGTCTTATATATATTCTTTTTCAAAATTAAGAACTGCTTAAATGATTATCTTTTCATTAGTTGCGATGACAGGATTGGAAAAATGTTGCATAACATCTGCATATCTGCAGTGGCAATGTCACTCAGGTGAGCGACCTGTGGCCCGTGGGCCTCTTGTTTTTGGTTTTGTCGTGCGCTGGCTCAAATGTTAACCCTTTTCTTGCTGAACCCAAATAAGCCCTGCCTTTGCAAACAGTGTAGATCCAGATCAGTTGGCTTCTGAAGAAGCCAAGTGATCTGGATCTGCACTGTTTGCCATTCAGTATTTGAATTTGTATCAACAACCTGGATCAAGTAATCTGATTGGCTGAAAATTAGAAGTGGGTGTGGCATCTTAAGTGTTTACTATGTCACTTAAGGGAACTGGCTACACGTCGTAATTTTTCTGAGGCAAAACAGTTTTGATAGAGTTACCGCCCCTGAAAGTGTATCCAATCCTCTTGAGATTATTTTTATACCCCCAGCATACGAAGTATGTCGAGGTGTATATAGTTTTCGTCTTTCCATCTGTTTGTCCATCCGTCCATCTGTGTGTCCTTACAAATGTTAACATTTGGGTCAAAGTTTTGGGTGAAGTTTTTTCCTTTTGCATATATTTTTGAAAGCTTTCACTTTAGGATGTTGATGTGTTGTTAATGTGACTGATAGATGATTACAGAATAGCTGACATGATTCTGCTGATGCTGCTGACCCAAGGTCAAGGTCACAGACTTAGAAAATAGTGTGATGTTTACGTCAATGTTTACGTCAAAGATTTACGTGAAGTTTTTGTCTGTCTTTTGCTTATAATTCTGCAGCCACTGATCAAAAACTTTTCATATTTGGTATGGGGGTACCTGGGAGGGTTCTCTTCCATTCTACATCTGTGGACACCTGGGTCATGTCCCAGGGCGGGGCTAGAGGTCAAAATCTAGGACACCCCCAAGAAAGTAGTATATTGCAGTTTGTTTTTACAAACAACATCTTATTAAAGAAGGATGGGCATCAGACATGTTTATCACATCAACATTCAATGTAATAAGGTCAAGGTCATTGTGACCTTATTTTCATGCTTCAGTGATTTTGACTTATATTTTGAAGCCTATTTCATGGATTAATCCTCAATAAAGTAGTATATTGCAGTTTGTTTATACAAACAACTTCTTAAAGAAGGATGGGCATCAGACATGTTTATCAAATCAACATTCAGTGTGATAAAGTCAAGGTCATTGTGATCATATTTTCATGCTCCAGCAATTTTGCCTTATATCTTGAAGATTATTTCATGGATTAATGTGATACTTTGAATATTAGTTTTGTGTGACACCACAATTGGCAGCATAACAAATGTAGGTCACCTTGACCTATATTTCATGGTCCAGTAATTTTGCTGCATATCTTGAATGTTAATTGATGTATGAATATCATTATTTGGGGTTATGAATTAGTATGCTCCAACAGTTGACCTAAAAGTAAATATAGGTCACTGTGACATATTTCATGGCCCAGTGATTTTATGTTACATCTTGAAGACAATTTGATGTATTACTATCATATTTTGGGATTATGTGACCTATATTTCATAGCCCTGTGATTTTGTCTTGTATCTCCCACTGTTTGATACCTAAATGTCATATTAACATATAATGACACAGTGTGACCCAAACTTTCACCTCAAAGTAAATTTAAGTCAGTATGACCTAAATTTCATGGTCTAGTGATTTTGCTAAATATCTTTTAGATTATTTAATGGATTAACATCATAGTAGGTATAATATATCAGTGTGACCATCAGATTAATTTCTCAAGTATGTGTAGGTCAGTGACCTATATTTTATGGCCTGCAAATTTGCTTCATGTCTTGAAGACTATTTACTCCAGGAAAGTTGTACTTCGGATGATAGATCAGTGTCACTCAGAGACTGACATTATAAACTATATCTTGCCTTATATCATTGTCATTAACTTTAAAATATTTTATAATTAAGAAATGGCGCCGGCCGGGGGTATTTGTGACCCTCTGGGCGCTTGCTCTAGTTATTTTTGCGTTAAAACAGACTTTATTGGTTCTCAGTGGAATCACTTCATTCTGTCAATTCTAAGTTGCGTTCTCTGCAGATTTGACAAAAGTTACAGTGTGAATATCTGGACATTTATGAAACCTTATTTTTTTCTGAAAACAAGGCTTGGCATTTCAGTTAGGAGACAGTGTGAATGAAATGTCAGGTCATAATAAATATTTCGAGTGGTGCCTGCTTTAATATGATTAATGTAGCAAGGACAATGTAAGTCAGCATTAACATGGAGGATTATATCTTTACATCCAAATTTGTCATAAATTGGAATACTCATAAAAACCTAACAAATTATTGGACTAGGTATAAACTCAGGGTATATTAATGCTTTAATATGATAGACTGGTTAAAAATTTAGCAGGTAATTAGTTTGAATTTTTATTAATTATTTATTTTTCTTTGTGATTTTAAAGGATTTGACATTTCATGCCAGTTGTCAAACTCAACAGCAACAGAAAACATCAGAAATATGTTTATTTTTTTTTTATTTTCTCTGAGAAAATAAAGTTTGCCATTTCATATGAATTGTCCCCTAAGGCTTGACATATTATGTGAATTGTATGAAAAAAAAACAACAACAACAAAACAATAAATGGCATCTACTGCAATTCTTCTGTTTCAATTTTGCTTTGAAAATTTCAACAACATGCCTTTGATAGTTTCCGTGTTATGCACAACAAAACTTGTTTCATACTTATTGTATCTACCTTAGGTACTTGGAACCCTTAATTGCACATATTATATCTCCTAAAATTGAATCGGGCCATTTTACAATCTGTTGATATGTCTAAAAACTGCTGAATGAGTGGCAGACAGTAAAGACCCTGATCAGATGCCGTATTTGCGTCATCTGATCTGGGTTTACACTGTTTGCTCAGGCTTGTCTTCTTGGGATAACTATGGTAATCATTTTTTCAATGTAATGTGATGTCTTGCATAATTGTTGTTTCTCATCTCATACTAAGCCAAAGCAGTCATTTGTTGAGGGGAAATGTGTGCTATCCTTTAGCACTGTCTGGGCAGTCAACAGCTGATGAATCGACAATAATATTTTTTCTGGTTTTTTTTGTTTTTTTTTTGTTTGCTTTTATTTTTTCTCCTTTGATTGAACTTGAAATTTCATGCAAATTATCTCCTCTAAGAAGAGAGTTTACAAGAAATGTCAAACCCTATTTTATGGGAAAAACAATTTAAAAAAAAAATGAAAATATCATCTCATCTGCTGAAACTTTTACCCAGCATGCTAAGCGGTATGTACATGTGGTGCAAATTAGCTTTAAATGGCATGATGGGCAGGTCTAAGGAATTGTGCATTAAATGTAAATACAGTCGACTCTTGTTATCTCGAACTCGCTTATCTCAAATAACCGCTTATCTCGAAGTGAAAATCTGGTCCCTGTTTCAGCACAGAGATCTACCAACAGGCAATAAAATATTGTGAAAAAGAGGAGAAATTGCTCCTTAGGAGCAGTTTCTCCTCTTTTCCACAATATTTTCAATATATCTCTAACTTAGGAGTCAAATTACATATTCATTCTGTTAAAAGTGGTTGTTCTATTAATTGTTTTCCTCATTTCCGCAAGTCTGATATGTCGAAGGGTTTCATATAGAGTCCCTTGGAGTTCGAGATAACCAGAGTCGACTGTAGATGAATATTAGAAAAAAATGAAAAACAAAATGGCAGAAATTCACTTTGTACATAGGTGAAAGCTGTGAACACCTTAGCTTCAGTAAAGATGCTTTATTTATATATTTTTGCCAAAAAGTACAGTCTTGGTGTTTTTCTCATGAAAACATTTTTCTGAGTACTCATAAGTAGTCTCTATGTTTACCTTCAGGGCCTGACAAATCCAAGTTTCAGCCACTTGCCCAGCATTCCACAGCATCTTGAAAATGGAATTACAATATTCCCTTTATATTCTATACATTTTTCTGGGCAAGGGAAATAAAAAATCACTTGCCCAGCCAAAATTTGGACTTGTCCCGGGCAGCTGAGCAATGGATTTGTCAGGCCCTGACGATGCTAAGCACAACTGTAGCAGACAACATTTTGATTTTTTTTTTCAGAGTAAATAAGGCGTGAGATCTACAATGTGTGCAGCAAGCCAGCTACCTGGAAGGGGGTCCACTGATGTGGATGTTGCCCCTGTATCTGCACGTTAATAAAAAATCTAATGATGATGATTTCGTGATTCCTCTGCCAAACTGACCAATGACTGTTTGAATAGGATGTGATGAAGCATACATATGGTTTTCTGGCAAAAATGTGCACAATACTGGTTAATCGCTTAGAGGACTAAGCCTGCCTAGTAAAAGTGTGGCTAGGTAAACTGACTGCGCTCGACATGACCCTAATGGGTTGACTGGGTCATAAAACTTCCAACACAAACAAAGCATACATATGGTGTCATGATCTGCTCAGTGTCAAGGCCTTCTCTGTTTTATTTTGATTTTTTTTTTTTATTGCAATAATTGTTACAGTGATTCCAGTACAACTTGTCAAACATCCTTTGGAAGGAAAGAAACTGGCTGTTGTGGATAGGTAAACCCATTGTAGACTGAATAGACTCCTCCACACTGTATATTGGAAGAGTCCAATTTCAATTTTAGGTGTGTCAGGCTATATGAATTAGATATTCCTAGCGAAAAATGGCTAAGCTATTTGCAAACAGTGGAGACCCTAATCAGACGCCCTCTTAGGGATCTCCAGACTAGAGTGGGTTAATCATATAGAAAAAAAAAAGAAAACGTGGCAATTGTAGAGGAGCGGCTCTTATTGAGGTGACCTGTGGAGTGCACTATAAACATGTGGGGTATCTAATAAACAGTTTTTCGATTTGTTCATAAAGCATTAATTTTGTTGTCAGTTCTCATTGGAATTTTCTTGCCAATATACAGTAAAATTCTGTTTGTTAACTATTGTCATGCTGAATGAATTAAGATGCCATTCTTACTTCCAATTTTCAGCCAATCAGACTACTTGATCCAGGTTGTTGATATAAATTCACATATTGAATGACAAACAGTGCAGATCCAGATCAGTTGACTTCTTCTGGATCTACACTGTTTGTTAAGACAATGCATGACATGTTCAGCAAGAGAAGGGTTAAGAACAGCTTTTACCAGTCCAAAATGGTTTCCTCGTTATTATTCTATATTCAATATTAAGACTATTCCACTAATAAGAGCACTTTTATTCAGTACTAAAGGTAGTCTCAGTAGAAAATTTTACTATACATTGTTGATGCCCAAAAAATTACCTCCGTGAGAGTTATAATGTGTACCCACTTTTTTTTTTGTTGTTGTTGTTTTTTTGTTGTTGTTTTTTTGTTTGTTTTTTTAAATAAGAATGCACAGTGTATTAGTATGAATTAAAAGGCATCTTGTAAAGAGCTATAAGTCTACATGTTTGTGGACCAAAGAAATTGAGCAGTCATACACAAAAAAAATGATCATGGCATTCTCTATTCCTGTGGGGCATTTCTGTAGACTCGAGTATTTTGAAAGAGCATTTTCTGGGCAGACAGCAGACAAGTTTGTATTTTGTGCATATGTATTTTTTTTTCTCAGAAAATAGGGTTTGGCATTTTATGCATATTGTCTCCTTAGGAGACAATTTGCATGAAATGCCAAATTCTGTTTTCTTGGAAACTTAAGAAAAAAAATATTTCAAAATGTCTGCTGAAAATTTTACTTAGCATGCTAAGCATTAAATACTGCATTTGTGAAGGGCAAAGGTATTCACCAGAGTATGTGCAGATGCAAGCTGGTCTTAACCTTCCCTGTTGCATTTGACCTTTAACCCTTAAAGCGCCAGTCACAACTATTGTCATCTGCTTGTCATTTTAAAAGTCATTTTTGCAAACAGTGTGGACCCAGATCAGACTGCTCCTCAAGGATCAGTCTGATCTGGGTCCACACTGTTTGCCTGTATACAAAAATAGGTTTGAAAAGTCTGCAAGAATATTCAGCAGACAACATAAACAGACAACATTTTCAGATGCAGTTTTTCTTGGCGCTTTAAGGGTTAAAGCACCAGTAACAGCAGCAGCCAACATGCTAAACTATTCTTTATTGAGATAAAACTAGCAAACTCACATGGAATTTCAAGCCTTCTCTGAAAAAAGAAAACAAAAGGATAATTTAGAATGTTGTCTGCTACTGCCTTTAATGGCGCGTTAAAATTTAGGAATGATATCCACTGGCACACTAGTTCTTCTTATACACTTGTCAATGTAATTTAATCTCTTGGCTTTCTGTCATGTTGGAGCAATTGTGATATTGTGGAGTCTAATTGGAAAAAAAAAAAAAAAAAATATGTTGATATCTTGTTGTCACTTTTATTCCTTCATCTGAACTATAAAAAATCCTACTGTTTACATTTTATAAAAAAATACAATGGTTTAAGGTTTATAAAATAATGATACAGACCTACGGTTCAGCGTACTGGAAAAACAGTACAATGCCAGTCATATGGAACAGTTACTCAGAGAGGCCATGTGGATAAAAAGACTTAAAATGGGGAGGCCGTATGGATGCAATGTCAAAGACATTGTTTTGCCATTCCAGTTACCTTGTTAATCGTGCTTAGACATGCCATGTGGGGTGGGTAAGTATATCTTTAACTATACTTTGATAGTATCTGAGCCTGAAAAAATTATTAAGTTCAGAACACGGAAAAAGTGATAAAAAATCGGAGTATTATATCCAAGTCACATGCACATCTTCAGACCATGACAAAAACACCTGTACATTTTCAAAAAGATTGGCATAAAACTGTGGGAGCAGTTCGAGGGTTGAGCGCAAGACTAGCGTAAGTCAGATGGTTGTTTTTCCCCAAACCTAATCTCCTCACCATGAAGGCGTTATGAAGATTACGACATTTCTTTCTGTAAACAATGAAAATTTAGGTGCCATTGCTCGTATGAGCAATGGCACCTAAATTTGCATTGTTTACAAAGGGGTCCAAGTTGCCCCTAAACAAGGGTTTCAAAAATATGTTTGAGTTACAATAGTCTTGCGCTCAACCCTCGAGTTGCGGACACAAGGTACTCACTGCCTACACTCTTTGATAGCATCTGAGCCCGAAAAAAATTACTGAGTTCAAAATGCAGAAAAAGTGATAAAAATGAATCTGAGTATTATAGCTTAACAGCTTGAAGGTGCTTCATAAAGATCAGCCAAAAAAACTGTAGGAGGAGTTATGGATACAGGGTACATACTGTCACAGGCTCACTTTTTGAAAAGGCAGGGGACAAAAATGTCTCTCTTGTGTAAAATGGAAAAATCTATGAAGTGCAACAAACCCCCTAAATTGGTTACAGTGTCTAAATAAGTTTTCGGTAAGCTATGGTACATGAGCTCTGTGCACTTACCAATGATTCCCCAAGTGTTGAGGGGGGAAGGGTGTGGCATAGGTACCCTAGGAATTAGCAAAAACGTCACTGCCCTCAGGCATTTGACCACTGAAAAATGGGTGGGATTTTAGATACCTAAGCTAGAAATCCTCGAGATGAAAAGTGAAAAATCTCAAGCCCACCCTTGGGATTTTCAACACAAAATTAGAACTCGGAGGTAAGGAATTAGATATAAACAAGATTTTCAAAATTGTCTAATTCCCTAAAGTCATCCCACCACCCCCCTCTTAGAGAAAACATTGAGAGGTCCATTATTTCCCTAGTATATCCATCAAATTATAGGGAGAAGCACTAGTTGAACCTGTATAACCATGACTTTTTGATTTCTGGATTACCTGTCAATGACTACAATAATTAACCTGTGGACATATGCCCCCTACCCACAAACAATTTTACAGTCAAACCTGTGTTAAGCAAGCACCTATGGGAAAGCCAAAAATTGGTTGCTTAAGACAGGTGCTTGCTAAATACAAGTAGATTTCCAATTCTTTACCTTTAATTGGATCTGAAATAGTGGTCTTTAAAGGCAGGTGATTGCTTAATACAGGTGGCCTTTAGGGCAGGTTTGACTGTATTTAAATTGCTCTCACATGTTTATTACTTTACTCACTGCTTTTCGACACTAATGTTATCACAAGTTTGAGTACATGTTAATTTAGTCTGTAACAAAAGTTACATCAAGAATGACAGTTTGACAGCCTTTGATAAGTTAATAGACTGTCTGAAACCTTAAATTTATCCTGAGGGGCAGCAAGGGTCATACATAGAAGAGTTCTAGGATATGTTTGGGAATAAATATCACTACACAAAATGTGCATAGCAAGTTTTATTTAACATAGATTTAGCCTAAGTATGCTGGTTAAAAATTTGCAGACAATATTAGCATATGTTTTCCCACATGTCTTACAGAAATGCTGAGGATATCACAGTGTGAATTGATAAAATAATTGCTGCCGCTGATTCAATCTAATCATTCAAAGTTGCAAACAAACACTTTTCACATAGGTAAAATACTGATCACTAATAAGATCAAATTATCCACGTCAAGCAATAAAGTGCCTTCAAATGTACATGAGCAAAATGTGCAGAGTCAGATCATCACGGGCATGTCAAAGTATCATCTGGGCCTTTGTTCTCCACTGATACATTCTGTAGTATCCAAGGATTCTGTTATTGGACAGTGATGGCCCTGATCAGACTGCATGAATGTGCAGGCTGATCTGAGCCTTTGGTGTCCGCATATGCCCAAAAACACATCGCATGGCACAGCCCAAATCAAAGTTTCAAGTGAAACACTTTGCACACAAGTAAAAAAATCAGATTCCCAATAAGATTTAACTACAAGTCTGAAACCTATAATTGGCTGAACCAGAAGTTAACCCATTTATGCCCAGTGGACTTCTACCTCAACTCTTTAGAAAGGTCCATTTCCAACTGAAGGTGTATCTGGTAAGCTTTTATTATTACATGTACCATTTTAGAAAATTTCCTGTATTTCATGCAAACAGCATAGCTGCTGATCAGATGCTGCATTCTACATTCTTGTTCAGATTTTCTGGGTCTACACTGTTTGCCAATGTCCCTGTTTGGGGATGCTAGGCACTAATGAGTTAATTTGTTGATTTTCTTTCCCATATTAACATTTTGTGCCAAGTGCATCTCAGGAGACAATACAAAGCACAGACTACCGGAGAAAACAAGGTGAATTTTTCTACATATTATCTGCTAATATTAAAATTCAGCATATTTAGGATTAACCCTTTCACCTCTGAGTTTATGAAATGGACACTTCCTTCATCAAATTTGATCATATCCATTGTCTAAAATCAATAACAGAATGGAAAACAATGCAGATCCAGATGAGATGGCTCGTTAAGAGCTGTCTCATCTGGATCTGCACTGTTTGCAAAGGTATATGTATTGGTCTGCAGGGATGAAAGGGTCAAAATTTTAACTTTACAACCTTGTACAAACAACAACATCCTAAAGAAGTGCTACCAATACCTACTAAAACTTTAACCCTTAATGCGCTAGCAGCAGAAGACATTCTATTTTTAATTTTCCTGAGAAAATAAGGCTTGACATTTAATCTGAATTATTGTCTGCTATGCAGACAATTGTTAAGCCTTATTTTCTCGAAAAAATATAAACATGCTTTAAAATGTCTGAGACAATTCTGAATGGCGCTTCAACTCTTCCTCTGCCACTGGCGATAATAATAAGCTTTTGCAAACAATAAAGATCCAGATGAGATGGATCATAATGAGCCATCTCATTATGATTTATGATGTTTGGCATACAGGGCCCAGTTGTTCAAAGCGTTGTTAGCTTAACGAGCTCGTTAAGGATCATTTCGTTAACTGTTTTAGCTGATTCAATACACAATATTCTGATATTTTTTGCTGAAAAAAATGTGAGTAGCTTTTGCACAGTAAAAGCTACTCACATCTTTTCAGCAAAAAATTTCAGCATATTTGCGTATCACTCAATGTAAATTTTAACGAATCGTTAACTAACGACGTCATTAGCTTTGAACAACTGGGCCCAGTCTTTCAACTTTACATATAAACTTCTTTCCAATCAATAATAGTTTGTTAAAAAACAAAGATGACGAATGTTGTCTGAAATTTGGCGCCAAAAGAGTTAAGGGTAAACGTCCACTGCAAAACTCATTAGAAGTACCTTCCTGAGGCACTTCTAATGAGTACCCACAATATGTTTTCATGGAGAATTTAGAGAAATATTGATTTGAACCCCCTCCTCTCTACAGCTATGACAGAGAATATGATGAATAGCAGTGGTCCAGTTCATACTTCCAGAGGAAGTCCCACATGCCACCTATCCATTCATTCTTTCATTATCTTCTCTTGTTTGGCTTTCAAATAAACTCACATGCAAATAATGCACCTTAAATATGGCAGTATTTATTTCTTTACACTTCTGATTCACGTGCTGCAGATGAAATGAGCAGACAGTTTATTTTCTTTTTTTTCCTTTAATAATGCCTTAAATTTTTTTCACACACTGGAGGTGAATTTAGCAGATGACAAATGAGTATTATTTTTTTGTTATTTTTCCCAGAAAATAAGGCTTGATTTTCATGTGAATTGTCTCCAATGGGCAATTCACATTAAAGGTCAATCCCTGTTGTTGTTTTTTTTTTCTAAAAGAAACATATAAAAAAAAAAACATATAAAAAAAATCAAAATGTCATCTGCTGCTATTTTTATATGAAAGCAGAAAAATAAAGTCTGTTAAATGTCATCTGCAACATGCTACTGGTATGCATTTGTACAGCTTATATACATGTATATGGCTATAAAGGAAACATATATAAATACATTGTATGTAACTCAATATATATATCAAGAAAGACTATATCCACATTATATTACTACATATTTCAGAAAATAAAATGGGTACATCCTATCTGAAGCGAAACAGGTCCTTCAGCATTCACACATGTATTCAGAATCAGACTAGCCTGGTACCCTTAAACCCTTGTCCTGCTGAATAAATTAAAATGCCACGCCCACTTCTAATTTTCAACCAATCAGAGTACTTGATCGGGATTGTTGCTATAAATTCACATACTTAATGGCAAACAGTGCAGATGCAGACCAGTTGGCTTATTCAGAAGCAAACTGATCTGGATCTACACTGTTTGCAATGGCAGGGTATATCTGGGTTCAGCAGGACAAGGGTTAAAATGCAAGATAGAAAGACAGCATACTCCTTTCTAAACTTTTGATATTTTTTTCTTTTTCTGAGAAAATAAGATATGACATTTCATGTGAATCATCTGCCATGCAGATGAGTCACATGAAATGTCTAATTTTATTCATGAAAATGTGCATGAAATATATTAAACCTTATTTTCTTAGTATAATAACATCATAAAAATATTTTAGAATGTTATCTGCTACTAATAACTCTGAATGGAGTGCTGTGTGTGGCTGCCATAAAAAGTCTCCTCATACATCATCATAGTGCAGGTTATATTTTATTTCCTTTGGTATTAGTGAGCCTATCCTGGTTATTTTGAAAATCGAATACCGCTTAAGCCGGCGCTAGGGGACGTATGCAGCCTCGCAAACTACAGTGTTGCATATGAAGAGACTCAATCAAACTGAGTCTCAGATTTTCATGATTTTGTGTGTTGTTTGTTTCCAAAGGCAATCCTTTTTGACTTTTATTTTCAGGATTGGTTTGTGCAAGCCAAGAAGCTTCTGTATATTTTGCGCACACACAGACTGGACCTTATAAAATGAATTTGGCAACCAATTCCATTATCATAATGTAAGCAGTGTATGATAACCCTCGATCTCTACTGGCATATTTTGGAAAAATTGCCAGGAAATGAGTCAAAAACTATTTTTTGATACCACAAAGGGACATAACCCTGTCAAATAATCATGGAAATTTACCCACTATGCAGATCTTATGGACTTTTGTTTTCTTTTCTCTGAATTACTATTTATAGCAAATCAAAGGTATCACCCACTGGTCATCTGTAATTTGTTATGTGGAACAGGTACAATCTTGTCTATAGCTCTAGACAAGAGGGGACATCAGGGCCCAGTTGTTCAAAACTAACGATGTCGTTAGTTAACGATTCGTTAAATTTACATCCAGTGATACGCAAATATGCTGAAATTTTTTGCTGAAAAAATGTGAGTAGCTTTTGAAGTGCAAAAGCTACTCATCTTTTTTCAGCAAAAAATATCAGAATATTGTATATTGAATCCACTAAAACAGTTAACGAAATGACCATTAACGAGCTCTTTAAGCTAACGACGCTTTGAACAACTGGGCCCAGGTAAATATTTTTCCTTATTTCCCCACTTCTTATTTTTCCACAAAAACATGGGTTGTGGGTACTCATTAGAGTGCCTTGGTGAGGCACTTCTAATGAGTACCCACGTTTTTGTGGAGAAATTAGAATTAAAATAGCAATACTTTTTGCTTGAAAAAAAAAAGTATCTTATCTAGAGCTATGCTTGTCCCCACTGTATTTGGACTGGCTTTTTTTTTTTCCCCAGAACAATTGCTTAATTACAATGTTGTTAACAACTCAGGGGAAAGTTGTCGGATCAAAAGATTGGTGTCAACATGTTTGTTTTACACTTTTTATTGAGAGCCAAACCGACAAACAAAGGACATTTGTTAGATAATTATCAGCTTAAATCTGCAGTGTGTGTCAATAATTCCGTAATCAGATTATTTCTGATTTCTATTACCATGCCAATCAATACCAACTTGTTTCAACAGATTTTTTTTTACTAAAGCCTCTTACAGACAACAGAAGCCTTTTATAAACCAATGAATGTTTACCACTGTTTACTTATTAATACTATGTCAGCTTAATTTTCCTGCTTTAAATTGAAATTCTAGAACCCTGTCCCTTACCCCTATGCCCCCCACTCCCCCATGTGATGTAATGGTTAGCAAACATTTATCAATTTATTTAATATATTCATAAAGATAGGTAAAAAAGCCTGTTGTTTTGTTTTTGTTTTTTGTTGTTTTTTTTGGCATAACAAACAGACATTTTGCACTGATCTACATGAACTAGCACCTGTGCACATGTATATAATTCAAAATAGGTAGTGGGCAACAATATTTGAATGAAAATGAGGAATTTGTTATTCAGGTAATAATTGAATTCACATCCTTTGTTGATATTTGAGTTGTGTTTTATCGCAAGGCCACAACAACAATCTAGCAACCTTTGCCAGTAATCAACACAATAAAGGGGCTTTTAGAATGTATATATAGGAAATATAAAGCTATTTAAATTGTTATGCAAGCCCAGCTTGAAATAAATTTTTTATTGTATTGGTTTGCAAATGCCCTATTATACATGAACACCAGGGCCTCTTAATATTACTAGGATTCAACGCAAAAACAGTGTTAGCTGAACAACCATGTTGTATAGTTACATAGAAAAGTGAGTCATATATGGTCATTTTTGTATATATAATCTATACATTTTTGTTTAGATACAACACTTTTGGGGTCCACATTTAAACCGTCTTGTATTTGAAATAGTCTTATAATGAACCATCTTGTACAGAGGCTGTGGTGTACATGTACATGGGGAAGAGATCAGCTATTTTCATAACATATTTACTCTAATCATTGGGACACCTAAACTCCTTCCCATGTTTGTCTAAACATTTGAATAAATTCATTTTGCTGCCTGCCAATGCATCTAAAACTTGCCCAATAAAAAGGAAATGGTGTAGACCCTGATGAGGTGCCACATTCTGTGGCATATGACCTGGGTCTACATTGTCTGTCCAAATATTAAGGTTAAATAGGGTAAGATGAAGATAGAATCAACAACAAATAAACCAGGACCCAGTTGTTCAAAGTGTCATTAGCTTAACGAGCTCGTTAAGGGTCATTTTGTTAACTGTTTTAGCGGATTCAATACACAATATTCTGATATTTTTTGCTGAAAAAATGTGAGTAGCTTTTGCAATGCAAAAGCTACTCACATTTTTTCAGCAAAAAATTTCAGCATATTTGCGTATCACTCAATGTAAATTTTAACGATCGTTAACTAACGACATCATTAGTTTTGAACAACTGGGCCCAGTATTTTTTCTGCAAAAAAAAAAAAAAAATACAACAAAGGAACATCAAACATCTTACTTGACATGCCATATCAAGTGAATCTTCCTTCCAGGAGTTGATTCAAATGAATTATGAAGTCTTTTTTTTTCTTTTGCAAAAACAAATGATATGTGCTAAAATTCATTCAGCACACAGATAAAATGGCTCCCACATTTCAAATGTATCATAATTCACTTGTTTACAAAATGCCATATTTACCCTAAATATTTGGACGGGTTCAAAACATTTCATCGAATGATGTTTCGTCGATATGATGTTGCGTCTAATGCGACATTTGGTTGCTGTAACATTTCCTGGAGTGTAACTTTGGTTGAAAAAAATTGTCAGGTTCGACATTCAGTCGGAAATGTCAAACAAGTTTTTTTTATTGAAAGACACTTATGAAGTTAATCTACCGTTACACGTCATTGTTGGGCAAACTTGATTATTTTATGAATATGCGGTTAACAATCCTGAACTGTCAAGGTGCAGTAAAGATTATTACGGTACTTAGAATTCAGCACTGTTTATTGAGTGAAATATAACAGGGTAAGTAGAATTCACTTTTGTTAGAAATGACTGAATTAATTCAGCATTCCTAACAGTTCATTATGGTATATTGATGTACAGTACTGTTCTGTGCTACGCATTGTTGAAGACTACGACAATCGCCCTCTTCTGGACTACCTATATGGGATTGCATACAATATAAAATACTGATAAACTTGATAGTTGGCAACAGGACCGATTGGTTTATTTTAATGAAATAAATTCATTATGTACCGAGAAACATGTATTATCTTTAAATTCCATTAAAACAGACAAGGCCGACTTCTGACCTTAATTCTGGCTTTTATAATCTGTAACATACATTCAGATAATGCTCGGATACAAAATATGTAAATAAAGTATCTAATTTTGGGAAAAATCATGGTTTCAGACTTTTCCACAATTTCGACCAATTAGACGAAATTAGGTGAAATTCGTATTCCACCAAATGTCATAAGCTACTAAACATCGTATTGATGAAACGTCGCATTTGATGAGACGTGGTATCGACAAAACATAATTTGATGAAATAGCACGGAAGCATCAATGCATATACTAAGTTGGGTGAAAATCGTTTCATATTCACTCAAGTTATCATGCAGGGCCCAGTTGTTCAAAGCTAACGATGTCGTTAGTTAACAATTCGTTAAAATTTAAATGGAGTGATACACAAATATGCTGAAATTTTTTGCTGAAAAAATGTGAGTAGCTTTTGCAGTGCAAAAGCTACTCACATTTTTTCAGCAAAAAATACCAAAATATTGTATATTGAATCCGCTAAAACAGTTAATGAAATGACCCTTAACGAGCTCATTAAGCTAACGGTGCTTTGAACAACCGGGCCCAGAAATGAAAATACAGACGACAGACAGACAGATGGATGGAAACATGAACGACTAATATGTGAACATAATACCCTGTCACTATCATGTGGTGGGGTATAAAAAGGATCGTTTTCTCTCCTGTCAACTAAAACAGAAGCAAAGAAACAGACATATGTATTGTATTTCTTTTTATTTTTTGACAATTGACATATGAAACAGAAATAAACATATGGCTAAATTATTTACACTCCTCAATAAATATTCTACTTCATTTTACATGCACCAAAAACTTATTTACACCAATTTATCCAGATCTTGCTTTACATCTTCACTGATAGACCAAGAACAGAAAAAAAACAAAACAAAAAAAACAAAAAAAAACAAAAAAAACAACAACAAGGAATCTGGTACATAGTGTAGCTCTGGGATTGCTTGAAATCATTTTGTATCATATTTACTCTAAATATTTGGACACTGACAAGCCTGCACAGACAGTGTAGACCCAGATCAGATGCCACAGAATGTGGCATCTGATCAGGGTCTGCACTGTTTGCCATTCAACCATGAATATTTTAAATTCAGTCACCAGATAGTCTATTATTCTTGTCCAAATATTGTAAGGAGTTTGAATATTAAGGGGAACTATGGTAAATTTTGGTTAGGGCTCTGAAAATTCTATTTTAACCCTTGTCATGCTGAAAAGATGCCCTGCCCCCTTCTAATTCTCAGCCAATCAAATTACTTGATCCTGAATTTTGATACAATTCACATACTTAATGACAAACAGTGCAGATCCAGATCAGTTGGCTTCAGAAGCCACCTGATCTGGATCTACACTGTTTGCAAAGACAGGGCATATCTGGGTTCAGCAGGACTAGGGTTAATGCAAAATAAGAAAAATATCATCAATTTGTCATCTGCTGAATTTGCCCATAAAATGATAAATGTTAAGGTAGATTAAAACCAGAAAACTTGTTGCATGTATTTATTTCAACATGTGAATGATTGTTCAAAATTTCATTTCAAACAATCATCTTGCAAAATTAATTGAAATGAGGTTACCAAAATTGTAATACCGTAATAAACCTTAGTATTTGGGCACAAAGGCCTCAGCAATCACTGTAGATCAAGATCAAATACCAGAAAACATTACATCTGATCAGTATCTACACTGTTTTCCACTCATCAAGCATTCTGTGGCTTCTGATCTTGGTCTATAACTGTTTGCTCAGGCCTGTCAGTGCAAATACGTAGCATAAATCTAGTATCATCCAATGTTAAAAAAAATTCCTGCTTACAGCAAAGTACAATGTTTTCTTAGTCTGCTGTTGGCCAAATTTGCTTCCATAAATAAATGTGACATCTTTTGCCTTTAACCCTTGTCCTGCTGAATAAATTAAGATGCCACTCCCACTTTTGATTTTCAGCCAATCAGATCACTTGATCCAGATTGTCGCTATAAATTCACATACTTAATGGCAAACAGTGCAGATCCAGATCAGTTGGCTTCTTCAGAAGCCAACAGATCTGGATCTGGATCAACACTGTTTGCAAAGGCAGGGTATATCCGGGTTCAGCAGGACAAGGGTTAAGGTGAAAAGCCATAAATGATTAGCATGCTGGGTAAAAACTTCAGCAGAAACTTTGTTGTTGTTTTTTTTTATCATCGAGTAGACTCTTCTACCACGAGTCTCCTGATCTGGGCCCAGTTGTTCAAAGCTAATGACATAATTAGTTAATGATTCGTTAAAATTTACATCGAGTGATACACAAATATGCTGAAATTTTTTGCTGAAAAAATATGAGTAGCTTTTGCAGTGCAAAAGCTACTCACATTTTTTCAGCAAAAAATAGCATAATATTGTATATTGAATCTGCTAAAACAGTTAATGAAATGACCCTTAGCGAGCTTGTTAAGCTCACGATGCTTTGAACAACCGGGGCTTATATTTCAAATAGCAGATGTCTGGTTAGTTTTTGTTTTTGCTGTGTTTTATAGAAATTCCTGTATTCAATGCAGTCAGTGTAGACCCTCATCAGAGTTGGCATTCTGCAGGATCTGATCTGGATCTGCACGGTTTTAAAATTAACCTTTTGGGGGTTTCCCAACTGAAATGGGTTAAAACTTTAACAGCAGTTGAAAAAAGGTGTCTTATCAAATCTGTTTTCTCATGACCTCTGACATTTACAGTACTGCCTGTATTTAATACATACCATATTCAATCTAATTACCGCATAAGCTCCTATAAGTGCACAGTCAAGCAATTCCGTAGTCTTTAGATTACAGCCAGTGTAATTTTTGTCAACTTCTTTATAAAGGCATATGTTGTGGGTACCTATTTGAATTGCGTTGAATTATCGATGCAATTCATTTGAGTACCCAAAACATATGCTTTATAAAGAAAATAAAAAACATACAAGAACATCGCATAAGCATTATTTGATAAGTCCTTCGCAGTTTTTTTTTAAAGTGTACCTTTAGTTTAGGTAGGTACATATTGTACCACAAGTTTTCCCAGCATTTCTGAAAAACCTAAGCGCACAGTGCAGTAATTAGGTTGAATACGGTATTTCTTTTCTTTCATTACCTTTACTTTCAGTCAATCATATCTCAATCTATATAAATGGGAGTATCGCTTAAATTGTTTTTCTTATTTCTCCATGAATACACATGTTGTGGGTACTCATTAGAAATGCCTCAGTGAGTCCCCACAAAATATGTTTTCATGGAGAAATAAGAAAAATACCAATACTAAAATGCTTACTAGAACTATGCTATACAGACCCTGAATCAACATTTATACATATAGATAAACTTAGCGCACTAAATATAGAGTAACAGCTGAAGACAATTAAACATATATTTTTTTCTCAGAAAATAGGGCTTGTCATTTCATGTAAATTGTACAACATAATATGCCCTATTCTGTGTGAAAAAAAAAATGTATTTCAAGCTTCAGTGTGCAAAGGGTTAACCAGCCTAAACTGAATGGCAAAAAAAGTTGCAAGATATATTTATATATATATACTATAAAATTAGTGGACAGAAAATAACACACACACAAACACACACACACACACACACATAAACACACACACACACACACACACCCAGGATCAACTGATAAGGATCTACAGTGTTTGTGAGGACAGGGCATATCCGGGCTCAGCAGGACCATGGTTAAAATGGACTTTTTCAAGGTTTTAGTACAAATACCATAAGGAGTCATGTCTGAATATTAAGCGTAAATACAATTATATTAAGATTACGACTTGTCATATGGGCAGTGCCATGTGAAAAGGCCCAGCTCAGCCTGTACATCCACAGTCTGATTAGGACCTTAACTCCCAGCTAACAGGATCATAGGACACTCAGAATGTATGAATAGTGAGCAAAGGCCTGGATAATACATTGTGCATGCACAGAACGATTGCTCTGTATCTGCACGTTTTGCCCATATAATTTAATGATGCCCAAAGTTGAAAACACACACACACACACACACACACACACACACACACACACACACCACACACACACACACAACACACACATACATACACCTTTAATATGGTCAAAGCAAAATGACCGAACAAAAATAATATCATTTTTATTTTCATTTAAAAAAAAAAAAAAAAAAAAATCACTCAAGATATCAAGTCTCGTATAGATGGCTCTCTTTATCTCGAATTCTGATATCTCAGACTACCTGCTTGTGTCAAAATTGAACTGTGTGATAATGTTGGTTGAATTGTCAATATTTCCATTATAAATTTGAACACCTTTTATCTGGAAATATTGTTATCTCAAAACAAAATATCAGGTCTCTCATACTTTGAGATAACGAGGGTTGACATCTGTGTTGTGCTATATTGGATATAAAAAAAAAAATATTTTAAGTATCAGTAGCTATATTATACTTAAATTCAGCAGGTTATGGTAAATTTCCATACATTAATTCTATTATATTTTCTCCCAGAAAAAAGGCTGACATTTTAGGCATATTGTCACTTTAGGAGACAATTTGTATGAGATGCTGGAGCCTATTTTCTGGGAAAAATATCATCAATTTGTCATCTTTTCAATTAGTCCAGAGAGCAGCAAAGGTTAAAGTAGGCAAACTGATAATAAATCTGGTTGACATTTTAAGGGGCCCTTTAAAAAAAAAATGACAGCTATGTCCACATAACAAAAAAATAGTCTAAGACTAAAACATAATACACAGTATGGTTGATTATATAATTTTGATTAGGATTTAAAAATATCATATAATTTTGTGTTACCCATTATTATTTGGTCAGACAGACAGGTCATAAAATGTCAAGCATACACTGTTTGCCACTCATTTAACAGTTTTAGACACTCCAATGGGTTCTTAACCCTTGTCATGCTGAATAAACTAAGATCCTACACCCACATCTAATTTTCAGCCAATCAGGTTGCTTGATCTAAGGTGTTGATACAAATTTGCATACTGAATCAATGAAAATTGTCAATAAGCAGTGCTTATTCGATACCCCCAGCATAATGCATAAAACCTTTTCCTAACAAAATTTTCAAAGTGCCAGTGTGACCTTGAAAATAAAGTCAAGGTCACCAAAATCTAATAAAACCAGCAACTGGTTAAAGAGATAGTGTGCACACAAACTTTTTACTGCATTAACAAGGCTCACTTTTTTGAGTATTTATAATGTAGTGACCTTGAAAATAAGGTCAAGGTCACCAAAATCTAATCACTTCTTTGCCCCATTCTTATGATGTATCTGTGCTAGTTCAGTCTATTTCCAGCCATTGGTTAAAGAGATATTGTGCACACAAACTTTTTACTTCATTAACAAGGCTCCTTTTTGAGTATTTATAATGTGGTGACCCTGAAAATAAGGTTAAGGTCACCAAAATCTAATCACTTCTTTCCCCCATCCTGATGATGTATCTGTGCTAGTTTGGTCAAATTCCAGTCGTTGGTTAAAGAGATAATGTGCACACAAACTTTTTACTGCATTAACAAGGCTCACTTTTTTGAGTATTTAAAGTGTAGTGACCTTGAAAATAAGGTCAAGGTCACCAAAATCTAATCACTTCTTTCCCCCATCCTGATGATGTATCTGTGCTAGTTTGGTCAAATTCCAGCTGTTGGTTAAAGAGATAGTGTACACACAAACTTTTTTCTGCCTTTTTTCTGCATTTAGAAAATTTTTTACAAAGGGCAATAACGCCAACAGAATTGGCCCCTAACCCTTACTTTCTCTTATGTAGGTACATGTTATTGATATCAATGTGTCTGCAGAAAGTGATGAATATCCATCACTGCATTTTCAAGATATTAGGAAAAAACCAGCGTCACAGGCGGACACACGGACGGACAGAAAGACGGACGAAACATGAAAACAGTATGCCCCCCCCCCCCCACACACACACACACATATACATACAAAGTTTGCGGGGGTGGGGGGATATAAAAACAGTGCAGATCCAGATCAGTTAGCTTCTCCAACTGATCAGGATCTACACTGTTTGTGAGGACAGGGCATATCCGGGCTCAGCAGGACCACGGTTAAAATGGACTTTTTCAAGGTTTTAGTACAAATACCGTAAGGAGTCGTCTGAATATTAAGCGTAAATACAATTATATTAAGATTACGACTTGTCATATGGGCAGTGCCATGTGAAAAGGCCCAGCTCAGCCTGTACATCCACAGTCTGATTAGGACCTTAACTCCCAGCTAACAGGATCATTGGACACTACAGAATGTATGAATGGAGAGCAAAGGCCTGGATAATACATTGCGCATGCACAGAATGATTGCTCTATATCTGCATGTTTTGCCCATATAATTTAATGATGCCCAAAGTGGAAAAAATGCAGCATCTTCTCATTTGTGAGCTGCAAAGATCTGATTGGAGGCCACATTCTGGTGCTCTGATCTGGGTCTACCTTGTTTTTTTGATAAGGTAAATTTGTCTGGATATCTGGATTAAACATAATATATATACTAATTCTAGTTTACCTGCACAGCTCCAGATAGGATAATTATTTTCAGTACTTATCTGTTCTTGTAGGAACCCAGTAACCTTTTTAAGTTTATGATTTACCCTCACAGGTCTTGATATTGCTTTTTTTTTCACTAAAAAGTTTTGAAATTTTTCTTATTTCTCCATGAAAACATATGTTGTGGGTACTCATTAGAAGCACCTCACCAAGGCACTTCTAATGAGTATCCATGTTTTCATGGAGAAATACAAAAAATATTACATGTACCTGGATACCCTCTCTTATCTAGAGCTATGTTTACCCTAAATACACAGAAACCTTAACTTCTTACCATACTTGTCGTAAACTTTGAACACATCCATTTCAATACCTGTTTAAGAGTCTAAAATGTCTGGGCCCAGTTGTTCAAAACTAACAATGTCGTTAGTTAACGATTCGTTAAAATTTTAATTGAGTGATATGCAAATATGCTGAAATTTTTTGCTGAAAAAATGTGAGTAGCTTTTGCAGTCTCACATTTTTTCAGCAAAAAATATCAAAATATTGTGTATTGAATCCGCTAAAACAGTTAACGAAATGACCTTTAACGAGCTCGTTAAGCTAACGACGCTTTGAACAACTGGGCCCTGGATGAGTGGCAAATCATGTAGACCCAGATATGATGCTGCATTCTGTGGTGTCTATTTCATAGCGGCTTTAGCTACACTGCCCAAGCCTGTCTGGTCAAACTTAGGGCAAATACAGTCATAGCAGAAGGTCTTAACACTGTATAATGGTAATTACCCTAAATATAAGAATGCTATAATGCCTTATCAGTGTATCCTAAAATTTGAACAAGAACATCTGACTACCCGATGATGATCTAAAAAAGGCACAGAATGGCAAACAGTGTAGATCTTGATCTTGATCAAACCGCTCCTTTAACCCATTTTAGGCTGCAGACTCTGAAAAGCGCAACTTGCAAACAGTGGAGACCCAGATCAGATGCTGCAGAATGTGGAATCTGATCAGGGTCTCCGCTGTTTGCAGATAGCTGAGCCATTTTTCTCTATGAATATTTAAATCACATAGTCTGTTATATCGAAAACTGAAATTTGGCTCTTCCAATGTATGGTGTGAGGAATTTATTCAGCCTAAAATGGGTCAACACGCATAGACATGAGATTTGTCCTATCTATGCAAATGGACCATCGAAAGAATGAGAGGATTTTTTAGTAATCTGGACCCAGTTGTTCAAAACTAATGATGTCTTTAGTTAATGATTCATTAAAATTTACATTGAGTGATACACAAATATGCTGAAATTTTTTGCTGAATAAATGTGAGTAGCTTTTGCAGAAAAGCTACTCACATTTTTTCAGCAAAAAATATCAGAATATTGTGTACTGAATCCGCTAAAACAGTTAACAAAATGACCCTTAATGAGCTTGTTAAGCTAACGAGGCTTTGAACAACTGGACCCTGGTATGTTGTACTTGCAAATACCTGAGTTTATTAAAATATCAGTGACACTGTATGCCAAAAACAAAACTGTAGTGCTAAAATGTCAGTAACAAATACAGGATTCCAAACTAATACTGCAAAGGGGACTGATTTTTTCTTTATTAAATATCAATTTTATCAGAGTTGTATGAACATCAGGAGGCAATCAAATGGACTTGTTCAAATTTTAAGACAAGCATATGGATTCAAGCTGTTCCTATATTTTTGGTTACTACAGCAGTAAGGTAACCATCCTAAAATTTCAAACACTTTATTCCATATATTTTTGTCCTAAATTTTGATTTTTATGCATTTCTTACTTACAATACTAAGTGGAATGGCAAACTATGTATACCCTGATCTGACTGCTCCTGCAAGAGCAGTCTGATCAGGGTCTATATTGTTTGCATATGCTATTTTGTCAGACTCTTTGGTGTACAAAATTTTAGGACATTTACTGTAAATCTGCTAGTTTTCCTAAAGCAGACATCATGTAAACATGCACAAGTAATAATTTCTTTATCATATAGATTATGTAAGTTGATAAAATCTGTTTTTTTTTTGTTTTTTTTTTTTTTATTATTTTTGGATACAATTATATTTTATCAAAGCAACATAAAAGGGAGAAATTTTCTGTTTCCTTTTAAACACTCAGCAGGCTATCGGCAAATTCTGCAGATGAAAGATCAATCTTATTTTTCCTAGAAAATAAAATCTTGACATTCCATGCATAAATTTGTATGAAATGTCAAATTCTATTTTCTAGGAAAAATAAGAAAAATATTTCAAAATGTCATCTGCTGAAATTTTTACCCAGCATGCTCAGCTTTAAAAACTACAGGGCCCAGTTGTTCAAAGCTAACGATATCGTTAGTTAATGATTCGTTAAAATTTACATAGAATGATATGAAAATATGCTGAAATTTTTTGCTGAAAAAAAATGTGAGCACTGCAAAAGCTACTCACATTTTTTCAGCAAAAAATATCAGAATATTGTGTATTGAATCCGCTAAAACAGTTAACGAAATGACCCTTAACGAGCTTGTTAAGCTAACGACACTTTGAACAACTGGGCCCAGCATGGTAATCACTCCTCATTTTTTAAACCCATTACCTAGCAGCAGTAATTTTGATTGTATTTGAAACTATTCTGAAAACACTCATATACTGCCAAGGATAAGAAATTTTAAAACAGGAAAAGATATTTATTTTTCTAAGTCTTTGAATTTTTGATTAGCATATGACAACCAGTACAAAAAAACAACAAAAAAGAAAAAGATGGATCAAAACAAATATTTGAATTTAAAATTTATAAAGAGTCTAATGTATTGCCAGAATGTCTAAAAAAAAACACACACGAAAAAAAAAAAAAAAAAAAAAAAAAAAAAATTATGGCTTGAATTTAAAAAAACTAAGGAGACTAAAGTTTTTATCACATTATTGCCTTCTCTGTGGAACACGGCCATTCATTCTTCCTGAGGGACAACGTTGTTTTTGTCTACGGGTTTGATTCCTCTCACAGAGGGCTACTTTATTTCCACGCTCTATACTCTTCTTTGTGAGATGACGTGTCGTTTGCCTTGTTTGCATCCTTTGAGCTACTTTAATTTTATCTACCTGAGACATAAGTTCAGCACGTGCAGACATTGCACGCACTTTATGTGGTGCCTGCCGGCTCGCAACTTGAGATCTTTTTGAGTCAGAAACAACTAGATCCTCCACAGAAGACTCTGAATCGTTGCTTTCCTCACCTTCACTACCAGAACGTTTGTACACAGACATGCTTGGATGTTCGATGAGCAAGTTCTCCAAGTCTGAGATTCCAACATCACCACCTGTCTTCTCTGCTGTAAAACATGGAGGAGGGGTTAAAATCCAGGCCTCTTTTACAAGGCCATGAGAGGTTCGTACAAGTAAATGTCTAGAATGAGATACTGGGCTTAGTGAACCTGGGGTTGACAGTTTTGCTGGGCTATTGCTCCCAGAATCACATATCGTGGGACTAGAGTTAGCTGAGTCACTGGCTGTTTGACTAGAATAAGCGTTGTCAGGGTTGTCACCATGATGGTTGTCAGGGTAACATGTCACATGACTTGTACGATTGTTCACCGGTTGTTTGCCAAATGAACAGTCTGCAAGAGAAATATCACACACTGTCAAAAATATTTCCCAGTTTCCTCAACTACTTTAATATTTTTACTAAGACTACGTATACTATAGAACAATGCAATATATGTTAATTTTTAATATGCTGCATCAATTGTGCTATTTTCACAAATCTGACCCTGAAAAAATGCTTGGCTTTTTATTTAACCCCTTCATCCCTGAGTTTCTAAAGTGGACTCTTCCATTCTTGAATACTGACTTGTCCACTGATGCAAATAGGGGTTTCAATCTAAAATAAAAAACAGATTGGCAAACAGTGTAAATCCTGATGATTCAGCTCATTATGAGCCACCTTATCTGGATCTACTCTGTCTGCACATGTATTGGTTTTGGTCTGCCAGGCTGAAGGGGTTAAACTGTCTCTTATTTAAATGAAAAATGATGGTAGGCACTATTGCTTGGAATAAAAATAATAATAGTAGTAGCAATAATCAAAATAATAAAATGGTTTAAGTATCATCTGTTGCGCAAGTTGATATTATACTATTTATCATCATTAAGATGATCATAATTGCCAAAGATGGTTCACGTCACTTCACAAGTTATGGAGAAAATGCAATTTAACCATTTTACAATTATAAGTCTATGGGAGCTTTCTGTTGCCATGGCAACATAACCAAGAGGCAGATCACCAAAATTTTAGCTGTTTTTTAATCCCCTACTCAAGCATCATTCTTACAAAATTAGGGACAAATCACTCCAATGGCTTTAGAGTAGTTGTCGTTTGAATGTGTTAACGGATGGACAGACGCACTGATGGATGGATGACAACCAAAAAGTGATCACAATAGCTCATCCTGAGCACAGTTCGTGAGCTAAAAAATGTTGTCTGGTCCAATCCTGAATGTGTTTTAAGGCTTATGTTTTGGGACAGCAAACAGGGCTTCAGATTTTATTTAAACTGTCTAATGAAATGACAATACAGCACAACCTCTTTATAACAGGATTTGTTATAACACGGTTTTGTATATAACACGGTTAAAAGACGGATCCCAAAAAATGTATAGATTGTATAGAAAAATGACCATAAAGTCATTTTTCTATATAATCTTTACATTTTTGTTTGGGTATAACACGGTTTGAATAGCTAACACAGCTTATGCTTTGGACCCCAACAATAGTGTTATAAAGAGTCTGTGGTGTACATTTTTTCAGGTTAACAAAAATAAATCAAGTGATTTGTTTCATAGTGTTCAAGTTACTGCATGCTAACAATTAAGGGGACTGGATACACTTGGTTGATTGTTCACCATTTGGACAAGGAAGACAACTTTGGCAACCTACTATTTGCTTTCCTATGCACAAATCTCCTTCTGGAAAGTTTTCTACTCTGAAAGAAAAGAATTTGCTCCCCCCCCCCCCTGGGAGCAAATTCTTTCCTTTTAGAGTAGAACATTTTTTCAGATGGAGACAGAGACACTGCACCCCCCCCCCCCCCCCAACACACACACACATTGAAAGTATATTGATCCCCCTTAAATAAATTTGAAAAAAAAAAAAAGAAGTACATGTAATTCAAACTACATGTACATGAACAACTGTCAGAGGATCTGACTATACCTCTGCCATATGTTTTATAGGATGGATTTAAATACCATGACAGAACATGTACACCAAGTCTGACCATTTATTGTAGCATATTTAGGTACTGAAAAATTTTCATGTAAAGAGATAAGAGAACAAGAATCCTGCAGAAGGAAGAATCGCCCCTGCCAGTGCCAGTCAGTCAGTATTATAAATAAAAGATTAAAAAAAAAAAATATGTAAAGAATGACAAAGTCACTGGACTGTGATTTAACATGTTACAGAAGGATACCACATAATTTGAGACTTCGAGTTCTTGTCAGGGAGGAAGTGTCTGTGACTGATTGTGTTGGGGTTTAATGACATGTCACCCATTTTGTCATCTCCCAGAGAAAGGGAGAAGAGAGATAGAAGAAATAGTAGAGGAGATGAAAGTGGGGTAAGGGGGAGAAAGAGGAAACTGAATGACAATGAAGAAATAGAAACATCCCCCCTCTACCCTAATTACCTGCTAAAAGGACAGCAGGCCTTGCCCAACTGTAAGCCAATCTCAGATGGACGCCCTGGTGATGCAAGATACACAAAACCTTTGCCTCACCTAACCATGCCCTAGAAGTGTATGCTAGGTTTGCTCACTATAGATCATATTATGGTTAATCGGAAATGCAGCTAAATGCTAGGAATGACACACACAAAAATGTAGTTTGACTGTGAAATATTGGTCATGGTCATAAAATGTCAGCACAGTGTTTGTGGTCCTGCTAGCAAGGAAGTGTATGCCGGGTCTGGTGATTGTAGCTCAAACAGATAATCAGAAATGGAGCTTACTGGCAAATCAGGGTCTACCCGGTTTGCTACTCATCCAGCAATTTTAGACTGTGTAGTAAATTGTACTTATTCGATTTTAGAACAAGTATGGTAAGGAGTTGGGGTATCAGAACACTTAGGGTAAATATGGTTGTTAAAAGGCCATGGTTGAAGTAAAATATGACAAAGTGATTCATCAGTGAGATAAAGGCCTGGGCCCGGTTGTTCAAAGCGTCATTAGCTTAACGAGCTTGTTAAGGGTCATTTCGTTAACTGTTTTAACGGATTCAATATACAATATTCTGCTATTTTTTGCTGAAAAAATGTGAGTAGCTTTTGCACTGCAAAAGCTACTCACATTTTTTCAGCAAAAATTTTTAGAATATTTGCGTATCACTCAATGTAAATTTTAACGAATTGTTAACTAACGACGTCATTAGCTTATAACAACCGTGCCCAGGGTAAAATGACATAACAGTGTTTGAGACCATGTTTGGGTTAAGAGCAGGAGCCATATTTGATGTAAGTATTACAGTTAATCAGAAATGAAGCTTAATAGGAGGATTAATGCAAATATTGATGGATGAACTGAAAACTACTGTAGGCGGACAGATGGTTCAATGGACAGAAAAAAACAGATGCCTATATTGCACCTGCTCACTAAAGCAGGTGTCAAAAAAAAGAAAACATCAATTTCCTTTATGAAACAACAAAAAAAAAGAGCGAAAATTACTACACTGCAACTCTTTCAAAGCACTAATTTGAAAAATTATGAGAATTTCACTTTATATCAGAAAAAGTATATTAAAAACAAATAAATAATAAAAAGGAAGTGAGATGATACATGATATATGAACTGGGAAATACTTGATCAGTGCACTAAGGAAAATATTGACTACCACTAACCATCACAAAGGAACTGACCACCAGCTAACAACTAGTCCCACAGAATCAATAATTGTGAATTGAAAAGGCAGAGATGCAATAAAAGCAGTAAAAATCAATACAGGAGGCTGACTTGTGACTGTCCAGAAGTATCAAGTATTCAGACACCTTAACTCTTTAACACTGCATGCTGGGTAAAAACTTCAGCAGACAACATTTTTAAATATTTTTCTAAGTTTTCCTAGTAAATAGTCTTTGATGCTTCATGCAAACTGCCTCTTTTTTGAGGCGAAAAAAAAAAATTTGACTGATACCCCTTCTTATCTGGAGTTATGTATATAACTCCCCATAAAGGATTTTTTTCAACCAAAAAGTATTGATATTTATCTTTTCTCTACAAAGAGAAAAATATATACTTTGAGGGCACATCGGAAGCATTTTGCTGGGGCATTTCCAATGAGTGCCCACAATGTATGTTTTTGTGATGAAATAAGAAAATGTACATCTGGATATTCCTCATATCTGGAACTAGTATTTTATATATAATGTATTTCTTTAACCCATAAACTGCCAATCACAACTATTTTCGTCTGCTTGGTCTTCTGCCGGTTACTTTAAAAGTCATTTCTGCAAACAGTGTGGACCCAGATCAGACTGCTTCTGATCTGGGTCCACACTGTTTGCCTATATGCAAAATGTAAGTTTGAAAAGTTTACAAGAAGATGCAGCAGACGGCATAAGCAGACGACATTTTCAGATGCAGATTTTCTTGGCGCTTTAATGGTTAACTGTCTCTGCCCGCGTTCCAATTCACAATTACTGACACACAATATTACGCATGCAGGAAACTAAACTATACAAAATATTTCGGCTTGGATACACCAGTATCACCAATGCGACTCATGCAAAAAAACGGTGACGACTCAGATCAGCCCAAATTTCTAAACAGTCTAACTGTACCTGAAAATAGCAAAACCACAACAGACTGTCAGGTGTGCAGGCTGATGCAAGTCCTTACTGCCTTCACTGTAGCCTAGCAACCTTAAACCATCATTCAAAATTGTAGCAGATGACTACTATATAATATTTTGATTTATTCTTTTGACGATTCACATGAAATGTCTGGCCTTATTATCTTTGAAGATTAAACAAAAATATCACAAATAATCATCTGCTGCTGTTGTGAGTAGTGCTTAAAAGGTTAATATTTAACAGACAACTTAGATTTTTTTTTTTTTTTTTTTTATTTTTCCCTAAGAGTAGGACTTGATATCTCCAAAATGCCAGGTCCTGTTTTCAAGAAAAAAAATATAAGAAAATTATTTCTTTGACTGCTGACTGTTGAAGGCAGAAAAGCTCTAGATAAGGGAGTTGTTTTTCGTACCAAGAAGTACATGTATTGAAATTGTTCTTATTTCCTTATGAAAAAGTCTTATGAGGAGCTTCTTAGTAGTCCCCATCTACAACATATGTTTCTGTGTTGAATTAACGCTTTGAAAGCTGGCCAAAAATTTCAGCAGACAACATTTTGAATTATTTTTCTTTTTCTTCCCTAGAAAACAGGATTTGACAGTACATACAAACTGTTTCCTTAGAAAATATCAGATCCTATTTTCTAAGAAATTTAACCCTTTCCATGTTGAATAAATTAAGATGTCACGCCCACTTCTAATTTCCAGCCAATCAGATTACTTGATCCGGGTTTTTGATAGAAATTCACATTTTTAATGACAAACAGTGCAGATCCATATCAGTTGGCTTCTGAAGAAGCTAACTGATCTGGATCTAGACTGTTTGTTAAGACAGGGCATGTTGTGCTCAGCAAGATAAAGGTTAAGAAAAATATGACGTTTGTTGTATGATGTTTGTTTGTTGTTTGCTGAATTTGTCCTTAGCATGGTAAGAGTTAACCTTTATCCTGCTGAACCTGGATATACCCTGCCTTTGCAAACAGTGTAGATCCAGATCAGTTGGCTTCTTCAAGCCAACTGATCTTGATCTTCACTGTTTGCCATTTAGTATATGAATTTATGTCAACAATCTGGATCAAGTAATCTGATTGGCTGACAAGCAGGTGAGCATGGCATCTTAATTTATTCAGCATGGTAAGTGTTATGAAAAATTTTAATCTGACCCTGAGGTTATAAAACTTTTTTCGTGCTCAACTCATCTGAGCATGAAATTTTCTCTGCTAAAAGATATAAAAATGCCAACTATAGTTTATTAGCAGATAAATTTTCATGCTCAGTTATGCTCAGTTATGTTAAGCAAGAAAGAATTTGCAGTTGTTAGTAATTTGAGATTAATTAGCAGGACCTCTGGGCCTGGATACCACCCTCATCTAGAGCTATATGCTGTAGCATGCAAAAGATTACAGAGTAGAAAACGTACTATGGAAGTACATGTACCATTAGAATCATACAAGAGAAAAGGTGCCTTTGGACATGATGAAAGCCGTAAATGCATCAATCAAATTCATACGTCCATATAATCAATGGCATCAGGTAAATAATTTTTCTTATTTCTCCACAAAAATAGAAGTTGTGGGTGCTCAAAAGAAGCACCTCAGAGGAGTAACCATAATTTGGTGAGGTGCTTCTGAGGAGTATCCATAGCTTATGTATTTGTGGAGAAATAAGAAAAATATCATTACTTTTTGACTAAAAAACATGCCTTATCTGGCTATGAATTCAGCATGGGCAGCAAGCTTTTGACATCAATTTATATTCAAGTATTCTGCAAGTGAACAACAAAGACCCTGATCAGACTGCAAGGAAGCACAGACTGATCTGAATACATCAAAAACACCATCCCCTTTGTGTAACTCATTTGTTTTTACTGTGAAGGAAATAAATAACTATAGCCATGCTCAAATAACCACGATAAAGCACAACTAACATTTTAACCATTTTAATCCATTGAAGACTGGAGACCCCTAAACAGGTAACTGGCAAACAGTACAGACACAGATCAGATGCCGCAGAATGCAGCGTCTGATCAGGGTTGCCACTGTTTGCAAATAGTTCAACTAAATGTATCTATATCATACAGCCTGACATACCTTAAATTGGAAATGGACTCTTCCAATATATAATGTGGGAGAGTTTATTCAGTCTTTAATGGGTTAAGGGTCATAATTGATACACTTGATAACTGTCCCACCATTTTTACAAGGGAGACCACTTTTGTGACTTCCTGTTTGCTTTTCTACACAGCCAGCTCCTTCTGAAATGAGGTCTTTTCTAAAAGGAAAAAAAATGCTCCCAACTGCAGCAATTTAGCAAGTTCTTTTCTTTTAGAGTAGAGCTCTTCAGAAGAGAGGCAAAAGGAATTTGACAGGGTTGCCTCCCCTGAAAGTATATCCATTCATCCTAAGCTGCAAGTGCAGGAAATGGGTGCTTAATGCACACAACTTTAATTCAATGACATCTCAGCATGGTTAGTTATAATTTATTTCTGTTCTAGTTACCATCTATGTGCAGACGCATAACCATTAGAGCTCATAATGCTGCTGTGTGCCAACATGCAAGCCACCTTGATCAAAGTTAAGGCTGAGCACCATGAGTAAAACTTTCAGCAGACATCATTATGAAATACCGGTGTACTTTTCTTATTTTTTCCCAGAAAACAGGATTTGTCAAATCTACACTGTTTGCCAATTGCCCTTTTGGGGGTTTCCAGACTAAAATAGGTTAAATGCTCTTATTTAAATTATTGATGGCTGTTGGGAATAATTCTAGGGTCTTTAATTATGTACTAATCATGATCTGGATTGCCGGTACTTTGAATAAAGCGAGTCAATACTTTTAATTAAGTAACATTCATACATGTTCAAGTCATTATCAAAGACAGCTAGCTCGACCTATCTGAACTGGTAACTGTTGTGATGCTGGGAACTGATATGCACAGTAGCTTCTTGGCCACTCTTTATAAGGGATTCAACTTTTGTGATTTCCTGTTTGCATTCCTGCACAACAAACTCTTCTTAACCCTTGTCCTGCTGTCCCCAGATATACCCTGCCTTTGCAAACTGTGTAGATCCAGATCAGTTGGCTTCTGAAGAAGCCAACTGATCTGGATCTGCACTGTTTGTCATTCAGTATGTGAATTTATATCAACAACCTAGATCTAGTAATCTGATTGGCTGAAAATTGTAAGTAGGCGTGGCATCATAATTTATTCAGCATGAGTAGGGTTAAACAGTTTGCATCCCTAGTGAAAATGCATGCATCTAATTGGGCATACATTTTGCTAGGTTTAAGCTGAAAATGCATATACATGTACTTCACTGGACTTAAGGATGGAAAATATGGATTTTGCTGGGCTTACTTATTGGACTGTGAAAATACATTGATTCCACTGAAGTCTGGGAAAATGCATAGACTTTACTGAGCTTAAAGTGCATAAAGAACAGTGAAACTGCACAGATTTTAATGGGTTTAAAAGAGGAAAAATGCGAAAGGGTTAAAGTATTTCAAAATGTCATCCTCCTGTATTTTTTACCCTTTCAGTTCTATAAACATGTACAATAAAAACTAGAATACCCCACTATTATTTGTTGCCAGCAGATAACTCAGTCAAAAATTGACGAAATTTGCCTGTTAGCAATCCCAAACCAGGGCCCAGTTGTTCAAAGCTAACGATGTCGTTAGTTAACGATTCGTTAAAATTTACATCAAGTGATACGCAAATATGCTGAAATTTTTTGCTGAAAAAATGTGAGTAGCTTTTGCATAGCAAAAGCTACTCACATTTTTTCAGCAAAAAATATCAGAATATTGTGTATTGAATCCGCTAAAACAGTTAACGAAATGACCCTTAACGAGCTAGTTAAGCTAACGACGCTTTGAACAACCGGCCCCAGATCTCCACAATATCAATGCATATATCAGAAAATCCATTGATATTTACTCAAGTTATTGTCCTGAAATTAAAATATGGATGGATGGACGGATGACCGATGTGATACCATAATACCCTACCACTATCATATGGCAGGGTATAAAAAGTTGTAATGAGCCAACTCATCTGGATTTTCACTTTACCATTCAGTTTTTAATTTCTGGCTGATACTCCAATTTGCACCAATGGAAGTGTCCAAACTCAAAAGAAGAAGACTCCATTTCAGAAACTCAAGGATGAAAAGGTACACATGTAAAGTGCATGATTCTACTAATTAGTCAAACCTGTGTTAAGCAAGCACTTAACCCTTAAAGCACCTAGAAAAACTGCGCCTGAAAATGTTGTCTGTTTATGATGTTTGCAAAAAATGACTTTTAAAATCACAAACAGATGACAAAGCAGATGACAATTGTTGTGATTGGCACTTTAAGGGTTAAAGGAAAGCCAGTAAGTGGTTGCTTAAGGCAAGTGCTTGCTAAATACAGGTGGCCTTTAATACAGATTAAAAACAGTAATAATAAAGCAATTAACCCTTAAAGAGCCTAGCAACTTTTAGCAGATGACATTTTAATGTTTAAAACTTATTTTTCAGAGGAAATAAAACTTGGCATTTCTAGTGAATCATCTGCTTAGCAAACCATTCACATCAAATGCAAACTCTTATTTTCTCTGAAAATTGATTAAATCTTTTTTTTTTTTTAGAATGTTGTCCACTACAATTTTGCTTAACACTTTATTAGTTTTATTTTCTCTTAAAAAAAATACAAAATAAATGTGTCAGCTGCATTTGTGATTAGCACCCTATCATCCCTGAAGTTGAAATCAGATACCTGTGCAAAAAGTGCAGATCCTGCTGAGATGGCTCATAATGAACCATCTCATCAGGATCTACATTGTCATTCTGTTTTGATTTTTGACTGACATCTCTTTTTGCAACAATGGACATGTCCAAATTCAGAGATGGAAAAGCCCATTTCATAAAGGTTGGAAAGGGTTAAGCATCAACTCTTTGCATGCTGGGTAATTTTGCAGGCTTTTTTGTCGTCTTTGGATTTTTTTTTAAATTAACTTTTTAAAAAAATCTTTCAGGAATACCATCAGAGTGTCAAACAGTTTGGATTTGCGTCTAAACTGTTTACAAAGGTTATCAGCAGACGATAAAAGTCGCCACTACCGGGGAAAGAGTTAAAGATGCACCAAATTTACATGTACCTGCATAGTCAACAACTACCCAATCCTGTCCTGGCTCCGGCTTGGTAACTTCCATGGGGGCAGGCTCTTGTGCAGCTTCTTCTGGCTGAGGCTCTGTAGTGCCAGAACCAAACAGATAACTGGCCCAACTTAGCATGGTTGTGCCTGGAACATGTGGTTCAGATTATAAATGTTGAATCATGAGACATAGGTCTAAACTCTATTTTCTATATATTTTATAATGCTTAATTTTTGCCACAATAACTTTTTTACTTTTGATTTTAGTGAAACATGTTCAGCTGCTAAGCTGTCATGCATGACCTCACTAAGGCACTTCTAATGAGTACCCACAACATATAGAAAAATATTACGTGGAGCTGTGGATACCCCTTTTTATCTGGAGCTAAAACAGTAGTATTTTTTCCTGCAATCTAGTTTAACCCTTAAAGCACCAAGCAAAATTTGTAGCAGACGACATTCAAAAAAATTTTTTTTTTATCTTTCAGAGAAAACAAGTCTTGATATTTCATGTGAATCATCTGCCAAGCAGATTATTCACATGAAATGTCAAGACTTGTTTTCTCTGAAAAATAATAAAAAAAAAAATAATAAAAAATTGTCCTCAGCTGCAGTTGTGACTGGGGCTTTAAGGGTTATGAGCAATTAGAGCCAAACATTTTTTGGTTAGTCACTTCACTGATTCTCCCCATTATATTAGATATACTCTCATTGTTCTTTTTATTTTGTTCTGAGCAAAATTGTAGCAGATGACATTCTAATTAATATTTAATATTTTATAAAAAAGATTTGACTTTTAATGTGAATCGTCTGCCTGGGAGACCAAACCCATTCACATTAAAAGTCAAGTTTATTTTCTCTAATTAATAAAATCAAATTTAGAATGTTGTGCTACAAAATTGCTTAGCACTTTAAGGGCTAATATATTTATTTCCTCTTAGCATACTTATCAAGAAATTAGATGACAATCAATTTGTGATTATTTACTTATTCCTATAAACTGTATTAGTTCCCATGTGTAAACTTTGCCTGAGATGATATGCATGACCAGGTAAACTGAGAAAGCTATTTATAAACTGTGGTCTGCTAATATTTAACCCTTGAAGCACAAAGCAAACTTTTAGCAAATACATTCTAAAATTGATTTAGTTGTTGTTTTTTTTTTTGTTTTTTTTTTCCAGAGAAAATAATCCCTGATATTTCATGTCAATCATCTGCTGGCAGATGATTCACATGAAATGTCAAGCCTTATTTTCCCTGAAAAATAATAACAATAAAAAAATCAAAACGCCATCAGCTGAAGTTATGATTAGCACGTTTAGAGTTAAATTCTACATTGACAATGATCCATACCTTTAAAAAAGTAATCCTGGTAAAATATTTGCAAAATTTATCTAAAATATTTGTTATGCTACTAACCTATAGTTCACTTATATAGGTAAAATTCAAGTTAATAATGTAAACCTGTTGTGCAAGATACCTTGCAATATTGTGATGCAATAAAGAAAAAAAAATACAATATATTTGTAGTTACCTCCCTTCTCAGGCAGAGACTGGTTATGGTTTGATGAAAATTCAGTATTTTTTTTTTTTTTTTTAATTTCTCCATAAAACATACTGCATTTATTATACTAAACGCTTTGGGGTTGTTGCACTTCATTGCTGCTTAAATGACAGTACTGAGTCCAGATTTGGACCAAAAATAATTTTTTGTACGTGTTTTTAATGCAAGTAGGAGGGGCCATTTATTAGGGAGAGGGCTTATATTAGAATAAATATGGTATGTTGTGGGTAGGTGCTTCTAATGAGCAATCACAACATATATTTTTATGGAGAAGCAAATAATATACGCAATTATCATCAAACACTCCTCCTTGACAGGTCCTCTGACCTCTGTGTTGCATATTATATAACTATACCGCAGCTACCCCAAATATCTGGGCAGTCGGGCCTGAGTAAACAATGTAGACCCAGTTCAATCTGCTAAAGGAGCAGTTTGACATGTTTGCTATTCTGTTATCCAGATGTGCAATCAACTTGTCCTCAGAGGTTGTCAAAGGGAGGTTCAATTTTTAGGGATAAGTATGTAAACATTATGATATCCAGTATTTAATAATAATGATTATATAATTTCTAGGTCACATCAAGAGCAATGACACCAATTTCACTTCTGACTGGTGCATGCCTGGAATGAGCTGACAACCAAATTTTTATCTTCCTTCTTCACTGAAAATATGCTTTGACATTTAAGAAAACATTTTCAAAGGGAACCAATGATATGAAACAGAAATACCAAACCCAATAAAGAAACCAGATTTATTTTTATCTGATTATTCATTGCTAAATTCAGCAGGTTAATATATAGGTAATAAAATATAACCTTGTCCAGTAACCTGTGAGTTCTGGTTTCAATTTTCTATTTGATGTAATACAGCTGGGAACCAGAAGCCTCAGATCACTGGACAAGGTCAGTTCATATGAACCTGATGGCAGATTATTTTGGTCTGTGGAAAAACACCATATTGCATAGGTAGATCTGCTGACCAGTCCATAATCTGAGGGCACCTAAGGATACTCACCTTGCTGACCTAATAAATTGGCAATGGTCAGTAAACTGATACACCTTTCAGCAATGGGATAATGAATGATTTTTATATGGTCACTTCCCACAAACTTTATTTTTGTTTCATTATGAGCAGAGGAGGGGTTTACTGTTGTAAGGGGACTTGTAGACTGGCTTCAGTCTATAGATTTAAGCATTGACTGCATAAAATTACATTAACTGTACTATAGAATCAAATGAACCTAATTTTTTCTTTTTCTGATTTTTTTTTCAAATCAAAGTGACCAGCCTCTATAATCATGATATTATATTGCTTTTATTTTAGTGGATATATCAAACAGACTTAAAAGAATACATTAGTCCCTAGAGACTAGAGCCAGTCTAGGGGACTTGATATACTTGCTAGAAGCTCCATTATTTCTGACAAGGGAGATAATTTTGGAACCCTGCTTGCCTTCTTGCACACCAAGCCCCTTCTGAAAAGGGTCTACTCTAACGATTAGATCCCGTTTCAGAAGGAAGGTGTTTTCATATCCCTTAGTATTGACTAACAAACTAATTTATTTGTTCAGTTCAAATTCCATCACATTTTTAACTTGTGTCACACATTTCTCTCATTATTATATAAGCCTGAACTACTAACAGACAATAAGCTATCCAGGCATTTTTTTTTTCAGCAAAAATAACTTCTATTTACAGTTGACTCTTGCTATCTCAAATTCCAAGGGACTCTCTGAAATACTTCGAGATATCCGTACCTCAACATATCAGATTTGCAGAATTTAGGAAAAAATAAATCGTACAACCACATTTAACAAATGTGTATGTACATGTAATTTGACTCCTGAAGTTAGAGATATATTGAAAATATTGTGGAAAAGAGAAGAAAATTTTTCCTCTTTTCCACAATATTTTGTTACCTGTTGTTAGCTTTTCATGTTTTTGCAGGGACCAGATTTTCGCCTCGAGATAAGCAAGGTCGAGATAACAAGTCAACTGTATATTATTTCTCCATGAAAACATATGTTGTGGGTGCTGATCAAAAGTATCTCACTAATACACTTCTGATGAGTACCCATAATGTATGTTTTCACAGAGCAATAAGACATTTCGTCACCTCAGCGCAAAAAGTCAACAACTCCATTAAAATATACAGTTGACTCTTGTTATCTCGAACTTGCTTATCTCGAATAACCGCTTATCTCGAAGTGAAAATCTGGTCCCTGCCGAACATGAACATCTAACAACAGGCAAAAAAAAATATTGTGGAAAAGAGGAGAAATTCCTAAGGAGCAATTTCTCCTCCTTTCCACAATATTTTTAATATATCTGTAACTTCAAGAGTCCAATTACATATATATTTTTTAAATGTGGTTGTTCGAATAATTTTTCCTCAAAATCTTATATGCTGAGATACAGATATCTCGAAGTATTTAATATAGTCTCTTCGAATTCGAGATAATGAGAGTCTACTGTATAAGGAATTATTGACTTCTTGTGTTAAGGCGACGATTTGTGGGTATTCATTAGAAGCGCCTTGGTGAGGCACTTCAAATTAGTACTCCCCACATAAAGTGCACCACCACATTTGGGAGTCATGTTCAAGTCTACAGGCCATCAAGCATTTGTATTTTTTTTTCTAAAAAATGTGAGTCCCCTGCATTTGCCAGTCTCTATCACTACCTATATGTGACAGTCCAACACATAATATAATTTTCAACTTAATAAATAACTGAACTTTAGGCTGTGATTCTGTATGTGTCTATGTTGCATGAACTCGACTCACTATAGAGTTATTTCAAATCATGTCCATGAGATGCTGCTAAAACACATTCACTGCACATCTCTAGATAATCAAAAGCAATGACAGTACTGGTGGGTCAATTGTCTCTGAGTGTATGCTGGGAAAATGGTCCTGAATGGGGACTAAAGAGGATTTCATTTACCACCTTCCTGTTATTTTAGCAAACAGGCAGACCCTGATTGGAAGGTGCATTCTGCAACATCTGATCTGGGTCTGCACTGTTTGCCAATGCTGCATCTGAGCTGGGTCTGCACTTTTTGCCAATGTCCGAGTCCAGGTTTTACAGATAACCTTCTTTAAATGGCACTCTGACATCCAAGCGACAAGAATAGTGTGGTTTAAATAACTGTTACTTAGATTTCGTACAGATGTGTGCTTTGATTTTATTGATTCTTGAATAATCATGTGGACAACTACCTTAGGGAAATTTTGGCATTTCTAAAGTATGGCTCAACTGTAAACAAATGACCCAAAAAGCATGTTTCAACCCAAAAGCACTGGTAGTTTTTCTTATTTCTCAACGAAAACACACACTGTGGGTATTCATTAGATGCATGTCACTGCTTCAAATGAGAACCCACAACATATGTTTTCATACAGAAATAAAAAACTACCGTATTCGATCTAATTACCGCACAGTGCGCTTAGGTTTTACAAAATTACTCGGAAAACCTTTTTGTAAAATATGCACCTAATAAGGGCATATAAGCAGAGGATGTCGTAAGAGGTTTATTAATGATGCTTACGTGATATTTGTTTCTGTTTGTCTTTATAAATATAAATCATTTGCTGTGGGTACTCATATGAATTGCCTGGACTTGTTGAGACAATTCAAATGTGTACTCACAACATATGCTTTTGTAAAGAAGTAAATACAAATACATGGGCTGTAACCTGGACTATGAAATTGTTTGACTGTCCACCTATAGGATATGTGTGGTAATTAGGTCGAATACGGTATTCTATCTGGATACCCATCTTATCTAGAGCTATGGTGAAATGAGAATCATGCCAAACTGATAGATTTGTTTTCATTTTAGGAAGCAAGCATTTATGTGTTGGTATTTGTGTTATATTGGTATTTAATGTGCTGCTATCAAAGCAACAGTGCCTAATAACTCTTGGTTGATGCGGATACACAGTTTAAGCTCCACACAAAAGAAACACCCTACAATCATGAAAAGTTTGCACCTGAGATCTGAGCTAACAGGTACTGGAACTGTAAGGTATTAAAGCAACCTCATAACATATGAAATGCATGTTCACTGCAAATATATCCAGATTTAATCTTAGGTGACAATTTGGATACTCTGTTATGTTGTATTTTGGCACAAAGACATAGGTGAAGTAAAATCAAAATCAACACAGCTGTATTTCAGTAACATGTTTCAGATATATTTCTTCTTCAGACAGTATACATTAATGACAACAAGAAAAAGAAATGATGTAAAAGCACCAAATGAAGTTCATATTGGCAGGAAGTGATGTTAAAAGTGCCAAAACAATGTTGACGTTTTTAAATGTTATATGTATTAAAATGCTTATTGAAACTCTATAACTGGATTAAGAAAACCCTGAATGGTAAATGATACAAATGTTTCCATAAATAATAGGTCACATATTAGCATGTATCGTGGAAACAACAGTAGTGTCCCAAAACAAATCATAAATTAATTAAGCCTGTGTGCATCAGTCTCTACAAGATAAGCGCCCACAGTAAGAACCAAAAGCAAACTGCGCATCAGAGCAGCCTGATCATATTTACACAGACTTATTACAGTCCATTTATTGCAAACAGTGAGGACCCCTATCAGGTTGCACAGATACACAGGCTGATCTGTCCTCGCTTGGCACACAACATCCTACAGAAACATCTGCACCCCAGCTCAATCAAGATTTGTAAAGCACTTTAGCATATAGTCCTTTGGGATAAAGTACAAAAACATATGCAAACAAAGCACCAACTTCTGGTTTGGTCAAAAACAATAAAATGAACAACTGATTATATAGAGGATATTCAAATGTTTGGAGTGAATATGACTTTTATTTCAGTGAGTGAAGTGACGATAAATTTACATTTTTTCGCTTCACGAGATGAAATAAAAGTGATATTCACTCCAAACATTTGAATTTTCTTTTTATTATATACCCCGGTACATCACTTTCGATAGAAGAGATGCAAATTTTGCAAAATTTGAGTTGCTTCTCTTTGACCATTACGGTAATGTAAATAAGAAAAAAAGTAGTTCCGGATCTTATATTTTTCACTGCTCAGAGGAGTGAAAATATGTTTTATTTTTCACTAGTGAAAATATAACTTTTTCGAAATATGCATTTTATTTCATTAATAATTCTCTATATTTCATTACTTTATATATAATAAATGCTCTTTATCAAAGCCTATGAAAATGAACAACAGACACTGGACAGTTCTAATTAAGATCAAACAATGGGGTCAATTTCAACTGTTTTACAGTATTGTCATGTCTTCATGTTAACCCATGTCAGACCGTAGACTCCCTTCACATGAACTATATATTGGATGAGTCAAATTTCAATTTTAGGTATGTTGTGCTAAGTGATTAGAGAAAAATGGTTAACTTTCAAACAGTGGAGATCTTGATCAGATGCCAAATGCTGTGTCATCTAATTGGGGTCTGCATTGTTTCCCAGTTACCCTTTTGGGGGTTAACCATTCTTCCCGACAGATACCAGCTTATGACATAGTACATTTACACTAAGTACATGTATTTAGATAGATAGGCCCAAGCAAATATGCTACATCTGATCAGGGTCCACATACACTTCTTGCCACTCACCTGGCAGTTTTTAGATACATCAACAAGTAGTGAATGTGGTGATATGAGCATGGTTAAATTTTAGACAAAGTATGGTAAGCATCTGAGGTCTCCAAAAATTTATAAAGCACAGAATTCCGAATTTTGAAAACAGGATCAAGTCCCTTGGCCATTTTCTTTAAAAAGTAGAAGTATTTGTTGAAAATAGGTATTCCAAGGACCAAAATAGGAGCTCAATACACTATATTTGAAGTTAATGATGCATACTGATCTTGATCTATATAAGTAACACTTCATAAAATCATAGGGACAGAACCAACAGTAGGGTAAATGTCATAAAATTTCATACACCAAAATTTCTGTTAAAATGGCATATACAAACAATACAGTTCCTGAAGGAGCAGTCTGATAAGGGGCTACACTGTTTGACATTTTACATTCTACTAACTATGTATTTTTTTTTTTCTGTAGGCAACAAAATATGGAATAAAGTGTCCAAAATTTTTGGACATTTACCACAATAAATTCACTATAGCCCACAGTGAAATTACTCACAGGTATGTTATTCACACATGATATCATCACAGTCAAAACAACTATTACATAATGTTATGCAACTTGATATTTCAATGAAAGCTATCCAAAGCCCAAAGTCATGCAATGAAGACAATAAGGGAAACAATCTGCCAGACAGAAATAGTGACAGATTTGCAAACTGGAAAATTTTACATTTCATTTCAGTGTGACTGAAATCATCTGGTTTATGAAGAAACTCTGGAGAAATAAAAATCCAACAGTCTTTTTTTTTTTTATGAAATCATTTATATCTGTTTATCTGTTTACCTATATATATATATATATATATATATATATATATATATATATATATATATATATATATATATATATATATATATATATATATATATATATATATATATATATATATATATAAAGCAGATGCACTGTCAAACAGAAATGTTACTGAAAAGAAAGTCTAAAAGCATAAAGTTTAGGAGATGAACGATGATAGGTTATGATACCGCCCTGAAAGGCAGATTGGTATGGTCTCCAGGGTAAAAAGGTGGTTGCGACACCTCTCATCCTTCTAACTTTTTATTGTCATGATCTACTGGATCCAAGGCCTAGAGTGCTGGGATGTGGTGATAGACAGGACCATCAGCTCAATTAGCTTGGCTGACAGAGTACCAGACTGCCAAGCACAGGGCCACAGGTTGCAGTCCTGCACTGGGCATACTTTTCCAACCCTTTTTCCTTTAATAATGCCCAACATGGTACGAGTGCAAAAAGAGGGTAACTGATAACATTTTCAGCTGATACCAGCAACTTGAAAACCGGAGGTGGAGGAGTGTGCTGATGCCAATTGGCCTAATGATTGCCTGGCTCTCTGCAACATCTTTCCACCACAGTTTACTTTATACTGACGATTTACAATATCGCATCAAAATCAATCCCAAAGCAGAAAAGAAATGTCAAAAGCTGTCTGAATTTACTGGGGTCGACAAGTTCTGGAGCAATAAAAACCTAGCTCGCTTTGGAGAAAGACAGCTATAAATAGCCAGTTAGCCTAGATCATGTTCAAAATCGATTACGCCCTTCGTTCTGTTTGCCCCCCAAAAAAGATGAAATTTTGAATGAAATTATTATATTTATTCAACGGAAAACGATCTTAAATAATTCCTCAACAATATGGCTAACGTTAAATTTTCTTAAGAAAGCTGATTTCGGTGCAAAGTTAATTTTCTTTCTTTTGACGTTTGCGTTGTCAAGCCGTTTGAAGGTCACTACGCATTCAATAATCAGCTGTGAAAATCAGCCGTTTTATATAAGCAATTATACAAACATCATTGAATAGAAAATAAAAAACACTTACACAAACAGGATCCTCAGAAGAAAGACTGTTATTTAAACACTCGGAACTGTTCTCCTTTCGCTGGAAATGTCAAAATCGCCTTTCCCCCAAATGCTTTAACGTCTCCTGCTGTCAGCTTTCTCAGCCAAAAGCCTCGAGCTGAATCGCGTTTGTTGTGTTTACGTTCCAGTTTACGCGTTTTGATTGGTCAATCGATTGTTGATTGTTCCAAATTTAGAAACTGATAAATATTCATAAGCATGGTCGTTTCAAAAATAGATTTGGACACGCGTGTTCAATATTTTTATCAAGTGGCCAATGTGAAAGGTTAAGGTCATGGAGTTTCCACACTGTTTGTGTTATGAACTGCGTTATGCAAGTTTTGACGCATTGTGTCAGTTTGTATGAAGAATTTAATCCGTAAAGATTTACTGTTTTCCTTTAATACCACACAACCGACCAAAATAACTAGCATTAGCACCAATAATAAAACAGATCCGTATTTTGACTGGGTTTATTCCGTGTCATCAGATTTCGTGACAAATCGGAATCAGAATATTTACTGGTGATACATCAATAGACATTCATTCACTAACGCCAACGATTGCATCGACTAGCCTCTAGATCTCGCAAGTGATGTAAATTCAGCGACAGGGTCCTGAGAACTTTCAGCAGAGGAGATTAAATATGCAGGGGGGGGGGGGGGGGGGGGTGTATTCCAATTCCTGATGATGTCTGGGAAGAAACTGCTTCCAGCATATGGCACTTGAAATGCCATTTGTTACTGATTCCCATCGCGCCTATTTGTGGGTTGAAGGTCATCACAAGGTATACTAGATCTACCTTTGAATAGCAATATGTTTACAACTTGTGAAGAGACTCACCCACTCTAATTGTCAAGAATGCAAATCATGCTTCCAGTTTCAGTTGTAGTTTCCAGTCACAAACCTAGCTGCGCGAATCTGAATCTTTTCTCATTCTGCACAGTCTACTATTCCATGTGGGTCCCAAACAAGGCAAGCATACTCCAGGATTGGTCGCACCAACCCCTTGTATGCCGTTTTTCCTTAAAGATCTTGGGGGCATGACGATAGGTTATGTCTTAAGAAACCAAGAGTTCTGTTTGCTTTTGTGCAAACATTGCTTACATGAGTATTCTCAACTCATTCGTAATTGTATATGTTGCTTTTCAGAATCAGAATATTTTACTGGTAATGCATCACCCTAATAAATTGTTCAATAATGCTAGTCATACTTTCACTTTCAAAGTTGTATATAGTTACCGCTCACAAACCTAGCTGCACGATTCTGACCTTTTTCCAATTCTTCCTGGACAACTACAGTGCTGTTGGCCAATTCTGCACACTAAGCTACTGTGCAGGTCATAATTTCAATACAGACAAATAAATAAAATGCATTTTAACGACACTTCAGTCTTCAGAGCCTTGCCAATGTAGAGCCAAGTGGAAGTCATTTTTTCATCTCTAGTTTTAATTTGTTGTCAGTGTAGGCCATCAAATGTTGCTACCGTTGTGTATTTGAGACATTAAAATTTTCTGCTATTTCTGCGCACATGGAGTAAATCCCTTCCTTATTTTATAATGCTTATATGATCTGGTTCTTCAAATACACATTTGAGTAGGCCAGGGCAGTTGATGAAATCTGAATAATAAAGTTCATGTTTTCTTGTAACAGTCTTGTTGAAAATTGCGATTTTCACACAGTCCTGTGTTATTTTTCACATAAACATGTGTTTTCATAATCATTTTACAGATATTTTGAATTTGCCATTTGAAAATGATTTTTATACTTCCATTCCATCAGTATATCAAAAAATGATGTACCAAAATGAAATGGTTTTGATGTTTGTTCAAGACTATTTGAATGAGCAGAATTAGCCTACATGGTTGTACTCCATGTTGGTTCCATACACTAGCACTCCAGGTTTGGTCCACACCAACTCCTATAGGATAGATCTATCTTTCAATACGGCAACACCCCATCGTGAGGATTATGTGCAGGTTGTAATGAGTCAAGTGTGATGGCTACGCATACAATGTAGATGTAGACTGCAACTTGAAGTCCAAATCATTACGAAAACACGCCTGTCCAAATATACTGAAAATTTTACTACCAAAAAATGAAAATTTTCAGCTAAAAATTTCTGATATTTTTCATATTTCTACTCAAAACATAGATTGTGGGTACTCCTTAGAACCGCCTCAACGAGGCGGTTCTAACGAGTACCCACAATCTATGTTTTAAGCAGAAATAAGAAAAATAATGTATACCCCTGTAAACCCCAGTTTTACTATATAAAAGTGGGATTTAAGGGGGTCAAAATTATATAGGTGTGTTTTCGTGATGGCAAGGTCAGAGAAAGAAAAAGTTAAAAAGTGAAAGTGTTAAAAGAATAAGGGCAGAGTTTAAAAACAGGTTAAAAAACAGTTTTATTGTTGTTTTATGGCAGATGGTGGTCCAGGGACCAAACAGCCATACTGAACTGGTCTAGTGTAGGCAGCATGACAGCCTCAGCTGGTAATCTATTCCAATAAACTATGGACAAAGGGGAAAAGGAATACTTACAATAATTAGCAGTGGTGTATTTGGCGGAAGGCAAGGCTTGTCTGTCTGGTAAGTTGCTCAAAGTACACTGGAAGTGGGATGGCTAGAATGCCATGGATTATTTTGTATAGCATGATGACACGTCTGCTCTCCTTTGCTCCAGTGACCTGAGGCCTAAGTCTGACTGCATGGCAGTCACACTATCGTAAATCAAGTAAGAATTAAATATCCAGAAGATCGACTTCTTCCGCACCATCTCAGCTTTGTGTATGTTTTTTTTAGTTTATGGACTCCAACAGGTAGAGGCGTACTCAAGCTGGGGCCCAACAATTTCGTCATGTTTAGTGCAAGGTTGTCAGTCAGATGTAAGATCTGTGTTTCACATGACCTTCGTTCACGAAAGTCATGCTGAAGGTCATATAAGATATTCTGGTTGAAGTGTTTTGTGAGACCAGAAGCAATAATGTGCTCCATAGTCTTGTACAAAATACAGGTAAGAGAAATTGGACAGTAGTTCCCTTGTATGCCATTTCATTAACATCTGACAATAGGTTCCATCTTAAGAAACAAAGTGTTCTGTTTGCTTTTGTGCAAACATTGCTTACATGAGTATTTCGTTTCAAATCCTTAGAAATTGTGACACACCAAGGTATTATCCACATTTTCGAGGACTGTTCCCTCTAAGGGGTAAACTGTATTGATCTTTTTGATCCGCTTCCTAGTAAACTGCATCATGTTACATTTCACAGGCTGAAATCTCATTACCCATTTCCTGGCCCATTTGCCCAGCTGATCAATATCCATTTAGAGTTTGATGTGTCCTCAATGCTATAAGTCTGATGATAGTAGACACAGTCATCAGCAAACAGACGAATCTCAGATTCTATTCCAACCATGGTGTCATTTATATACGAGGAAACAGTAGGGGTCAGAGAACAGTGCCCTGCAGCACACCAGATAAAACAGGTGCCCAATGAGATTTTGCGTCATTGACTATGACCCTTTGTTGCCTAGTACAAAGAAATGAACCAATCCATACTAAAGTATTTCCATTTATGCCATATCCTTGGAGTTACATTTCATAAGTTCATGAGGAGGGTGTCGGAGGCCTTCTCTAGTTCCAATATAAATGTATCTTACTTGACCTCCTTCATCCAAAGTTTTAGCCCAGTCATTTATTACTGTGATCAACTGAGTTTCACAGCTAAGATTCTTCCTGAAAGCATATTGCCTGTTTGATAGAAGTTTCTGCTCATCAAGATGAGCCATAACATTTGTACATACGAGGAATAAGTAACCAGCCTAACTTATTTCCGGTTGAGGTCCACCTCTTCTTTTTCGATGTAATTGCCCTCTAGTTTGATGCACTTAGACCAATGGCGTTCAAGTGTCATCCGCCCAGAACTGAAAAAGTCAGGGTCCTTTCCATTGACCCACTCCTAAATGCCGTCACGACTTCTTCATCAGACCGGAAATGAAGTCCACGGATATACTTTTTCAAGTTTGGGAATAGGAAGAAGTCGCTAGGAGCTAGGTCAGGCGAATAGGCAGGATGCTGTATAAATTCATACCTGTTTCGCTCTACACCATCCATTGCAACTTTGCAAGTGTGGACTCTCGCGTTGTCCTGTTGCAGCAAAACACCTTTAGAGAGTTTACCTCGGCGTTTTTCATGGATGGCGGTTCTCAGCTGGTCTAACAAATTTGCATAGTACGCTCCAGTTATTGTACTTCTCTTGGGTAAAAAGTCCAACATAATAACGCATTTTGCATCCCAAAATACTGTGGCCATCACCTTGCCAGCAGATGGTTGCGTCTTGAACATCTTTGGCCTCGGGGACCCAGGCCCTACCCACTGATGTCTCTGAGCTTTATTTTTTGGCTCATAATAATGATCCCAAGTCTCATCTACAGTCACCAGATGCAAAAGAAAATCATCTTTTGACTTAAAACGCTTCAACAAGGCGCTGCATACTGAAGCTCTGGTTGCCATTTGCTCATTGCTAAGGGATTTGGGGACCCAACGGGCTGTTAGCTTGCGCATACCTAAACGATCATGTAAGATTGTTGAAATGCTACCATGTGAAATGCTACCATGTGAAATGCTACCATGTGAAATGCCTGCGCTATTTCTTCCACCTGAATTTGCCTATCAGAGTATACCAGATCCCGAACTTTCTTACACATTTTTTCGTCTATGGCATCCAGTGGGCGTCCAGACCTGGCTTCATCTTCTAAAGACGTTCTATGGTGTTTGAATTCACCTACCCAGAATTTAACCTGAGCATATGATGGTGCAGAAGATCCGTAAACATCGGCTGACTTGCCATGTATTTCCTTGCCTGTTTTACCTTTTAAATACAAGTACCAAATTACAGCATGGTACTCAGCTTTAGATGAAAAGCATGCCTTTGCATCACTAGCCATGTTTGACATTCAATATCTTATTAAAAAATGACTCGATACATGTGCAATTTTGTACCCATGTATAAAACATATATTGAAACAAAGCATGAAAATTGTGACCGTATCGGTCCATCGGAAATTGGATAGGCTGGTTATTTATTGACACACCCTCGTACTATGTGTTCAAGTATCTTGCAAGGAGCACATGTCAAGGACACTGGAAGATACATGTAGTTACTTGGTAAAGATCTGTCGCTCTTCTTATAAAGTGGGCAAATGTTAGCCAAAGACAATTCCTTGGGGATTTCACCCATATCAAGAGATTGTTGGAACAAATCAGCAAACACAGGACCAAGTTCTACCACAAGTTCTTTAAGGACTCTAAGATGAAGTTCATCAGGTCCCAAAGCCTTTGAAGTATTCAAGCCTTTCATCATCATTTTTATGACACCTTCATTTGAAATGTGAATGTTGCTCATAGTGGAGCTGACATATCAAGTATAGGGACCTCACTTTCCGAAGTTTTGGAGAATACATCTGTAAACTGACCATTGAACTCCTCAGCCTGCTCAGTTTCAGACGTATCCAAACCACTACCATTTCTCTTTCTGAGAGTAGGGATACCCAAATTGTCTTAATGTCAACAACCAATGTGTTGACATACAAAGTATGCTGTTTTTTTTTGTTTTTGTTTTATATCCCCTTTGATTTTCTGTCTCAATTCCTGAAACTTAGATCTGAGTTTACTACTGCCAGTCTTTTCTGTTTTTGCATGAGTATTATTCCTTTTTTGAATTCCTTCTAATCGCAGATGTAATCCAAGGGATGGAAGCTACTGATCTACTTGTCTTAGAAGGAATATACTTATCTACAGCCTCCTGAATGAAGGAAGTTATCAAATTGAAGTTTTCCTGAACAGAAGGAGAACCAGAATGACCACGGAAATATTTATCCTTTGCAAAGTTAGAAGAATCTTGCCTTATAGAGTCAAAGTTATCCTTCTGATACAAATAAACCTTACACTGTGGTTTCTTCCTTGGAGGAACAAACACCTTTAAAGTTCCTACAACAGTGTCATGATCACTCAGTTTAACAGGAGAGTGTACCTCTTGAAACTGCCCAGGTAACAAAGTAAAATTCAAATCTTGTGTATTCTCTTTCAAAGTTGGAAAATTCACCAGCTGTTCTAACCCTTGATCATTCATAATTCTCACAAGTACTTGCCCCTCTGACTGACAGCATAGTCCGTGTTTTGTTAAGTCAGTCTGAGCAAACAATGTGGCTAAAGTTCATCACCTAGTATGTGGACTGAAGGAAGTTTCTCATGTTGAGACTTAATGTGCTCAAAGGAGTTGAATGTCTTCGCACGAGCCACTGGGTTCTCGATGCTAATTTGCTATGTAGTGAGAAGCTTTGTTTTCAAAGACCTTAGCTCATACTGATTCTGAGTTGTTTTCCAGTTCTGTCAATGGCATATGGGGATTTCCTTGTGAATGGGGAGCGTCATACCGTCACCATGAAGGTTCCTGTCTTTCCATATGCATTGAAGTTGATTTGTTAATTCCAGGTTCAGAAGATGCTTTATTCATGTCGTTCACCAAGGGATCAAACCTGTTTGACTGTTCAAAGTTGCACTGAATCAGAGAAGTTGAGCACTTCACATTTTGGGCCTATCCAGGTGCAGTTTGTAGTTTCATATTCACATTGTGAAATGTATGAACATTTATTGTGTATCGACATTTCACATGAGTCACATTGCACTGCCTTATGACCATTCAAGACCATGTGCGCAATACCAAGTATCAGTTCCTAATTCAGTTTTTTCAAATGCTGTATTGCCAAGTTCTGAAAGCACTTTTGCAGTCTTTACACTCCACCACCTTATCTGATGCTTTACAGTTCTTTTTGCAAAGCCTACACTGAAACCTGGCAAGATTAACAATACTGCCAAATTTGTTCAATGTGAAGGACTGAATGTACTCACCTCTTTGGAACTCCTGCGATTTCCAAGTTTCCGGACACAAGCCTAACACTGGTCAAATCATTGCTACAACTCTTATTGGACTTCATATTCATATCAGCAGTTTCTGTACAACATACAGGGCCCCCGTTGTTCAAAGCGTCGTTAGCTTAACGAGCTCGTTAAGGGTCATTTCGTTAACTGTTTTAGTGGATTCAATATACAATTTTCTGATATTTTTTGCTGAAAAAATGTGAGTAGCTTTTGCACTGCAAAAGCTACTCACTTTTTTTCAGCAAAATATTTCAGCATATTTGCGTATCACTCGATATAAATTTTAACGAATCGTTAACTTACGACGTCGTTAGCTTTGAACAACTGGGCCCAGATTTCATCACAATGAAGCAAACGGTCACCACAAATTGGAACATATTCCATGTAGTTGAGTCTGAAGCCGTTTTAGAATCCAGAAATCCTACAATGAATCTTACACTGAGCCATAATTACACGTTGTGAGAAATGTTTAGGGGAATAGGGCTAAGGTGATGTGGCAGCTCAATTACTAAAAGCATACACCCACACCCGATTTAAACAGACAGACTGACCTCAAAAAGCTAATCAGCAATCTGAGTCAAAATGATAACAAAGTGCAAGTTGAAGGTCAGAATACTCTCCTTGTATTGCACCTATAGCAGGAGGCTGTTTTCTAAACTTATGATCTGTCGGAAAATAATGGCAGGAAACTGAAACCATTGTGGTCTACTGGTACAGAATAGGGATCCTAGATTTTATTTATCACAAGCTTCAATGCATGCATGAAGTAGATGCATTTTCACCTGTAGAAAACCATTTCATTTATTTACTTTTTTCTTACCCAACCATTTAATTTTTCACCCAAAACCCTTTATTTATTATCTCAAGTAGGGTATCAATGATGTCTGATAGCTCAGTATAAACAGATGTCTGTTTATTTGAAGTTGGCACCTCGGACATGGGCCTAAATTGTCCTGTTTACCCACTTGGTTAAGTTCAGATCAGTATGTGCATATGCATCCACACAGTCTGGTCAGGGTTTTGCAGTAGAAATACTAAGAGAAATATGGGCTGGTGTCCAAGAAGACATATAACCAGGAAACTTCTAGATCAGCATGTGCATGCTCATTTAGCAGTCTGATATGGGTCTTTGCAATGAACAAAGGAAAGTGAAATATGGACCGGTCCAGGTTTTTGTAGTAGAAAAACTTAGTGAAATATGAAGTGATGCCCAATAAAAGATCTGACTAGCAAAGTTCTAGATCAGCATGACATCTGAGCTGTCTGATTGGGGTCATTGGGTCTTTTCAATAGAAAAAATAAGTGAGATATGGGCCAGTGCCCAAGAAAGCATCTGACCAACAAGGTTCCATTCAGCACAGTCTGATCAGGATATTTCCAATAGAAAATAAGGCCATTTCATCTGGTACCCACTTCTATTGGACCTGCATGTGACATTTTTTCTTAACTTGAACTCACACACTCTAAGTGCACAAAGCAGGAGCGAATGAAGAAACAAATGAATAAGTGAAAGAAATAATGAATAAAGTTAAGTGGCTAGACTTTCGAATCTGTCAGCACTGGTTTCTGACTTCAACATGTGAGCCTGCACATCTACTGATTGCATAACAAGTTAGGGATAAATCAGAGCTAGTTCACTGATGATTAGGGTTAGGTTAGGGTTAGGGTAGTTGAGAGATCATATTCATGTACATGTACCTATAACTGGAATCTTTACAGATAATATTAGAGTAAGATTTAGGACAGATTCTAAAGGTGTTCCAATCCTTTTATATTTAATTTTCATCTGTTTGGTTTATGACTAAAGAGTTTGAAATGTGCCTTGTGTGTGGTTTGGGGTGGTTTTATTGTGGTTTGGGGTATTTTGGGGTGGTTCGGGTTGTTTCAGTGGACCCCATTGTATGGTGGTGCAAATTCCGATATATCTCGAAATATATTTTACTGACAATTTATCTTTTAAATATACACCATTTCAACCTTATAAAGTTTCATGTCAAATTATGTCAACAAATTAACATTTTTGATTGAGGGATAATGTACATGTATTTTTTGTCTATCTTGAATAGCAGAAATTTGCCTTTGGTTGATAGTGGAAGATGATATTACATAAGGCTATATAAAACAATAGCATAGCATATATCTTTATGATTTTCAAACAAAAAAGAATATTAGCCCCCCCCCCCCCTCCCCCCCCCCCCCCCCCCCCCCCCCCCCCCCCCCCCCCAACACACACACACACACAAAATATTAAAGCATCACCGAAAGGTTTCATTTTCATCTTTTCAGATATTTGAAAAAATCACATTCATCCTTCCATAGCCTTGTCATTAGTAGGAGGCAGGAGGCTAAATTGCCTTTTCTCTACTCTTCAAGCTCAGCCTTCTAGTTTTTGGTCTTTCTGGAATTATCTTCTTTAATCTTTATGCTAGCTGCCGTTTATTAAGCCACCTGCTAACCTTAGTGAAAAGACTGTGTCCATTACTATTTTTTTTTTTTTTTTTTTTTCTCATTTGCACACACACTCCATGTTATACTCTTTATGAGGTGTTTGGAGTACCTGGCAGTTTCAGATTCAGATATGAAAACTATAATCAGGATTGCAAAAAAAAGCTTAAAAAACAACATAGGTTTATGCCTTAACTGTTGATTAATTATTTCATTTGCTAACTTCTGTTTCTAGTTGTTGACAAGAAACATTTACACTGCTATTTTCCACCATAAATTCCTTTTACTTCAGCCGTGACATCAATATTGACTGAATCAGAAAGCCACCAGTCTGTGTACTACTGAGTTTGAGAATATAAGAATATATTCATCAAAATGAAACAAAAATCCGGATCAAGTAATCTGATTGGCTGAAAATTAGAAGTGGGCCTGGCATCTTAATTTATTCAACAGGACAAGGGTTAATGAATAATAAATGATTTAGCAGGATTCTTCTTGTAATGTTTTGCACCTTTAGGCCTGTAAATACATTATTAATCCGGGCTGCTTTCAGAAGTGCAAGAGAGATGGAATGTTTTGCAGTGGATTCCTGTACATAATGATGAGTGCCAATAGGAGCAGGGGTTCAGTGCAAAACACTTGTGAGCATAGCCTTGGTAAAGTATTTTGAACATTTTCCATGCTGGCCATTTAAATTCATACAGGTGTGACATCCTTTATTTAGTGAATAGACCTGTGCCATTACTCAACTGGAAAGTGTCTTCAAACTTGAGAAAGACCTATACCATGCCTATTTAGTCTGTTAGAACTGCATGCAGCTTTTTGATTTTATCTGTATAGCTCCCCATAATAGTGGGTATCAGGTAATTTTTTTTTTCCTCTTTTCTGCACAAAAATGTGTTGTGGTCACTCATTAGAAGTGCCTCAGTGAGGTGCTTCCAGTGTATACCCACAACATATATTTTCATGCAAAAGTAGAACAAAATCCATGTTTTTTTTTGTTGAAAAAAAAAAGTGTCTTGTCTGTAGCTACAGTTCTGTCTTTGTGCTTCTAGGAGGAAGTGGGTAAAGACACGATAAAATTACTCATTTGATGAGTGATTCCACAGAAAATGGGATTAGAAGAGAAACTCCATAGTGCCATACAGACCGGATGTTTAGATATAGTGAAACAGTTGGTGAAGGATGGTGCCAATATGGATCACGTTTTAGGTACATGTATAGGGTTATGGAAATTGTCTTAACCTTTCTGCCTTGAGTTCTGAAGTGGACTCTTCCACCTTTGAATTTGGACATGTCCACTGTCTCAAATAGGGGTGTCAGTGTAAAATCAGAAATGAAATGGCAAACAGTGTAGATCCTGATGAGCTGGCTCATTATGAGCCATCTCATCAGGATCTTCACTGTTTGCACAGGTATCTGTTTTGGTATGCAGGGCTGAAAGAATTTAAATTTGTACAACTTTTCTGACAAAATGGATTATACAGTCTGTGCAGACTCAGATCAGACTGCATCAGAAAGAAGTGTAATCAGAGTCTACACTATTTGCTATTCGCCCACATATTTTGTTAAACAACTGCGTAAAAAAACAAAGTTTATAAGAAATAATTTAGGACATTAACCATTACCCTTAACATGCTAAATTTAAATATTATAAACATTTTTATAGGCATTGATTTTGTAAGTGAATAACAAAGGCACAGATAAAGCTTCATGTTTTCCTCAGAAAATACAATATAGCCTGGAAACCCATAACTCCATTCACCTAAGGTTGAGCAATTTGGCTGTCAATCTTATGTTGCCAGAATGATTTTCTGTATATATTTTTTTAAACATTTGACTAAATGCCTTTGAGAATCTCAAAATTAAAGAAAATAAAAATCACATCTTTAATTTCTACAACCTCCTAAAAATGAAGAGATGTTTCGGACATGTTCTCATAACTCTGTTCATTCAAATTTCCTTGATTATCATAAGCAATTTGGTACATTCTATGCATATTTTACATGATGAACATTTTATTTAGACTAGCTGTTCTAAATTGTTGATGCCGTTTACATTAAATCACAAGCTTGCCAGTGGTTAGTGATTCTACCCACTAAATATTTATCATTTTGGCACACTTTTTTATTTTTACACATAAAATTGACAGTCAAAATCGGTTTTCTTCTTCAGCTGTAATGTTAATTATTATACCCCGCCACACAATAGTGGCGGGTATTATGGTTTCACGTTGGACGTCCGTGTGTCTGTCCGCCCGTTGTACGTCCGTCCATCCATTTTTCATTTCCGGATGATAACTTGAGTAAACATCGATGGATTTTCACCACTTATTATGTGCATTGAAATTGTGGAGATCTGGTTTGGGATTGCTAATGGGCAAATTTCGTCAAATTTTTACAGAGTTATCTGCCTGAGACACGCCCATATTTTCGTTTCCAGACGATAACTTGAGTAAATAACAAGGGATTTTAACCAAACTTGCTATATGCATTGACATTAAGGAGATCTGTTTTGGAATTGCTAATGGGCAAATTTCGTCAAATTTTTACAGAGTTATCTGCCCGAGACACGCCCATATTTTTTTCCCGGGCGATGAGTAAATAACAAGGCCTTTTAACCAAACTTGCTATATGCATTGATATTATCAAGATCTGGTTTAGGATTGTTATCTGTCTATTGATATTATCAAGATCTGGTTGAGGATTGTTATCAGTCCCTCCGTCATTTTCTTCCCACACATTTTCGCAACGATAACTTAAATACATAAATAATTGCCGTGGCGGGGTATTATGCTTGCGGTGCTTTTATTTTCTATTAATGTTAATGTGACATAAATTTAAGAGAGATTTCTTTTCACATTATTCAAAGAAGAGAGTGAACAGAATTATGAGAGTGAACGGAATTATGAGAACAGGCTATAATTATATTCTACTTGTCCTAAAACTTAAACATGTCCGTTTTACTGCATGTTGATGTGCCTAAAAACTGCTGTATGATGTATGAGTGGCAAACAGTGTGGACCCTGATCAGATGCTGCATTCTGTAATGTCTGATCTGGGTCTAAAGCATAGCTGTCCCAATAATTAAGATTATTAGGGTAAGGCTTGACTGTTTATTGAAGCGAATGTTCTCCTTATGAGGCTGTTTGTAGAAAATGTCAGACCTTTTTTCTGAAAAAAAAAATGGAAAGAAAGAAAGCAAAAAAGGAAAATAATAACCTCCAGTCTTCGTAAAAAAGTATGTTGTGGGTACATGTACTCATTAGAATTGCCTCAATGAGGTGCTTCTAATGAGTACCCACAACATATGTTTTATGGAGAACTACAAAAAATTGTATCAGAATTATCATCAAATACTCCTCCTTAACAACTGCTCTGAATTGCTATGATAATATTGCAGGAATGAGGGGTACAGCTTTATGTGCTGCAATTGAAGCAAGGAACTTTGATATTGCCAAATATCTCATAGAAGCTGGCTGTGATGTTAATGCTCGTGACTTTGATGGTGAACCACCTCTTTTATTGGCACTTCGGAAAGAAAAACCCTTGGCACTGTCGCTCAGAAGTGCAGCTCTTGATATTGCAAAAATTTTGATAGATAACAGAAAATGCAATGTAAATAAGGTTGATCCTCTAACAAAAAAAAGTGCCATTCATTTTGCAACTGAACAAGGTATGGAAGAAGTAATTGACTGGCTTCTTTCGGCAAACTGCAACATTAATAAAACAGATGCAAATGGAAACACATCATTACATTTAGCTGTCCATAATGGTTATTTCAAAATAGTAAAAAGAATAACTTCTGATCCAAGGTGTTTGATCAAAGTTTACAATAATGCAGGTTTAGTTCCTATTCATATTCCATGTAATAATGGAAATTTAAAGTGCTTACAGGTTTTGATAGAGCAGCTAAAACTAAAGCAGAAAGCTCAAACAGTATTAGAAAGTTTGGAAAAGGGTCCAGACAAACAAAGTGAACTTTATCTAAATGTGAATGCAGAGACTAAGTTTGAGAAAGACACTTGCCTGCATATTGCTGCAAGGAATTTCTTTAGTGAGATAACAGAAGTTCTGATTCAGAATGGTGCCAATGTAAATGCTAAGAACAATCTTGGACAACAGCCATTGATTTTGGCTTGTAGCACAAATGAACATTGGGCTAATAAAGATAATACAGTCCCAGGGATAATTCTGAAATTTGGAGCAAACCCAAATATCAAAGGATGTATTAGGAACCGATATCTTCCAAGGGACACTGAAGTTACACCACTGATCATAGCAGCTAAAACTAATAATTTGGAATTTGGCAAAATGTTGGTGAAGAAAGGTGCAGATGTGAATATCTGTGATAACTTAGGACAAACACCGATATATCATGCATTGTGGGATAATTCAAAAGATGTTGCAAGATTTTTATTAACAGATTGTCCTGAAATAAACTTAAATTTCAAGGACCATGAAGGTAAGACTTGTTTGAATGCAGTTCTCAAATGTAGTAGAAATTATCCTGGTGAACTTGCTGAACTTGTGAAGGCTATTTTTAGAGCAGGTGGACAGATACCTGGTGATAATTCACCGTTGATTGACGCAGTAAGTTACGAGTCTGTTGAAGTACTTGATGCTATTTTAGAAGAAACTGGTGTGAATCCAGAAGGAATTATCTTTGACAAAGATGAAGGTTTTAATCTCTTTCATACAAGTATTGGATTAGGTAACATACAGTTAGCAAGGGTTCTGTTGTCTCATGGAGATAATATCGACAGACTAACTAACCTTGGAGAGTCCCCATTTAGGGTGGCCCTAAAGTCAGAAATGATAGAGGCTGCTGAATTTCTCCTGACTAATATGGCTGTGATCTTACCCAAGAAGAATTGGTCATCAATGGCATTCTTGCATTTGCTCCAAAAGAAAGTAAAAACAAGCAGTCAAAGGTAGCAAAGCTGAAATTAAGAGGAACAGATAGTTGTTATAAAAATAATGCTGATGAAGATGATGATGATGACTCTGATCAGTCTGATACAAGTAATAGTTTTGACCATGGGAGTGATACTGCTACTGATGATGATGATGACTGTGTGAGCAATACTGAACTTGATGATGAATTTGATGGCATAAAATATTACCCAGAATTCATCAGTCATCTGTACAATTATGTCAGCACTCCAAGAAATCTCAAACTTCTGTGTCTAATGGTGATCAGAAAATATTTTCATGAAAATGGAATTCCTTTCAGAAATGTCAGGAATTTGCCTATCGCAGACCCATTGAAACTTGCTATTAGATACAAAAATACCTAGGATATAGGTGTGTTTTTCTGCTTTGATTATTTTATTTTTAGTTCAAACAACCATGTATGCTGTGAACATTCATTAGAATTGCTTCATTGAGCATAGCTCCAGATAAGACGGGTATTCACATGATAGTTTACTTATTTCTCTATGAAAACATATGTTGTGGGTAATCATTGCCGAGGTGCTTCTAATGATTACTCACAACATAAGTTTTTGTAGAGAAATAAGAAATATATCAGTACTTTTCAGTTGAGAAAAAAGCACTCTATCTGGAGCTATAACTGAGAAATATTGTTTTTGTTGGGCCTGCTTAACAGGAATGATATAGGTACATGTATCTGGTTGTCTGTTCCCCCTTCTTAGATATTGCACAAAACCACCCAAACAGATTTTTTTGGGCAGGTTTAATTTTTTTTTGTAACAGAAACAAATGAACTGAATAAAATGTATAAGGAAAACTCTGAAATGGACTGAAACAGAATAAAACAGGCCAATAGCCATTCTTGTTACAAAACAGGGTGAAACAGATACTATTCCTAGTCTTCCACTTTTGTTAGCTCACCTTAGCCAAAGGATGAGCTATTGTGATCACTCCCTGTCCATCGTCCGTCCATCCACACCTTTGAACGACTTCTCCTCTGAAACCCCTGGGCCAATTTTCTTCAAACTTCATGTGGAGCCTTCTATCAAAGGGGGATTGAAAATTTATACAAATGGTCACAGTCTCTTCAGGCTTTCAGGTGGACCCTGCTTTTCCTACTTTTCTTTTGTGCTCCTACTTTTCCCTACTTTTTTCTGAAAATGTCCTACTAACCCTACTTTTTAGCCCAAAAATGTTTGAAGTGACCAAAAAAATGTATTTTTTTCCCTCGCTTGCTGGTAGTTTGTAAAAATCAGATCAATCTGAGCAGTCACGCTGCAAAAGCTGATAAAGTATTATTTTTACTTCAGTTGTAACTCCTTTTTTGGAACATTTATATTGGTATTTCCTTTTCATGGTAATGTAGTGTTATTTTTCAGAGAAACTTTTGTTTGCTTATTATATCTTTTTCTAAGTATGAAAACACTCAGAAAGTCCCCACTATCCCTACTTTTCATGATTGAAATTCCTACTTTCGCCCTATTTTTTCAAAATTTTGAGCCCTTCTTTATCACCACTTTTTCGATGGAGGGCACTTGAAAGCCTGTTTCTTAAGTAAGATGGCCGACATGCCCATACACCTAAAAAACACTTAAAAATCTTCTCCAAAACCAAGAAAGCTTTGAGGCTGAATCTTGGTACATGTATATAGCATCGGGGACTCGAGGTCTACCAAATTTGTTCAAATGGTGGTCCAAAGATGACTTTTGACCTTTTCACGGCAAGGTCAAATTTAGGTCCTCATACTTTTGTTTCGGGAAAATATTGAAAACTCATCTTCTCAAAATGTATTAAAGACTAATGGCTGAAATTTACAAAGTATGATTTAAGTAGTAAAAATTCTTAGTTGTAATCAAAATTTTGTCCCCTGGGAGTTATCCACTCCTGCCCCTTGGCTATATACATATGTATAAAATTTTGTAATCTTTAAAACATCTACTTCTTTGAAACTGTTTGACCAATTTTCACCAGATTTCACATGGGGCCTTCTTTTGAAAGGATATTGATAACGGCTCCACACCATTGTACAAGATGTCCGGCATACCCATACATGGTAAAAAAACCCCCAAAAAACAGGTTCCATATTCCTCAAAAATAGACATTTCATTATCCAAGAAAGTTTTAATAATTTGATATATGGTATTAATACAATCATAAAATGTGGCACCTGATAGCCTGTAAAAATTCAGTCAGTCTCTCACTTGAAATGAAATGATTTTTTATCATATCTCTGAATTATGTTGCCAACATTAATTCAGAGATACAATAAAAAATCATTACTTTTTTGATCCAGTTAAAAAACGAGAGACTAACTGAAATTTGACAGGCTATCAGATGCCATATTTTATGATAGTATTAATATTATATACCAATTTATCAAACCTTTCTTGGATAAAAAATGTCTGTTTTAGAGGAATATGGAGCCTTTAAAAATCTTCTTCTGCAGAACCAAGAAAGCTTTGAGGCTGAATCTTCATATGTAGCATTGCGGACTCAAGGTCTACCAAGTTTGTCCAGATGATGTTCCTAGGATGACCTTTGACTTTTTTTTTTCTTTTACAGCAAGGTCAAATTTGCATCCCCACACAAAATGTTGAAAAATCATTTCTGCAAAATGTATTAAAGACTACTTACAATGTATGATTAAAGTAGTAAAGCCGTTTATTTAATTACAATCAAAAGTTTATCCCCTGGAGGTTTTTTGTCCTTGCCCCTTGGCTGTATACATGTATAAAATGGTGCTATCTTTAAATGTCTTCTTCTCTGAATCGGCTTAACCAGTTTTCACCAGTTTGCACATGGGACCTTCTGCTGAAGGGGTATTGTCTATTTTTTTCAAATGGTTCTGCACTACTGAACAAAATGGCTGCCATGCCCATACATGGTGAAAAACACTTGAACCTTCTCAAGATCCAAGAAAGCTTTGAGGCTGAACCTTGGTATATAGCATCCGGGATGCAAGGTTTACCAAGTTTGTTCAAATGATATCTAGGATGACATTTGACCTTTTTCTAGCACAATCAAAGTTATGTCCTAGTTGCTGTGGCAATACTGGAAGAATGTTGCATGGCAGCTGCAGATATGCAATGTCTGTTTTACTTATGAGCCTTGTTTATAAGCCACTTTTTGTTTCATAACAAATGAAACTGCTTAATAAACCTCATTCGAGACCAAACATCAGACAGAGCTTCTTTACTCAAGGAGTAGTTAATGCTTGGACTCGCCTTCCTGAGAATGTAATTTCATCTGAGCCGGCATCTTGAAAATCAATCTTCGACATCTTTTCCCAAACCTTTGGTCGATTTGAGCCGAAACTTGCTCTGTAGCATCAGAACAACTTCTTGATTGAAATGAGTTAAAATCGTGTCGATCGGAAATCCAAGATGGCTGCCACAGCCGCCATCTTGAAATTCTGTTTTGGACATCTTCTCGCAAACCACAAGGCGAATTAAGTTGAAACTTACAGTGTAGCAACAGGTTGACGTGTAGACGAAAAATAGCTAAAATCCAAAATGGCCACAAAAGCCCCATCTTCAAAACCAGTTTTTGATTTCTCCACCCAAACTGTTGGGCGATTTGTGTTGAAACACACTATAGCACTAGAATGACCTCTAGATCAAAAATAGCTGCCAATCAGAAATACAAGATGTCCACTGCTTGTTTTGTTTGGTTGCCATGGTAAAATTTTTGAAGTAGTAAATTTGTGAATCACCAGCAGGGAAAGAACACCCTGTTGAGTTTTACATAGGATGTATAGTATAGGTAGGAGTGGCAACATGCAGTTGAAATTTCCTTATTCAATGAAGATGAGTGCTTGGCAAGTCCCTGCTTTCTGGCCAAGATAAATAGATTATAAAAAGAACGACCCTTCAGAGCAATGAACACATAGACACAAAGACAAAATAGCTGAAGTTTCTAAAACTTACAGTATATGATTGAAGTAGCAAAAGCTTTAAGTTACAATCAAAATTTTATTCTGTGAGGGTTATCTTCCCTAGCCCCTATGCTGTATACTTGTATAAACTCATGATATTGTTAAACACTTTCTCTTCAGAAATACATGTAGTTGGCCAATTTCCACCAAGTTTCATGTCGATTCTATTGTTGAAGCAGGATTGAGAGTTTGTTCAAATGGTCACGCTCCATTGGCTGTCATGCCCATATATGGTAAAATAATAATAATAATAAAAAAACACGCACACACATTCTTCTTCAAGACCAAGAACTGCTCAAATGATGATCCTTTCATTACAGTAAAACCTGTGTAAGACAGCCACCTTTGAAATTGACCTTAGTGGTTGACGTAGAAAGGTGGTTGTCTTATAAAGGTACATGTCATGTAATTTTGCTTGCATGTAATTTTGCAAGACATGTACCTTAATAAGACAGACAACTTTTTCCATATCAACCACTATTTAAAGATAGGTCTCGAAGGTGGCTCTCTTACACAGGTTTTACTGTAGTTGCAATGACAGGATTGGAAAAATATTGTATAACATCTGCATATCTTCAGTGGCTATGTCACTCAGGTGGGCCTCTTGTTTTAAGTAATCATCATGAACCTTGCTGAAAATGCATGTAGTGATGATTTCTAGGTCAAGTTTGAAACTTGATTACTTAAGATCTATATTTCAGGGCCCAATGACTTTGTTGAATTTTTCTGTTTAGGTCAGTTTCAAAGTAACCATTGATCATACAGCCGTGATATTTGGCACTTGCATACATCTTAGCATGACCCCTTGAGTGCAGTCATCCACATTTGACCATGACCTATATTTCATGGTCCATTGACTTATTTTAAATTTTAGCTCACCTGAGCAAATGCTCAGGGTGAGCCATTGTGATCACCCTCAGGGGTGGTTGGGTGGTGCGAAGGTGTCGTGTATCTTATGTCACTGGGGAGTCCAACTGATATTGGCTTACAGTTGGACAAGGCCTGCTATCCTGTAGCAGATAAGGGTAGAGGGGGAATGTTTATTTCATCTGTTTCTTCTCTTTCATTCCTGTTCCTCTTTCTTCCCTGTCCCTCTCTTTCATCTCTTCTACTGTCTCTTCTATCTCTTTTCTCCCTTTCTATGGGAGACAACACAAAATGACCCACAAGGGTTGACATGTCGTTAAACCCTAACACAATCATTGTGATCACCCTCTGTCCGACGGTCATAGCTCTTGATAAGGCGCTATTTCAATCAAAAAGTATCTTTATTTTTCTTATTTCTTGATAAAAACATATGTTGTGGGTATTCATTAGAAGTGCCTTGCTGAGGCACTTCTAATGAGTACCCACAACACATGTTTTTGTTGAGAAATAAGAAAAATATTTACCTGATACCCATTCTTATCTAGACATATGCTGTCCGTGGTTGTCCATTGTTAACAATTAGTTTGTTAGCTCACCTGGAGCTTGATTCAGGTCAGCTTATGCAATGGCCTGTTGGCTGTCGTCCGTCCGTCCGTCTGTTGTTAGCTTTTTACATTTTCGACGTCTCCTCCAGAACCATAAGTTGGAATGAGCTGAAACTTAGTAGGAGGCATTTTGGCAACATGGAGATTCAGAATTGCTAAAATCATTCAGATCCGATATCCAAGATATCCGATATCCAAGATGGCCGCCACACCATCTTGAAATTCTTCAAACGACATCTCCTCCTAAACCCTAAGTCCGATTGAGCTGAAATTTGATGGGAGGTATCACAGTGACACATAGTTTCAAAATTGCTAGAATCATTCCGTTCTGATATCCAAGATGGCTGCCATGACAGCAATCTTGAAATTCTTCAAACGACATTTTCTCTTAAGCCCTAAGTCTGATTGAGCTGAAACTTGATGGGAGGCATCACAGTGACACAGAGATTCAAAATTGCTAAAATCCTTCCATTCCAATATCCAAGATGGCCACCACGGCAGCCATCTTGAAATTCTTCAAATGACATCTCCTCCCAAAACCTAAGCCTGATTGAGCTGAAACTTGATGGGAGGCATCACAGCGACACAGAGATTCAAAATTGCTAAAATCGTTCCGTTCCGATATCCAAGATGGCCGCCAGGGCGGCATTTTGAAATTTTTCAAACAACATCTCCTCCAAAACCCTAAGCCAGATTGAGCTTAAACTTGATGGGAGGCATCACAGTGACACAGAGATTAAAAATTGCTAAAATCGTTCCATTCCGATACCCAAGATGGCCGCCATGGTGGCGATCTTGAAATTCTTCAAACAACATCTCCTAAATCCCAAGTCCAGTTGAGCTGAAACTTGATGGGAGGCATCACAGTGACACAGAGATTCAGAATGGCTAAAATCGTTCCGTTGATATCCAAGATGGCCACCACCATCTTGAAATTCTTCAAACAATATCTCCAAAACCATAAGTCAGATTGCACTGAAACTTTCCATGGCGGCCATCTTGAAATTCTTCAATCGTCATCTCCCAAACCGTAAGTTGGATTGAGCCGAAACTTGATGGGAAGCATCACAGTGACACAGAAATTCAGAATTGCTAAAATATACTGTTCCAATATCCAAGATGGCTGCCACGGCGGCCATCTTGAAATTCTTCAAATGATATCTCCTCCAAAACTATAAGTCAGATTGAGCCGAAACTTTATGGGAGGCATTGGAGCGACATAGAGATTCAGAATTGCTAAGATTGTTCGGTTCCGATATCCAAGATGGCCACCATGGCGGCCCTCTTGAAATTCTTCAAACGACATCTCCTCCCAGACCGAAAATTGGATTGAGCCAAAACTTGATGGGAAGCATTACAGTGACACAGAGGTTCAGAATTGCTAAAATCGTTCCTTTCAGATGTCCAGGCGGCCATCTTGAAATTTTTCAAATGACATCTTATCCCAAACAATAAGTCAGATTGAGCTGAAACTTGATGGGAGCTTTGGAGAGTTATAGAGACATGGCAGCCATCTTGAAATACTTCAAATGACATCTCCTCCCAAACGGTAAGTGGAATTGAGCCAAAACCTGATGGGAGGCATTGGAGCAACATAAAGATTCAGAATTGCTAAAGGTGTACCATTCCGATATCCAAGATGGCTGCCATGGACGCCATCTTGAAATTCTTCTAATGGCATCTCCTCCTAAACCGTAAGTTAGATTGAGCCAAAACTTGATGGGAAGCATCACAGTGACACGGAGATTCAGAATTGCTAAAATCGTTCCTTTCAGATGTCCAGGTGGCCATCTTGAAATTTTTCAAATGACATCTAATCCCAAACAAGTCAGATTGAGCTGAAACTTGATGGGAGCTTTGGAGAGTTATAGAGACATGGCAGCCATCTTGAAATACTTCAAATGACATCTCCCAAACGGTAAGTGGAATTGAGCCAAAACTTGATGGGAGGCATTGGAGCAACATAAAGATTCAGAATTGCTAAAGGTGTACCGTTCCGATATCCAAGATGGCCGCCATGGACGCCATCTTGAAATTCTTCTAATGGCATCTCCTCCTAAACCATAAGTTAGATTGAGCCAAAACTTGATGGGAAGCATCACAGTGACACAGAGATTCAGAATTGCTAAAATCCTTCCTTTCAGATGTCCAGGTGGCCATCTTGAAATTTTTCAAATGACTTCTAATCCCAAACAATAAGTCAGATTGAGCTGAAACTTGATGGGAACTTTGGAGAGTTATAGAGACATACTTCAAATGACATCTCCTCCCAAACGGTAAGTGGAATTGAGCCAAGATGGGAGGCATTGGAGCAACATAAAGATTCAGAATTGCTAAAGGTGTACCGTTCCGATATCCAAGATGGCCGCCATGGACGCCATCTTGAAATTCTTCTAATGGCATCTCCTCCTAAACCGTAAGTTAGATTGAGCCAAAACTTGATGGGAAGCATCACAGTGACACAGAGATTCAGAATTGCTAAAATCCTTCCATTCAGATATCCAAGATGGCCACCATGGCGGCCATCTTGAAGTTCTTCAAACAACATCTCCTCCCAAACCATAAGTCTGATTGAGTCAAAACTTGATTGGAGGCATCGAAGCGACATAGAGATTCAGAATTGCTAAAATTGTCAGCCTTCTTGAAAATTTTCAAGCAACTTCTCCGGCTATCTTGTAAGTCTTCAATTATTATCTGCTCCCGAACAGTTGGATTGAGGGGAAACTTGATGGAAGGCATTGGGGCAGCATGGAGATTTAGAATTGCTAAAATGATTCTGTTCTGAAATCCAAGATGGCCACCATGGCAGCCATCTTGAAAATCTTGAAATCACATCTGCTACCGAAGGATAAGTCTGAGCTTAAACATGATGGGAGGCATTGAGGTAATATGGAAATTCAGAATTGCTAAAATCCTTCTGTTCCAATGTTCAAGATGGCCGCCATCTTGAAATTCTTCAAATCACATCTCCTCCCAAACAGTAAGTCAGGTTGAGCCGAAACTTGATGGGAGGCTTCGGGGTGAAATGGAGATTAAGAATTGCTGAATTATTCAGTTCCAGTATCCAAGATGACGGCCATGGTGGCAATCTTGAAACTGTTCAAACAACATCAGATTCTGAATTGCTAAAGGCAATCTGATCTGATAGCCAAGATGGCCACCATGGCACAATGTAACATACCATGATCAGCCTAATCCAGGTGAACGATTTCTGGCCCACTTGGGCCTCTAGTTAACACTCTAGAGGTCACAGTTTTGATCCAATGTTTATGAAACTTGCTGAGAATGTTTGCTCCTAAGAAATCTAGGCCAGGTTCAAACTGGGTTACTTGGGGTTAAAAACTAAGTCACCAGATCAAATAAAAGGAAAATCTTGTTAACCCTCAAGAGATCACATTTTTGAAGTAATCATGATGAATCTTGCTCAGAATGTTTGCTTTCTAGGTCAAGTCTGAAACTAGGTCTCTTGGGGTCAGAAACTAGCTGACTGTGCCAAATCAAAGGAAAACCTTATTTACATTCTAGATGTCACATTTTTCAAGTAATCAACATGAATCATGCTTAAAGTGTTTGTCATGGTAATTTCAAGGTCATTTAGGAGCAAAAACTAAATCACCAGGCCAAATCAAAGGAAAACCTTGTTAAAACATTTTTGGATTGATCATCATGAATCTTGCACAAAATATTTGTTGTGATCATTTCTAGGTAAAGTTTGGAACTGGGTCTCTTATGACCTGTATTTCAAGGTCCAGTGACTTTAAGTTTTTATGTTTAGGTCAGTTTTTCAGTAACTTGGTCATACAGCAGTGATACTTGACACTTGCATACATCTTAGCATTGCCTTTTAAATGCAGTCATCCATATTTGAGCTTGACATATATTTCACAGTCCACTGACTTCGTTAAGTTTTTGCATTTAGGTCAGTTTCTCAGTTACTAGAGCCAGTGATACTTAGCACATACATACATCTTAGCATGACCCCTTGAGTGCAGTCATCCATATTTGACCTTGACCTATATTTCACGGTCAGTGAGGCATGCTACATTGTCTTGTTAATGTAATCATCATGAATTTGGTCAGAATGTTTGCCTTGATCATTTCTAGGTCAGGTTCTCTTAGTGCAATGATACTCAGGTTGAGCGTTACAGGGACATCACGGCCCTCTTTTTCTGTTTGGGTCAGTTTCTCAGTAACTATTGGTCCTACAGCAGTTATACTTGGCATATGCGTACACCTTAGCATGATGTCTTGAATGCAGTCATTCATATTTGACTGGACTTTGATAACTTTTTGATTTAGGTCAGTTCCTCAGTAACTGTTGGTCCTGCAGCAGTGATTTTTGGCACATGCACACATTTTAGCATGACCTCTTGATTGCAGTCAACTATATTTGATCTTGACCAATATTTCATGGTCCATTTGGCATACTACATTGTCTTAGTTGTTTATGTAATCATCGCTGACCTAGTTTTTGACCCCAAGTGACCTAATTTCAAACTTGACCTAGATATCATCAAACATTCTGAGCAAGATTCATGATCATTTCTTCAAAAATGTGACCTTTTAACAAGATTTTCCTTTTATTTGACCTGGTAACCTAGTTTTTTGACCCCAGGTGACCCAGTTTCAAACTTGACCTAGATTTCATAGAGGTAAACATTCTTAGCAAGTTTGATTAAGATCAGGTCAAAACTGTGACCTTTAGAGTGTTAATAAACTAATTGTTGATGATAAATGAGATGATGGACATCGGACTGAGGGTGATCACAATAGCTCACCCCAAGCGTTTGCTCAGGTGAGCTAAAAATTGAAAATGCCGTCTGCAGCACATTTGCTTGGCGCTTTAACCCTTTCAGGTCTGCAAACCAAAACAAATATCTTTGCAGACTGCATAGTTCCAGATGAAAAGGCCATCTCATTAGAATCTTTACTGTCTCCATTCAGTTCTGATTTTTACTGACATCCCTATTTGCAACAATGGTGTCCAGATGTAGAGATGGAAGAGTCCATTTCAGAAACTCCGGGGTGAAAGGGTTAATGCTTATGATTTTGCACTTTGAATTTTAAGAGCATGTACCATATATACGTTAGAATCTGTAGCTCTCCTTCAGCAGTAAATTGTTTTTTTTTTGTCCGTATTATGTATTATTATTTTTTTTTTTTTTTTTGTTTTATCAGACACTAAGATCTCAGGTATCATGTTATATATAAAATGTGATTTAAACTATCTGTGATATTTATACTGAAGTGAAAAAAATGAAACGCAGGGTAAAGTTTTGTTTTGATTTTAAGCAATCTATAAGATGTTTTGGGTGAATGTTTCCACTTTTGAATATCTTGTCAGATGTTTAAGGGAGACCAACTGTAGTCTGAATATCCATGTGTGACCACGCGATGTCAGGACAGGCCTATTTCTTCTCTCACACTTGCGCATTTGTCATCTAACTGCCACCAAAACTACCGTAGATACTGTTGGTAGTCATGTTCGCCCTGTTCGTCCCAGAACTGTGAAAAGTTGACTGCACAGAGCTGGTATTTGGGCAAGCCATCTGTATGTCGGTCCATCACTGACTCAGATGTATCGCATGCGTTGTATAGTGTGGTTGACAGCACAGGCTTCCCAATATTTCCGATGAGGCAGTGGATATGGGTCCTTTTTACTGATGAGTCCCGCTTCATTCATTATTCCCCAGATAGTCAGTGTCGCATTTGCTGACATTATTAGGGAATGCTTTGCCGGCAGTTGCATTGTCGGGAGAAATTTGTTTGTGTTGAGGTTTTACGGCCCAGTCAACCCAATGGGGTCATGTCGAGCGCGGTCAGTTTACCTAACCACACGTTTACTGGGCAGGCTTAGTCCTCTAAGCGGTTAACCAGTATTGTGCACATTCTTTCTCCAGAAACTGACAACTGCCCTTCTTGAATCAGCGGAAGGGAGAGAATGACCGTAGAAAATATTTCATGATCAATCTCCACGAAAGAATGTTGCCGACCTCGGCGGGGGTTGAACCTGCGACCTCCTGGTCTCCAGTCGGACGGCGCATCCAACTGAGCCACCGAGGCCGGCATCGGGAGAAATAGATTAAGGGGTGGATCTGTTATGGTCTAGGGAGGCATTTCTTGTGGTGTAAAGTCACGGTTGATTGTGATAGCAGGGAATTTATGTAACACAGTAAGGTATAGGGATGGTGTCCTTTGCCCCATTTGAGTCCCTCTTGTGCAGCATGATGATACTCGGCACCACGTAGCCAGAGTTTGTCTTAACTGTCTGGCTAACCATAACATTATTTCACTTGACTGGCCACCATATAGTACAGATTTGTCCCGGATTGAACTTCTCTGTGACGAACTGAACAGAAGAGTGCAGGGGGCGCGCTGGAACACCCACCACTCTCACCAAGTTGGGAAATGAACTGTTAAAAGAATGGAACAGCATTCCAAAGTGGAGGATCAATGCATTAATGAAATCCATGCAGAGGAAAATAAAGGCAGCAACAGGGGCGAGAGGGGAGCACACCAGATACTGATTAATTCAGCTAATTTTCATTTACACTTTTTGGGGTACTTTCCATTGTGCTTCACTTATTTACTGATGAGATTTTAGTCATAAACTAATGAAATTTCGGAAATTTGTTCAATAAAGGTGTTGCTTTAAAACCATGTAAAATATTTTAGATGCCTTGTGAAACATTTTAATTCAACATAAAAAGTTTACCCTGCGTTTCTTTTTCACCAGTATACATTGATGAAATGTTTTGTTCATTTCAGAGTGCTAATAAAAAGTATTACGGTAAATGACCTAAAATTTTGTACACCAAAGTTTCTGACAAAATGGCATCTGTAAACAGTGTAGACCCAGATCAGACTGCTCCTTCAGGATCAGGGTTTACACTGTTTGCCATTCCACTATTTTAAGAAATAAGGGCTGCCTGCAGTCCAGTTTTAAGAAATAACAGCATATAAAGCAAAATTTAGGCAAACAGTCCTCAAAATTTTAGGACATTTATCATGTATAATATAATTAGCTCATTGTAGTCAATCAAAAAACAAGAGGTCAGGAAAAGATTCTGTAAAAAATACAGCTATGTGAATAGCAATGCCTGATCAGGACTATCTCTGTTTGTCTACTATGATTACACTAAATATTCGGACAGGCATGCCTGAGCAAACAGTGTGGACCCAGATCAGATGAGCAGTTTGATCAGGGTCTGCATTGTTTAGCATTTAACCTATCATTCTCAGACATGTCACCAGGTAGTCAGATGAATGTTCAAATTTTAGTGTTAGATGGATGATCAATTTTAGTATTAGAATATGTTCAAATTTAGTATTAGATGATGTCAAGTTTTAACATTAACCCTTAAAATGCCAAGAAAACCTGCATCTGAAAATGTCTGTTTATGTTGTCTGCTGAATATTCTTGCAAACTTTTCAAACCTATTTTTGCATACAGGCAAACAGTGTTGACCCTGATCAGACTGCTCCTAGAGGAGCAGTCTGATCTGGGTCCACACTGTTTGCAATATGACTTTTAAAATCACAAGCAGATGACAGTTGTTGTGATTGGCAGTTTAAGGGTTAGATGGATGTTCAGATTGTATTACATTGTATTAGTAAGGAGTAAAGGGTAAACACACTATCGTATATACTCCAAGTATTTGGACAGAGAGGCCAGATTAGGTGCCAAAGAAAGCTGCAGCTGATCAGGGTCTGAACTGTTTGAACTCATCCAGCAGTTTTTGAGGAAGCATCCGGGTGGCCGAGTGGTTAGCCCTCCTGATTTAGGATCACAAGGTCCCCAGTTTGAATCCTGCTAGAGGTAGAATTCAGCTCATGATTTTATGATGCTTCATTGCACAAAGCTTTTTATTATCATCCTTCCATTGTCTTGATAGGAATTTAATAATGTTGATAGCAGACCATCACCATCAAAGCAGCAGTTTTTGAAAATGTGAGGATTTCACATTTAGAGGTAGAATTGTTCTACTATCCCCAGCATCAGCGTTGGTGACAGCATCTGCGTCCACACCAGTGTTAGAGTTTTTGCATTAAAGTTTTTAAGAATTCATGTCACCCAAGTTCCAAGCCTTATGAAAGATTTACTTTATATTTGGTATGGGGATAGATATTGATCCAAAGTTAAGGTCAAGGTCATAGACTTAGAATTTTCATATTATGCTACTGCTGCTTTGGAAGCAGTCTGACCTGGATCTACACTGTTTACTCAGACCTGTCTGTCCAAAAATCCAATTATTAGTACACTGATTTTTGCAAGTCTTTTAAAATTATAACTTTACTTTTTTAACACTTCTTTGATTTTTTCGGTAATTTTCGAGGGATGTGTAAATGGTATTTTTCTTTAGAGGAAATATTAAATTGCTTAGAGCAAATTTGAACATGACATGCCAAAATCGAAACATATGATGTAACATCATGGTACTAAATTGTCATTTGGTGATGTCAGAAAAGCCAAAAATAAATTCAATAAATGATATTTTTAACCTATTTAACCTACATTTGGTTTATAATACAAGAAATTTTTCCTTTGAAACTTGCAAATTGCGTTAACAAACTTGTGCTTTTGCACTAGTTTGTTTAAATGATTGACAACTCTTGGGGAAATATTTCCTACAGTTGAAACCAAAGGTGGATAAGTTATAGATAAACCATGGTTATTGTCCAGGTTTTGGGTATACTGTAAATTATACCATAGTTTGGTGACCTTTCACTGTCTGACTCCAAACGAGGCGAGCCGAGTTTGGGTCAGACAGTGAAAGGCCACCAAATTATGATATAGTTTACAGTATTCCCAAAACCGAGACAATAACATGGTTTATCTGTTTTAACCAATGTATGGGAATGTTTTTGTTTTGTTTTTTTTTCTTACAAAAACTATCCTTTTATTTATTTAGTATATCTTTTTCTACTTTTTTCTTTTATTTCTCTTTTTTTATATTTTTATGGTAAAGTGGTAACAGGCAGTCTGATGAAATGCTGTACCAGTTGACCTTGTGTACTAAAAAGGATGAAACACCCCACCTTTTTTGAATTAAACTAACTGAGGTACTACTGCTAAAATCTGATTGGTTGCAATCTTGTCAATCACAAGAAATTACATCAGCATCTTAATTTGGTCAAACTTTGTTGCAATCTGGTTGGTCAGCGGAAGCTTTGGTCATTATAATATACTCCAGACAGACTGTCTGGTTTCATGTGTTTTATTCAACAAAAAATGTCATTTTTAAATAGAAAGTTGCTCAGTGCAGAAGTAAATTTGAAGTACCTCTAATCTTTACCACTCTCTGGATAATATCAGCAGACAATATATTTGATGATACTTTCTTTGTTTTTCCAGCCAACAGAATTTGACATTTCATGCAAACTGTCTCTAGTTGAGACAATGTACATGAAATGTCAAATCCAGTTACCTGAGAAAAAAATAAGAAAACTATTTAAAAAATGTCATCTGCTGAAAATTGATGGTTAGCACTCTGGACATTTTCAGCAGACAACATATTGGTGATAGTTTATTTTTTTCCAATAAACATTTGACATTTGGAGACAATTTGCATGAAATGTCAAATTCTGTTTTCTAGGAAACAATACAAAAATGTTCAAATTGTCTGCTGAAATAAAATTCAACATACAGCGTTTTGAAATATTTTTCTTATTTTTCCCAGAAAACAAAAACCTGTTGTTTTTGGGACAATATCAACTTGTCATCACCTGCGGAATTAGCCCAGAGAGTGAAAAAGGTTAAGGCGCACTGATGAGTTGACAGTCATTCTAAAGTACACCTGTGAGATCTATAAATAAAACCATGGGTTAATTTTCAAATCTGAAAATTATCCCATGGTCCAGCTATGGTATAATTTTCGGTTATTGAGATTTAACCTTAGTTTTATTTACATAGAGACTATGGAACATCCATTGGTTAAGTCTTAGTTATACCATGGTTCGTGCGCATGTACGATGCGATAATGCACGAGCGTGAGCGAGTGCATTATCGCACGTACATGCGCAGAACCATGGTATAACTGATTTATCACATTTGCATGCATGTAGGTCATCTACATCGCAAGATATTTCATGTTGAATGTTGGGAATTTAGGCCATTATTTGATAAATATTTTTATATGAAAAATTTTAAAATTTCCAAATGAGTGTAAAAGTTCTATTTCTATATGCCTGTCAGATTTAAGGTAATATGCTATTGAACTATTTATATTCATAGGTGTGATTCAGATGAGCTAAGCTGTCCTTTGTACTGGATAAAATACATGTATAGATATTGTGAACAAACTTTGTGGCTGGTTAACAAGATCAAGTATATATCCTTTAACCATGCTGACTTGTAAATGGCTGACAGACCATATGAATTTTTATTGATTTCTCAAACTTTATTATAGAAATTAATTTGATTTTTGTGGGTTTTATCAATGCATAAACTCTGGCAAACTGCTCAAACTGAATAAAGCCCAAAGGCTCATTCACTGGTAATGTTACAAATGGTGCTGAAAGTGTGTATTTTTGCAAAAACAGGCATTGCAAAAACAGGCATTGCAAAAACAGGCATTGCAAAAACTCTGGCAACCCGCTCAAACTGAATAAAGCCCAAAGGCTCATTCTATGGTAATGTTACAAATGGTGCTGAAAGTGTGTATTTTTGCAAAAACAGGCATAGCTATACAGTGGACTCTCGTTATCTCAAACTCCAAGGGACCATAATTTTCAGTTTGAGATATAGTAGTTTGAGATAACAGAAGTTGAAATAAAGAATATATAAAGCAAAACTTAACCAACATTATTAGAAGTCTAGTTTGGCTTAAGCAGTAGTTTGAGTTATCAATGTTTGAGATAGCCAGAGTTATGTGTATCGAAAATATTGTGGAAAAGAGGAGAAATTGCTCCTTAGCAATTTCTCCTCTTTTCCACAATTATTTTGTTACCTGTTGTTAGATTTCCATGATATATAGGGACCAGATTTTCAATTCAAGATCAGCAGTTATTTGAGATAAGTGAAATTGAGATAAGAAGAGTTGACTGTATACTGAATTTAATATTTTTATCATACCTTGGTATGGTACATGGGATCAGTATAAGCCACCTTTGAGTTAAAAAATGGTATATTATGGTTGTGGGAAACAAGGTCAAAAATAAGTGTAAGGTTATTTTATTTTGTATCAGTAAACCATTGCACATTATCAATAGGCTGCCTATAACAAAAATTTGAGGCTATAGACTTAGCCTTTTTATGTAGAGGTGGTGGCAGTGGCCTGGGGTATATGTGCCCCACTGGACACTTTGTCTAGTTTTATCAGCATGTAAATCACATTGAAGGGTCCTTGGCACATCAAGTTCATTTTCTGCCATTTTGTTTACACGGGAGACATCTTTTGTAACTTCCTGACTGCACACAAAAACCCTTCTGAAAAGGGGTATACTCAAAAAGGGAAGAATTTGCTCCAAGGTGAGCAAATTCTTCCCTTATAGAGTGTTCCCCTATTTAGAAGGGATGTAAAGCACAGTTTGCCTCCCCTGAATATGTATCTATTCCCCTTAAAGGGATGCTGATATTTATATAAACAGTGAAGCAAGCCAGCTATCTGGAAGGGGGCCCACTGATGTGGCTGTTGCCACTGTACCGGCACGTTAATCAAAAATCCTATTATGATATGATATGAAGGCCTGGACCATCTTGCATACCCTTGCAGTATGATCTTGGCTCTCACTGTTGAACCTGAAGTCCAGTTTTCCAGGTGAACAGGGAAGGCTTTAATCAACAAGATTATAGAGAAGTACAGTCAAACCTGTCTTAACCCTGGACCTGCTGAACCCGGATATCCCCTGCCTTTGCAAACAGTGTAGACCCAGATCAGTTGGCTTCTGAAGAAGCCAACTGATCTGGATCTGCACTGTTTGCCATTAAGTATGTAAATTTATATCAACAATCTGGATCATGTAATTTGATTGGCTGAAAACTAGAAATGGGCTTGGCATCTTAATTTATTCAGCAGGACAAGGGTTAAAGGACACCAGCATTAAGAAATCACTTCTAATAGGTTTTACTGTACTTCTCTACAATCTTGATCATTAGAGCCTTCCTGTTTTTATATTTTTAGATCCTTTCAATGTCAAATAAATGTAAATTTACCTGTATTAAGCAAGCACCCGTCTTAAGCAATCACTTTTTGCCTTTCCCTTAGGTGCTTGCATAACACGTCTGACTGTACAGGCTAATCTGGGACTTCTCTATTTGCACATTCGTGAAGGCTGTTTTGCATGATGCTGTGGGTATGTTTTATTGGCAGCTTTGTTATTGCTAGTTTGTTATTGCAGACTTGTTATTGCTAGTTTGTTATTGAATTCAGCATTAAAATATTTGTAAAAGAGAGTATATTTTCTTCCTTTCTTTTGCCACTACTAAACTCTATTTTTTATATTTTTTCGCACAATTTTTTACAATAACTTTTTAACTTTTGACTTTAGCGAAATATGTTCAGCGACAAAGTTGTAGCTCTAAATCAGCTAGAGAATCTGATAAGAGACTTTCGTATATACATGGAACTCAATACATTCTACATTATTCAGAGATTCTATAAGTGGACTGTGAAGTCCCTGATCTAGACTGTCTGGCTGTTATGATGGGAAATTATTTCATTTTTTTTTTTTTTGTGTCTCCTCACTGCAGTATCATGTTCTAGACATTATGACAGGATACTACCGCCTGTTGCATTATAATGACATGGGTGTGACTATTCCTAGCTCTTCTACTTAATGAATCCGAATTACTAGTACCACTTTTATCATGTTTTAGGTATGACCCAACTGGAAATTGACCCTGTAACCTCCAGACACTCTAACAACTAGGCCACTCAGACTGGTCATGAGCCTTTCCTGTCTGCAAATACACCAAAGGCATAATTTCACATAGTGTGAATCATTTAACGAAGACTTATTGCTTTTGCTCCATTTCTTATGTCCCCTACCCCCACCCCCTCCTACCAAGGGGTGAGGGGACTTTAAGACTATATCTTGGTATATAACATTTGGGACTCAATGTCTACCAAGTTTATTCAGATGATGATCTAAGGATGACCTGACAAGGTCAAATCTGTGTCCCATTTCATAATGTTGAAGGATGATTTTCTAAAAAGGTATTAAAGACTTATGGTTGAAACTTACACTGTATGATTATAGTAGTGAAACATATTAGTTATGATCAAAATTTGATCCCCTGGGAGTATCTGCCCTTGCCCTTAGGCTTTATATATTTATAAAATCATATAAAAATGTTTAAATGTCTTCTGTGAAACCACTTGACAAATTTTCACCAGATTTCACATGGGGTCTTCTGTCAAGCAATACTAACAATTTGTTCAAACAGTTTTGCACTACTAAACAAGATGGCTGCCATGTCCATATAGGGTAAAAACACTTAAGATTTTTCTTCTCCAGAACCAAGAAAGCTTTGAGGCTGAATCTTGGAATACAGCATTGGGGACACAAAGTACCAAGTTTGTTCAAATGATCTTAGGTTGACCCTTGACTTTTTACGGCACTGTCAAATTTCTGTCCTTAGTTGCTGTGCCAATACTGGAAGAATGTTACATGGCATCTGCAGATATGCAATGGCTATTTTACCCAGGGGAGCGAATCGTGGCCCATGGTCCTATTGTTTCTAAAAAACCTTTTCTAGTTCTTATTTTTCTTCTACCTTTTCTTTCCGCCCAAATTTTGTCCAGATGAGTTCTCAGTAACCACTGGATGGATTGTTCTGTAATTTTGGGATATGATGGATATGGATATGAAATTTTGCAAGAGGGTTTCAAACTTTAAATTGGCAGACTCAAAGGGTCCCCCGAGGCGTGCCGAAATCCCAAATTTTGTCCAGACAAGTTCTCAATAACCACAGGACGAATTGTTCTGGAATTCAGGGATATGATAGATATGGATATAAAGTTTTGCAAGAGGGTTTCAAAGGGGCCCTCTAGGGTATGCCCCACCCCTTTCACTTCATAAAGGCCTCAGAAACCATTCAGATCTCCACCCCTAAACTATATATATTCTTTTTCCTGAACATAAGATGCATCCAATGACACCAACTGGGGGTCCCAGGGGGTATGCCCCACCTCTTCCAGTTCATATAAAACTGAACATCTCAGAAACCGTTCAGATCCCCACCCCAAAACCATATATTTTAGAGGCAGTCATTGACACCTACCATGGGTCCCCAGGGGGTATGCCCCACCCTATCTCAGAAACCATTCAGACCCTAACCACCAGGACTGTTTTAAAATAGGGAGTACACACATACATGCTTCTAAACACTTTTCAATATATTTTCTGCTGAAAGAGTTTTTATAGGTCCTCTTGGGCTGTGTGTATGTTTAACCCATTTTATACTGCATATCCCTAAAAGGGTACTTTGGCAAACAGTGTAGTCCCAGATCGCATGCCAAATAATAGTGCCATTCGATCAGGGACTGCACTATTTACCTTAGAAGTAATGTTTGAAGAAAATGATATTGAATAGAAACATACCAGACAGCCCTAAATCATTACGAAAACATGCCTATTCAAATATACTGAAAATTTTACCACCAAAAAAGGAAAAAAAATCAGATAAAAAATTCTGATATTTTTCACATTTCTGCTCAAAATATAGATTGTGGGTACTCGTTAGAACTGCCTCGGCGAGGCGATTCTAATGAGTACCACAATCTATGTTTTTGAGCAGAAATAAGTAAAATAATATATACCCCTGTAAACCCCAGTTTTACTATATAAAAGTGGGGTTTAAGGGGGTCAAAATTATATAGGCGTGTTTTTGTGATGTTTAAAATGGACTTTCATAAAGTAGAAGTACCAGCTAGTATAAATGTTTCAGGAAATGATTTACATAAGCTCTAAGCTTTTTATCAAATCCTGTACCATATAATATTATGCTATATATATGTGAAAAATGCTGAATAAAATATTGTTTAAACCAAATGGTTTAAGATGTGAACTTCTTAAACTATATTATGCCAAGCATAAAGAGTATGAAAATGCTTTTATCTTCTAATGACAAATTTTAAAATGGAAACATTTCACATGGGAGCTCATTTGAAGGGGTTCGTTTGGGAGATTTTATAATTGCTAGATTATAATCATAATCATGTTTTCAATGCTTTTGAGTGACTGTCTTATTTTACGTGAATTGATACGATTAAAAATGTACATAAACCATTGAAAGAATGGGAAACAGAGATAAGAAGATATCCTTTGCTGGGTCATTTTGGAGACATCAGCATAGATTACCTCTACAGCTTTGTCACTGCACATATTTCGTAAAGTTAAAAATCAAAAACATTATCCTGGAAAAAATATTAAAATCCTGGTTTCTGTTCTCTTAGTAAGTTTTAAACAACCCTCCAGTAATTTGGTTTGATACCAAATGTCAAGCATGCTTTTCACCTGCTTTCTTTAGATCACAATAGCATGACTGACAGATGCGGGATCTTGTAAAGTTAAAGTGTCTTCATCTAATTAGTGGAAAATCTATAATCAATTTGAAGCTAGAACCTTTTGGAGAAGTTTGCGGAGGTTGCCCACTACTACAACTTTGTCGCTGAACATCTTTGGCTAAAATCAAAAATAAACAAGTCATTGTGAAAATTAAGTGAAAAAGTATAAAAAAAATTGAGTTATGCTATTAGTTCAACAAATTTAACCTTAAAGACCCAGTCATAACTGCAGCAGATGACTGTTTTCATTTTATTTTTCAGAAAAAATAGGGACAGACATTTCATGAGAATCCCTTAAAGACCCAGTCATAACTGCAGCAGATGACTGTTTTCTTTTTATTTTTCAGAACATAAGGACAGACATTTCATGAGAATCTTCTACTAAGCAGATAATTTACATGAAGTACCATCTGTTTTTTTCTCTGAACATGGTTACAAAATAGAATATTATCGGCTACAATTTTCTTGGCTTTTTAAGGGTTAAATGAAAAATGATACTGGTGACCTATCCATGGCATCAGCATGCACAAATATTAAGGTTTTATGTTAAAGTTTTTAAGACTTCATATTAATCTTAGCACTGCAATTGGTTCTGCCGGGTTCGATGGCTCAGTTGGATGCGCATCTGACTGGTGATCAGGAGGTTGCAGGTTAGATCCCTGCCAGGTCAACAATATTCTTTCGTGGAGATTTGAACATGAAATATTTTCTACGGTCATTCTCTCCCTTCCGCTGATTCAAGAAGGGCAGTTGTCAGTTTCTGGCGAAAGAGTGTGCACAATACTGGTTAACCACTTAGAGGACTAGGTCTGCCCAGTAAAAGTTGTTAGGTAAACTGACCGTGCTCGACAGGACCCCATTGGGTTGACTGGGCAGTAAAACCTCAACACAAACAAAGCAATTGGTTCTTATTTTTTGGCTAATCCAAAGTTTGCTAGATATTGGTTTAAAGTTTTATATAATAGCATTCTGACCCGACTTGCAACTTAGCGGTCAAGGTCACAGAGTTGCAATGTCATTAAATAATGATCACTGGTCCAAAGATTTGTTCTTTGCAAGCCCAATCCTCCACATTGACCCTGAGATTGTGATGGAAGTTTGTTCATATGATGGATGAACAATTGCAGTTGAGCTTTCCTTTCCACTGGTAGATCTTTTTGCTAACTATACACACCACAGCAAACTGTTTGCTTGTGTGTGTGGGGGGAGGGGGTGTGGTGTTGGGGTGGCAGTGAGGGAGAAGAGGGGACTGTTTTCAAGTCAAGTCTGTTTTTCCATTCATTTGTGACGTTTTGATTTCTGCAAGGGGGTATCAAATAAGCCATGCTTATTGTTTCTTATTTGGGAGGAGGTGGGGGTGGGGATGGGGTGTGGGGGTGTCAGGTAAGGTAGAGGGGGAATGTTTTTATTTCTTCACTTTCATTCCTGTTCCTCTTTCTTCCCTATCCCTTTCTCTGGGAGACTACACAAAATGACCCACAAGGGTTGACATGTCGTTAAACCCCAACTCAATCGCAACTCTTATTTGGGACTCAAATTGTGATATTAAATAATACAGTTAGTAATTAGAAAAAAAAGATATAGATTTAAAGAAGTCATAAATATATTTTCACTTGAATATTTTTTATACATTTCAAAGAATTAATGGTTAGATCACCTGTATGAAAGTTTGTGTTGAGGTTTTACAGCCCAATCAATCCAATGGGGTCATGTCGAGCGTGGTCTGTTTACCTAACCACACGTTTACTGGGCAGGCTTTGTCCTCTAAGCGGTTAACCAATATTGTGCACATTCTTTCGCCAGAAACTGACAACTGCCCTTATTGAATCAGCGGAAGGGAGAGAATGACCATAGAAAATACAGCAGGAGCTATAGCAGTGAATCAGCATCTGGATCACTATGTTGATTCTTTTAAGACAAGATGATACCCTTTCAAGGGAGTCAACTCTGTCAAATTTGTTTTCATTCCTTTCTGAAAAGGGGTCTGCTCTAAGAGGAAAAAAATTGCTCCCTTGGAATCAAATGCTTTCCTTTTAGAGTAGATTCCTTTCAGAAAGGGTTAGTGTACAGAAAGCAAACAGGAAATCATTAAAGTTGTCTCCCTTGTCGAAAAATAGTGGACAATCTGTATCCATTTGCCTTTAAGTTTTTAGAGACTATGGTAGCTGTCCTAAAATTTTGAACTCAAAAGTTGCTGACAAATATGCAAACAGTGAAGACCCAGATCAGACTGCTCCTGAAGGAGCAGTCTGATCAGGCTCTTCACTGTTTTCCATTCCATTAAGTATTTTAATAGACAAAAGCATAAAAAGCAAAATTCAAGCAAAAGAGTATGGAATAGTGTTCGAAATTTTAGGACTTTTACCATACTGTCTCCTGAAATACTGAATTATTTACTTGATACTTGGATTGATGATTGGATATTGGTCCAAAGTGTTACACAATACCATGGCTGGATATTCTTTGACCTGTTTGACCTTGGGGACAAGGACTAAGATATTTGGTGATGTTTTCTATGGATCTATATCTCTCGAATGCCTTGAAAAGTTAAATTGATACTTGGACTGATGTTAGATACTGCTGTCCTTTCCACATCACTCAGAAAAAACGTTTTTTTGCTGGCATTTTATCTTAAATGAAAGTATTTTGTTCTGATAAACCATTTCCTAACACTTTGACCCTGTAGACTGAAACAGATTCTTTTGCTAGCAGTGTAGATCCAGATGAGATGGCTTATAAGAAGCCATCTTGTCTGGATCCATACTGTTTGCCATTCCAGTTTTGTTTTACATCTAACATCCCTGTTTGTAATAACGGACATATCCAGATTCTCAGGGGTGAAAGGGTTAACAGAAACCGTTTGACTTTTCTCTTTCTGAGTTTTGTTATCCAATATTTACTCTAAAATAAAATTTATGCCCCAATATTAGTCTGACCTGTATAATCAGTGTAATGATTTCTTTGAATTTTTATCCAAGAAATATTTTTTTACTTTTCTTTGTTGATTTTTAACTATTGATGTTTATATGACAATATTATGAAAATTTCAGAAAATTTTAATAAACTTTTTGAAAACCTATCTCGGATTTGCTTGCTCTACCAATTTCTGCATATTTTGCAGCCACTTTTACTACCAGTATGAGAAAAAAGTGAAGAAAAAAAAAAAGAAGCTTTTTCTTTAAATCAGTGAATAGAATATAACATTTTGTACATAGGTAATTACAACAAAAGGTTTTCCATTAAATCATGACAAAAGTTTGCATTTACTTCTCCTCAAGTTGTGAAGAGAACAGGCAAAATATGACTCTGAAAGACGTCTACTAATTTAGTAGAGTAATGCAGTTTTATTCTCAACTTTCCCCACTGTGAAATTAAGGTCAAGGTCACTGGCTCAGATATTTAACATTAAATGTTTTGGTTTTCTAATAACGCTTCTCAATGATTTGAAAAACAAAGAAATTTTCTGAAGACCTGTGTCTCTTGTATGCCTGGTATACTTGAGCAGAAGAACAGTAGGTGAAGATGGCATTAATATGTTTAACAACTTTCAATATTCAGCCCGCCCTGGTAGACAATATATACACCTGTGTCAAGCTGAATAAAGTAAGATGCCACGCCAACTTCCAATTGTCAGCCAGTTAGATTGCTTTGTTCAGGTTGTTGACACAAATTCACATATTGAATGACAAACAGTGCAGATCCAGATCAGTTCACTTCTGAAGACGAGGCCAACTGATCTGGACCTAAACTGTTTGCAAAGACAGGGCATATACGGGACCAGCAGGACCAGCGTTAAGAACAATGACTTGAAATCAATCTTTAACAAAAAGATGTCAATAAGCCAAAAAAAAAAAAAATATTATAAAAATTGTAAAATGAGATGTGGAGATCTGGTGTGAGATCTGCCATGCGTGCAGCAAGCCAGCTATCTGGAAGGGGGCCCACTGACGTCGATATTGACCCTGTACCTACACTTTAATCAAAATTCCGATTATGATATATGATGATAAAATAAAACAATTAAATTAAAATAAATCCATACACACAGGCCGCTATCTCCTGGCTTTGAAAGAAAAAAAGAACTACATACACTGTATCAGTCTTTTCAACTTTTATTTCTAACAAAATGGACGGAATTTATCACAGTGACTTTGTAACAAGATAGACAGAAACATCAGCCTGCAGCAGATGACAGCTGAACAGCAAAGGCTCCTATTAGACTACATAGCTGTTCCCTGTTCATGTATATATTACGGCCTCTTTCTGCATGACGAAGATCTTTTTAACCCTTAAAGCATCAATCACAACTGCAGCAGTCGATGTTTAAAAAAATAGTTTTCAGAGAAAATAAGAGTTGATATTTCATACAAATTGTCTGACTAGCAGATAATTCACATGAAATGTTGAGCCTTATTTTCTCTGAAAAATAATTGACTGCAATTGTCTGCTCCAATTTTGGGCCGAGTTGTTCAAAGCATTGTAAGCTGAACGAGCTTTTTAAGGACAAACTCGTTAACTATTGTAGGTAAGGCATTTTCAAATACATAGATAGTTTTGCTGGAAAAATGTGTCACATTTTTTTCAGCAAAAAATATCATCACTGCTGAAACTGATATTATTTATAGAGATCATTACAACAGTTTCACTTAGAACGGACACCATGTATTTGCCATATTTCAGGACAGAAATTTAATTGTCATGTTAGCTAACAACTTTATTAAGTTTTGAATAACTGGGCCCTGCTTGCCACTTCAAAGGACTTAACTTAAACTCATAGAAACAAACAAAAATTAAAATATTCTGTATGTAGATAAGAGCACTGACTTCACTGCATTGATTTGCCAACTGATCTGGGCTTAACTGTTGGCATATGCTACAAAAGCAGACTTTTTCATGACTTAGATCATAAGAGTCGCAACATCAGAAAACACCCCTTCAGACTTGTGTACTTAGCGCAGATTCAGATCAGGCCCGAGGTTATAAAGCTTTTTTCATGCTCAACTCAGCTGAGCATGAAAATTTCTCTGCTAATAAATATGAAAATGCCAACAATAGTTGGCATTTTTATATTTGTTAGCAGAGAAATTTTCATGCTCAGCTATGTTTAGCAAGAAAGAATTTGCAATTGTTAGTAATTTAAAATTTCATGCACAGTTGAGTTGAGCATGAAAAAAGTTTTATAACCTTGGGGTCAGACTGCACATCCATGTAGTCTGATCAGAATCTTCACTGTGCACATTCTGGATAGCCAATGATGCAAGGGTCAGACTATGCAGATATGCAGGCTGATTCAATTCTTCACTGGGTGCACATGTCAGAAAGTATGTTTTCTCCTGTCGTGGCTCATAACATTTTTCAGACTTTTCTAGCCTCTAGTAAATGTATGTTTGTTTAGTGAGATCAAGATTCTGATGTAGTGAGATCTGACTTGTCAGATAGGAAACCAGTTATTGAGCTCATGGTTTTCTCCGCACTGTGTACACGGCAAAACACGCAGGCTGTGAGGTCTTTGTAATCATCAAGCTGAGCCATAGAGAAAGGTTTCCCACATTTCTCACACTGAAATACAAATGCAAACAAAAACATAGCTTCAGGCAAGACATTTTCTAACAAAAAATACTGGGCCCTGTTGTTCAAAACTAATGATATGTTGTTAGTTAACATATCATTAAAACTTTGATCGTTAAATACAGCATATACGCTAATATTTTTGCTGAAAAAATGTGCAAAAGCTACTCAAATTTTTTCAGTAAAAATAACTCAGAATAAGGTATAGTTCTTACTAGAATAGTTAACCTTTTGACCACTAACGAGCTTGTTAAGCTAATGATGCTTTGAACAACTGGGCCCCGATATTTTTCTTATATCTCCTAAAACATGTTAACGGTACTCATTAGAAGAGCCTTGCCAAAGCACTTCTAATGAATCCCACAACATATATTTTCATGGAGTAAGAAGAAAAATATTTCATATGAACATATGTCATATGATAAATAGAATCTTACATTTGTGGTAATTTTATATGAAATTTATAAAACTTGCCACAGGCTCGATTAATAAATTTCATATGAAATGACCACAAATGGAAGATCCTCTATTTCTATATAATGTATACATTTTATGATCATTTCTCTATATAATCTATATAATTATGTTTGAACACAACATTTTTGGGGTCCATCTATAAACTGTATTCTAATAGAAATAGATATAATGTATTGTGTTATAGTAAAGGGTTGCCCGTGTATTTGTAAAATTCCTGAATCTTAAGTACAAATGTACTTAGTGTCAAATATCAAAGACAACAGACCTTAATGATCTTTATTCCTATGGCTCTTTTCTTCTCTAAGACAACTGGAATTTTGTCTGAATCTTCTATATTCCATAGTCTAACTGTACAGTCCTAAGAAAGTAAAAGGGTGAATTAGAAAGTGAACATATACGAGGGATGTTCGAAATGAATTGCTCATTGTCCTCTAGCTCGATATCCACGTGGGGCACAATAAAAACCAATACATACCTGAATAGGGTTATTCAATATCTACACAATGGTGTATAAATGTACATGTTAGACTAAGTGTAAGACATAAAATTTGCCATTTGAATACACGCAGTCATTGACCACTGCAGTAAAAATGGTTGGTAGAAGCGTCGACAAAAAAGATGAAATACGGGCTTACATCAAAGCTCACTCAAAACTTGGTTGTTCTTTGAAGAAGCTGATGACTGAAATTTCTACTGCTTTTGGACCTTCTTGTGTGTCTTATGACACAGTTCGGCGGTGGAAAAAGAAATCTGAGTCTGGTGTAGAGTCCATCAAAAATGCACCGAAATCAGGTAGACCAAAATCTGCATCTCGTAAAGAAATCGTTTCTAAAATAAAGGTAATCATTGAAGGAGATGCCAGATTTACAGTTTGTGATATTGCACGAAAGGTAGGCATATCACTATCAACAGTTCACCTTATTTTGAAGAAGCATTTGAAAGTCAGAAAGGTTTCTGCTAGATGGGTGCCACATCTGTTGACTGACAAGCAAAAGAGGCAACGGGTTAAAGTGACCAAAAAACTGCTTCAAATGTTTCCAAAATATGACAAAAAGCAGTTTGCCAATGTCGTCACAGGTGATGAAACCTGGGTCCATTATTTTGAGTCCGTCAGAAAGGTTAGCAATAAGATCTGGGCCACTAAACACAGCAAACGCCCAATAATTGCCAAACGTTCTTTGAGTACAAAGAAGGTTTTGTATGCAATCTTCTTCTCTGGTGAAGGAGTCGCAATAAAAGTGCTAGTGAAAAAGGGCAAAAGCATCACCGGAAAATACTACAAAGACGTAGTACTGAAGAAACTGAAAAAGTATTATCAGAAACGATGCCCTGCCACTGGTTTTAAACATGTCTGTCTTCTACATGACAATGCCCCAGCTCATACCTCCGCAGAGAAAGAAAAAGTAACTGTTTTGCCCCCCCCACCCCTGTATTCCCCAGACCTTGCCCCATATGATTTCTTTTTGTTTCCAAAACTGAAAGCATTCCTTGCTGGGCGGAAATACCAGTCCCGACAGGCACTTGGATCTGCCATTCATCAGTACCTTATTACTGTGCCCAAATCAGCGTACCGTGACGCCTTCAAGAAGTGGATACATCGGCTGAAACTTTGCATTTCTAGCCACGGGGAGTACTTAGAGGGCATGAAATGAGTACTTTTGAGCTAACTTGAAATTTGAAGTCTCCAGATAGAAATAAGCAATTCATTTCGAACATCCCTCGTACTTCATATACTACAGTTTAACCTTTAAAGTGCCCATCACAACAGTAGCAGACGACCTACAAAAATATTTTATTTCTCTTAGAAAGTAAGGCTTGACATTTCAAGTGAACTGTCTGCTTTGCACACAATTCACATGAAATTTTGAACCCTTTTTCTGAGAAAACAAGGTTTGAAATTTCTGGTGCCCCAGCAGACAATTCACAAGAAATGTAAAAGCTTATTTTTTTCTCTCTCAAAAAAAAAAAAAAAAAAAATAAAACATATGAAGTTGTCTGCAACAATTCTGAAAGGTGTTTTCATGGTCAAAATGCACATATTGTCTTTGATTCTGAACAAATCAAACAATGGCTTATCATTTGATGTGCACTTTGGGAAAAAAGCCCTTATGCCATATGCAAATAATGAAGATCTGGACGAGTGTATGCATCCATGTAGTCTGATCAAGACATTCTCTGTTCGTCAACATTTACTACAATATCTACTGATTCTGTAAGCAGGCAACAAAGGCCCTGATCAGCCTGTGCAAACACACCAATACATAAATCATTTCATAAAAATCACATTACACTAATGTAACACTTGGTAAGGCTCATAAAATGTATAAATTATTGAATTTATTTAACAACTATCATATGAAATGAGACTCGTGCAAGATCATCTATTATTTACCAACAGCATCTCTTGTAAACATCTTTGGCAGGCTTGTCCTAATCACAGCCAATTATCTCCTCAACCACAAGATCCTGTTGTGAGAAACATATTGAGGGGATATCTAGCTGCGCTGAAGGGGAATGGAAATCATGCAGACCTGAGGGTGATTGAACCAGTTGAACCAGACTTATTCTTTCCTAGCGTCAAGTATCAAAAATAGGGGAATGTCATGCAACCCTCTGTTCATTTTCCTGTAATTGTGAATCAAATTTGAAACCAGATTCTATGTTTCACGGCTTTCTCTCAGAGCAAGGGTAGTCTACATTTTGCTGTTTTGATGACAGACATGCGAACAAAATTAAATACAGTCGAACCTCGTTATCTCAAACTAGCTTATTTCGAATCAGCGCTTATCACGAAGTGAAAATCTGGTCCCTGTTTTAACATGAAACTATTACAACAGGTAACAAAATAATGTGGAAAAGAGGAGAAATTGCTCCTAAGGAGCAATTTCTCCTCTTTTCCACATTATTTTATATATATATTTCTAACTTCAGGAGTCAAATTACATATTCATTTTTTAAATGTGGTTGTTCAATTTACTGTTTTTGTCACTCTCTCAACTCTGATATGTCGAGGTATGGATATATCGAAGTATTTCAGTGAGTCCCTTGGAATTCGAGATAACGAGAGTCGACTGTACACATTCCTGAAGTTGTCAATTATAAATGATTTCATCCATAACCATAACTTAAAAGGGCTGTAAGGTTAAGGTTCTTTACAAACCAAACTACATTCCATTACTATTCTTTAGCCAAGAAAAATATAGCAAATAGTGAGCAAAGCCAACATATCCCCGGCCATAGCTATCAGTGGTATGTTGAACCATAATTTTGTAGATGCAAGTATTGCATGGGAGAGATGGGCAAAAAAGAAATAAAACAATCTCACCATCTTGGGTTTTCTCTTACATAACATACTTCACCATTGTCAGCGTGTATACAAAATTTGAAGACTGGCTCTAATAGCAGGTGAGAAATCTGTGATGAATTTTTATAAGAAAGAAAGAAAAATGGACAAATAAAGGGAATAATAAGCATGAGGATGCTGATTCTCTCTTACACAACACAAAAAGTCATACCCAATGTTTATACAAAATTTGAAAATCCTAGGTGCAGTAGTTGCTGAGAAATCTGTCATGAAAAATTTTATTTGAGAAAAAGTAAAAATGGACAAATAAAGGGAATGATAAGCATGAGGATGCTGATTCTGTCTTGCACAATACAACAAATCATACCCAATGTTTGTACCATATTTAGAAATCCTAGGTGCAGTAGTTCCTGAGAAAGCCTTGACAAAAAAAAAAAAAAAAGTTTACACACAGTCAGACACACACAGTCAAACACCGTTACGGAAAAGACGAAAACTATATACCCCCCCTCATACTTTGTATACTGAGGGTATAATGAGGTTTTTATCAAATTTTGTGATTGAGGGGATCAGTTGTGCTTAATTGGATAGATTGTGACTGAGGGGCATATTATGCTAATAAGCCCCCAGAACATTAGTTTTCATCAATAAATGAGGAAAATAAGGAAAATTGATTTAACCCCACAAACCCCACACCTCCCAAGGCAAATAACTCCAACATGGAAATATTTGCCTCCTTTCTCATCGGGGCTTTGTTGAAGGACTCTTTACTTTAAGAATTGCCTCAATTTTTGAAAGGTTTCATTCACTGGCAGGGCTGTGGAAATACCATGCCAGGCTTGTAAAATTTGTCCCATTTTGCTGAAGACAGAAGTAAGACATTTCAATTTACTTGCCTAGTACAGGACTTCATAGCTCTAGCTAAGAGGAGTATCCAGATTATCATATATAGAGGATATTTACTCTTTTGCTGTGAATACCATAAATATTGTCATCGAGTGTAATGAAAACATCAGTATTTTCACGAGTGCGAAGCACGAGTGAAAATTTGAATGTTTTCATTACATGAGATGAAAATTTTATGATATTTACTGAAAAAGAGTAAATTTTCTTTTTATTTTATTTTTTTACACACCACTGCACGTTTCTGACATCATATCTAACATCACCAAACAAAACATGAACGTCATGGCGTTGACGTTCAGTGCTTAACATGAGAAACGCTGGAGAGACAAAATCAAAAAGTTTCGGCAAATCAAAATAATATTGATACCAAAATGTTCCTTACATTCTAACTAAGAAAATGCATACCAACACTTGATAGTTTTGTTCAGAAACAAAGAAGTTAGAGGTGTTCAAAAACCTGAAGTGGAGGTAACATCCACTTCTGAAACAATGAAGAAAACCGAAGTCGTCCAAAGCGAGCAGTGAAAATATAAACCGTATCAGTCACTAGTGAAATGATACGATATCATTTCTCTAGTGATTGATACCACTTTTATTTTCACCAGATATACACTGATTTCACCACTAACAATAAAATAAATATATTTTTCTTATTTCTTGAAGAAAACGTATGTTGTGTGTACCAATTAGCAACCCCTCTATGAGGCACTTCTAAAGAGTACCTACAACATATGTTTAATGTAGAAATAAGAAAAATGTCAATTTCGGGCAAGTAAATCTCAGTGGGACAAGTGGATTTTAATTTGATAATTCAATAACCTTGTACACTAGGGAGGCCTTCTGGTCTAATAAAGCTGTCTATCATAGCAAAACGGTGGCAAAATTGTTTCGATGGATCCTTTCACCTTAATCAAAAATACTGACTGCTAACTTAGTTTTGATACAAATAATGTATACATGAACATAGCTCCAGATAAGCTGGGTAAATACAGTAAATGTCCTAAAATTTTGTACACTAAAGTTGCCCAAAAAATGGCATATGCAAACAGTGCAGACCCTGGAGGAGCAGTCTGATCAGGGTCTGCACTGTTTGCCTTTCCACTAAGTAGTTTAAGAAATAACTGCATAAAAAGCAAAATTTAGGCCAAAAAATAGACTATGGAATAATGTGTTTGAAATTTTAGGACATTTACCCTGCATACTATTTTTCTTATTTCTCCACAAAAACATACTCCTGAGAAGTGCCTTGATGAGAAAGCTAATGAGTAACAAAACATATGTTTTCGTGAAGAAATAAGAAATGTATCAATACTTTTAAGTTTAAAAAAAGTGCCTTATCTGTAGCTATGGTTTTCTTTTTACAAATTATGTATACATGAACCTACCCTGGCACAGGACATAAGCCATTTCTGATCTTGACTAAAACTAACATCTTCCACCCAGGCAGTATGACCCTGAAAAGTACAATGCAGGTAAAAAATGATGAACACACAAAGACACAAAACAAGTTGTAATTTGTGATTTGTGCTATTTCTGTTTTAAAGCCATTTTCAGCAAATAGATAAAACATTTTTGTGCAATACAGCAGAACTATCACTAACAGTCACCTTTCAGCATCAGCCGCCTCCATGACACCCACTTTTCTGATATCCCAAAATGCAGTTTTCTCAAGGATCACTGTTGAACTGTATATCACATTTCTACACAGATCTATATCTTAATTTCTAGAATGTTCAATGAAACCTTCACTAACAGTCACCTCAAAAGGTACACAATGATAAAACAATGCCAATTCAATGTTGATTCGTCTTGACGTTGAATCAACATTGAATTGGTAATGCTGATTCAACGTCTCGATGTTGAATCAACATTGAATTGACATTTTGTGCGCCTGCTGCGCACCTCTCAACAATAACCGACTCTCTGTAACAGCAGCTTTCCTGATTCCATAAAGTCTAGTTTTGCTATGTATTTAACCTCTCTAAAACAGCCAACTCCCTAAGTCAGCAAAGTTCATGTCTTTCCGAGTGTGGCTATTGACACACAGTAGATTCTAAAGTACAGTAAACACTCCAAATTTTTTAATGGTTTATACCATACTGTTTTTCCTACATTATATTGCAGTTTTTTAATGTGTTTGTTTCGTCAAATACTTGGTGAAATGGCAAACACTGTAAACCCTAATTATATTGCTCCTTTTTAGGATGTCTGATCTAAATTAGTTTGCATATGATATTTTGTCAGAAAAGATGGTGTACAAATATTCTGAACAATTACCACAGCATTATTTGGCAGGTGAATATTGAATAATCTTACCATGCTGACCTCTGCCTTTGGTTTACAAATGCATGGTTCCCTTTTATTTAAAACAAAGGGAAAGCTTGTTCTGGATGACTTTTTTTATTTCTCCATAAAAACATATCTTGTGGGTACTCATTATTCTAAGGAGTAACCATAACATATGTTTTTATGGAGAAACTGAAAAAAATTATCTCAGTCTTATCACCAAATACTCCTCCGTAACAATCCTCTGTAAAACATTCCTCTGCTTTTCTAGTGGCCATAGACTCATGGTTCTCAGACTTACATAGACATTATTTCCCCTTATAGGAATTTTCTCACATTTCCTCCTAAACATCAATTTAATGATGACAGGATAAAAGCAACACCATCCAAACAACAAAACATCAAGATTTGACAAGATGAGTTTCTTTTTTTTCATTTTTAGATGAATTTAGGGTGTAAAACTTGAGAACAAATCAGTCTAATCTGAAATGGTCCCTACCAAACAAAACTCAGTCTATAATGCCTAAGATTAGTGTAAAAACTTCAGCTAATGACAATTTGAAATATTTTTATTTTACCCTGAAAACAGGGTTTGGAATTTCAGGCAAACTGTCTTCATAAGATAAAATTTGCATGGAAAGTCAAATCCTATTTTTTCATAGAAAAAAAAACAACAAACCATCAATTGAGTCAGCGCATGACAAAACCAACAAAATGGCATGTGTGAGAGAAGACTCAGATCAGCCTAGGCATCTGCCCAGTCTGATCAGACTTTGCTATGCACTCAGCGAGTAACTAAGGACCCAAGCTTTCTTCGTGGGGACAGTGAAGACTTAAATCAGACTGGGCGGATGTTGTAGGTTTTGTCGTGCGCTGGTTCAATTTGCTACTTGCTGAATTTGTCCAGAGAGTGCAACAAGTGAATTACCTGTAATTTGACCTTTTGCATTTCGTTCTCTACATCCCAGACTACTATAGTCGTATCATATGACCCTGTCACCAACATTAGACCTGTGAATGAATAAAATAAAAGCAATCAGGGCTGCATAATGTTATGGATACAGTACAGTGCTAGATTTGTGCAAAACCTGTATCCTGAGTAATAGGAGAAATTAAAGGGAAACACTCACCAAATATAAAACATGTCAGAAAAAAATCCTGAAACACACACATGAGAGAGAAAAATATATATAGAGAGAGAAACAGATAGACAGAGGGAGAGACTGAGAGAGAAAGAGAGAGAGAGAGAGACTGTGATTATAGGGCAATCCTGCTAATTTTCACAGGTAAAAAACATAAAAACAGCAAGAAGCAGATATTATGAATTGAAAAGACATAACTGTACCAAACCGTCCAAATAAAATGAAATTTGCCTCTCCATATTAAAAGTTCAAACCTTATTATACCCCCGCCAAAGGTGAAAGGGGATATGGTAATGGTCTCTGTGTGTCTGTCTGTGTGTCCATCCATCTGTCACACTTTTGTCCAGAGCATAACTCCAAAACCATTACAGGGACTTTGTTGAAACTTCATAAAATGATAAAGGACACTAAGAGGAAGTGCAGTGTTCAAGAACATTAACTCTACCTTGTTTACTTTTTGAATTATTTCCCTTTATTACATTTTCTTGTTCTTAGCATAACTCTATAAATGTGGAAGGGAATTAATGCTAATTGCTTACAAAGGTAGAGGACATTCAATGGGAGTGCAGTGTCTATGAACCATAACTCTGTATTGCCTCATTTTGCTATAATTCCCCTTTTACACTTTCAGTATATTTGTCGTATATAAGAATCAAGAACTATTCAAGATACTTAGTTCAAATTATACACAGTAATAGAGGACATTGAAATGCACTGATCAGTCCTTCTTGAAAGGGGATATGGCAATGGTCTCCTTCCGTGCATCCAACCATCCATCACACTTTTGTTCATGCTCACGCACACCCTTACCACGTGGGGAAGTCATGTAGCAAGTTTGGTAAAATTCTGCCCACTGGTTTAGGAGATAGCATGACGGATGGATGGAGGCATTCACAATATCCCCATGGCTTTTTTAAAAACAGCATGGGGATAAATATTTCGAAACATTGTCTGCTGAAATATGTACCCAGCATGCTACATGTTAACCTACCATCTTCACTAAACTTGCATGCACTTACAGACCCTTCATGTGATGCACAGAGCTTAGAGGGACCTTTAGATCTGAAAAATAAGCATAAGAAAATTCAAACTTGGGACTTTGAATGTAAAAAGATATAAGTTGGCATATGAGCAGTATCTTGTATTTACTCTAAATATTGGGATACATTAACCCTTGTCATGCTGAATAAATTAAGATGCCATGCCCATTTCTAATTGTCAGCCAATCAGATTACTTGATCTAGGTTGCTGATACAAATTCACATACTGAATGACAATCACACTTCTGAAGAAGCCAACTGATCTGGATCTACACTGTAAAGGCAGGATATATCCGGGTTCAGCAGGAGAAGGGTTAACCCTTGAAGTGCTAATCACAACTACAGCAGACAACACTTAAAAATATCTTTCTTTTTTTTTTCTTTTCAGAGAAAATAAGGCTTGACAATCCATGTGAATCATCTTACTTTCTCTGAAAAAATAACAAAATCAGTTTTAGAATGTCATCTGCTTATAAATTTATTTAGAGCTTTAGGGTTTAACTCCTTACCATACTTGTCCTTAAATTTGAACATTTTACTACCTGTTGATGTGGCTAAAATCTGATGGATGGATGACAAACAGTAAAGACCCTGATAGGTGTCACATTCTGCAGTGTTTTACCTGGGTCTACACAGTTTACTTAGACCTGTCTATCCAATGACTATGAGTAAATATGTGGTATATCTTCAGATAAGATGTTTGATATTTTTCTTGTTTCTCCACAGAAACATGCAATGGTACTCATTTGAAGTGCCTCACCATGGCAATCCCAATGATTACACACAAGATATGTCTTTTTGTGGAAAGGTAAGAAAAATTCTAGTTTGATACCTCTCTAAACTAAAGGCATGTGGCCATATATGAATATCAAACTATATACCAGCACACAATTTATAATCCTTACAGTATCAATCACAACACCAGCAGATAACATTCTCAAACATTTATCCCCATGCTTTAGCGATGGGGATATTGGAAACGCCTCCGTCTCTCTGTCACACTATTTCCTCCTAAATCACTGGGCAGAATTTAACCAAACTTGCTATATTACTTCCCCACATGGAAAAAGTGTGCTATAGCAACATTGTTTTTCACTCTGTCCCATGTGGATGGGGTCCAAAGGTCACTGTCTGTCTGTCTGTCCATCCATCGCGCTATCTCCTCCTAAACACAGGGTGGAATTTAACCAAACCTGCTACATGACCCCCATGTGGTAGGGTGTGCGAGATCAACATTATTTTTCCAATTTTTCCATCCATCCATCTGTCTGTCCCTCTGTCAGACTATTAGCAATATTAACAGGGAGTGTGGAGATTTTGGGAAGGCATGCCATCGCCTGCGCAATCTAGTTTTATTTATTTTTCAGAGAACAAATCTTTACATTTGATGTGAATCATCTGCTAGGCATCTGATTCATATGAAATATTAAACTTTATTTTCTTGGAAAAATGCATCAAACTAGATTGCCCAGTTGATGGCATGCCATAGCAAAATCCCCATGCTCAGTGCTAATGTTGCTAATAGTGTGACTGACAGACAAACGGACGGAAAAATAATGTTGCTCTCACACACCCTTATCATGTGGGGAAGTCATGTAGCAAATTTGGTAAAATTCAGCCCAGTGGTTTAGGAGGAGATAGCACAAAGGAAAGACAAATGGATACACAGCAGCCATAGCTAAAGCATGGGGATAAGTATTTTTTAGGGTGGCATCTGCTATAACTGTGCTACAATTTTAAGGCACTTAACGGGATAAGAAACTGCATAATAAATTATCACCTTATCTCATGCAATTGGTAAAGAATTTAGTTTATCACATAGTGGCCTAAATTCCCAACATTCAGCATGAAATATCTCACGATGTAGATGATCTACATATATGCAAATGTGATAAATCAGTTATACCATGGTTCTGCATGTGTAAGTGCAATAATACACTTGCTCACACTTGTGCATTATAGCATTGTACATGCGCATAAACCATGGTATAACTAAGACTTATACAATATTAATTCATTCTCAGAAATAACAGTTTGTACATACATATAGACCTCTAAGAGAGGATCTGAAGAGAACACACACACTTTAATATATAAAGAAAAAATCCTTCACATATTAATCATGAGCCTTCTGCATGTTAAATCTACCAGAAAAATGTCATTATTGGTCTTTCCTGAATATAGGGTAAAAAATATTTTATACAAATATCCAGGAATTATTCGAGAAAAATGTTTTATTTGAAAAAATATGATACCCTATTTACCCTAAGTATTCGGACACCTCAACTCCTTACCATATATGTTCTAAAATTTGAACCAGTACAATTCACTACCCGATGTTGTGTCTAAAAATTGCTGGATGAGTGGCAAACAGTGTAGACCCAGATGAGACGCCGCGTTCTGCGGCGTCTCATCTGGGTCTATACTGTTTGCTCAGGCCTGTCTGTCTGAATATATATGGTAAATACAGTAATTGCCATAACATTCCATACAGCAACTTTTCTGACATATGCACAGATCAGATTGCTCTGAAGAGCAATTTGATTAGGGTCTACCTTGTTTGCCATTTCACCAAGTTTTTTGTGAAAAGCACATGAAAAACAGTATGTGGCAACAAAATTATGGAATACAGTATTAAAATTTTGGACATTTAGCATCATAGCTCCAGACAAGAGAGGATATTCACATAACATTTTTCTTATTTCTCCATAAAAGCGTATATTGTGTTTGCTCAGCAAAAGTGCCTCAGTGAGCACTTGTACTGAGTACCCACAACAATTGTTTTCATGGAAAAATAAGAAAGTCAGTATTTTTCAGCTGAAAAAACATCTGGAGCTATAAGCATATTCATTTTGTTGTCTGCTAGCTATCCTCTGCAATATGTTAACCCTTTCAGCTTGGCAGACCAAACCAGATACCTTTGCAAACAGTGTACATCCAGTGAGATGGCTCATAACAAGCTGTCTCATCAAGATCTACATTGTTTGCCAGCATCAATGAACATGTCCACATTCAAGGACGGAAAAGTCCACTTCAGAAACTCAGGGGTGAAATGCAGGGCTCGGGAAAACCGGAAAAATAGCCGGTCTGGACCGATATTAAGAATTCTGGACTGATTTCAAACACCCCAAAACGCTAATAAATCGGTCCAACAGGTTTTTGCCTTCAACCCCATTTTTCCTAAACCAACCAATTTTCATGAATCAATGATGTCTAAAAAATCACAAACGGTCAAGTCTTCCCAAACTGACAACGTCCGCGCACCTTTTAAATGCGATATTATGGTAGTTAAAAGGCACTAAACAGTCATTTGACATGTATATTGGAGAGACAGCTGAATAACGGCAACCTACCCGCAGCACAAATTAATTACGTCATTATACAATCATTGTCAAAAAATCAACACTTCACTGACCTTTGTGCGGTAAACAAGCGATTAACACGAATCATCAGTAACAGTAGTCTGATAATTAATCCGTTTGTGTGACACGTGTGAATACACTGAGACTGCAAAACATCCAGGTGCAGTCGGTGTGTCCAAAAGATCAAAGGTCGCTTTACTGAGAGTGATAAAAGAATGCACCGCTTGAACGCACCCGTTTTCTTCCTCTTCTTTTTTGTTTTGATCAACACGGTTTGTCGGTCCCAGATTCGATAAATGAATTCCCAAACCGTGTACGTCCTGATCAGATGTCGCATACAACGGCGTCTGATCCGGGTATTATTGATTGCTTCTTTTTTTTTTTTTTGTTGTTGATTGCCGTAACACGCAAGTATAATTCAAGGTAGATTTCACTGTAAAAATAAGTAATGCACCACTTGCGCTAGACAAGATTGGTCAGAGCTTAAAATTTAAGCAGTCTGATCAAATCTTGAAACATTAAAAACTGCAAAACCGCCCGTGGCGCAGGCCTTTTTTATTAGACCTAATTAGGTCAATGAAAGTCGTTTCGTTCCGTTTCTCCTGTTTCCCGCCGTCTTCGCGCATATACAAGACGGGAATCAGTTGTTTATAAATAGTTTAGGGAAACCCTGCGGAGGTGGAAATAACAACAAAACCGTTTTTTTTGTTTTTTTTCTTTCTTTTTACATACCTGACTGTATTTATTGATGACGCCAGCTTTGATCATGCTCGTTATACCCGGACTTCCGTCATATAATGGAGTTGAGGTGTATTATTTAAAAGGAGTTATAGGACTGCCAATTGTCATTAGTTTTTGTGACAGGTGATATATACATATTTTTTTTTTTTTTTTTTTTTTTGGAAATGGGCTCATGGATGACGTCATCGTCATCGGCTGGACCGATTCAGATTTCAAAATTTCCAGAGCCCTGGTGAAATGGTTAATGGTTAACTTACCTGTAGCTTCCTGTAGCTATGTCCCAGATACAGATATTTTTATCCCAAGATCCAGTCGCAAATTTCCTCTCATCCTTAGTTATATCACAGCAAGAAACAATGTTGATATGACCCCTGAAAATAAACAGTATAGCCTGAATGATCTGGAAAAAGTGTTGATATGAAAACAGAAACATACTTGCTATGGTTGATATTTGATGACAATTCTTCAGTAAAGTTCTCCATAAAAACTTATGTTGTGAGGACATGTTAGAATGGACTCAAAGATGCAATTTTAATGAGTACCCACAACACAGGTTTTTGTGGATAAATTAGAAATATTAACCCAGGATTATCACCAAATGTTCCTCACAATCTCCCATCTGAATTCATGTATAAAGCTTGATAATTCACTGTAAGCAAAAATTATTCCTTAAACCTTAATTTGCTGTATTTAACGCTTGTCCTGCTAAATCCGGATATGTCCTGTCTTTGCGAACAGTGTAGATCCAGATCAGTTGGCTTGTGAAGAAGTCAACTGATCTGGATCTGCACTGTTTGCCATTAAGTATGTGAATTTATATCAACAAGCTGTATCAAGTAATCTGATTGGCTGAAAATTAGAAGTGGGAGTGGCATATTAATTTATTCAGCAGGACAAGGGTTAAATAGCAGCAGATGGCATTTAAAAAAAAAAAATATATTTTTCCCTAGAAAATATCAGCTTACATTTCATGTAAACTGTGCCCTGAGGAAACAGTTCAAATGCAACAACAAACCCTGTTTTAAGAAAAAGAAAAAAAAAAAAAAAATAGATGAAAAGTATCAAGAACTTGTCTCTTGATTTTGCCCAGAGAGTGGGCCATGCATTTGATTTGGAAACAAAACAAAAAAAAAAAAAACAAAAAAAATCAACACTCACTCGTCTGCTACAATGTATTTTGCTTTCATTTACCAAATTAAATTTGATATCTAGGCAGAGCAGCCCCGAGGTTATAAAACTTTTTTCATGCTCAACTCAGCTGAGCATTAATTTGTTTTGCTTATAAATCTTAAAATACAGACAAAATTTTGAAACCTTTTTCATGCTCAACTCAGCTGAGCATGCTCAGCTGAGTTGAGCATGAAAAAAGTTTTAACTGTTGGTATTTTTATTTTTATGACTAAGTGAAATTTCATGCTAAGCTGAGTTGAGCATGAAAAAAGTTTATAACCTTGGGCCCCGGACTTAACTTACTCTAGCTTGATAGTACTCTTTTTTGTCTTTAAATCGTAGAATTGTGTAGTTCTGTCCATGGACGTTGTGATTACTTTATCATCATCAGGAGCAAATAAGACACTGGTAATAGTGCTGCTGTGTAAGTCTGGAAATAAGCAAATTCATATGAGCCAACATAGCTGCTAAGCTCAGATAAAGCATATTTTTGAAAAGTATTGATATTTTTCTAATTTCTCCACAAAAACATATGCTGTGGTACTCATTAAAATTGCCTCACCAAGACACTTCTAATGAGTACCCACAACATATGTTTCCATGGAAAAATAAGAAAAATATTATGTGGATACTTCCTTTTATCTGGAGCTATAAGCAAAGTACATTTAGAAAGATACAACTTGACTCTGATGAGCAGCAAAGATCAAGACCAGCCTCTGCATTTGTGCAGTCTGGTCAGGATCTTTGCTGCTCACATTTAGGTTCTATGTAACATATCTTGTTTCGCTTATATAACAAAGATTTAGACTTTAACCAATCTGCATACTATATTTTACCAGACAGGCATGAGCAAAGAATGTACACCCAGATCATTTTGCCACTCATTCTGGGCCCAGTTGTTCAAAACTAACAATGTCGTTAGTTAACATATCGTTAAAACTTTGATCATTCAATATGGCATATATGCTAATATTTTTGCTGAAAAATATGAGTAGCACATCTTTTCAGAAAAAATACCTGTGAATTAGATATTGTACTTACTAGACCAGTTAACATTTTGACCACTAACAAGCTCATTAAGCTAATGATGCTTTGAACAAATGGGCCCTGAAGTTTTTAAACACATCATCAGATAACAAAATAGAAACCAATGAAACTGAGACTCTCATTCTTTTAACCCTTGCCTTGCTGAATAAATTAAGATGCCACGCCCACTTCTAATTTCCAGCCAATCAGATTACTTGATCCAGGTTTTTGATATAAGTTCACATATTTAATGACAAACAGTGCAGATCCAGATCAGTTGGCTTCTTCAGAAGCCAACTGATCCGGATCTACACTGTTTGCAAAGACAGGGCATGTCGTGTTCAGCAAGAGAAGGGTTAAGTGTTATTTTATTTGACTTTACTACAGCTGGTGTCAACTGTAGTGTGGACGCTGTAAAAATCTCCTTGTGCTTCATCATAGAGCAGCAGTATTTTCTTTGGGATCAGGGAGCTTATTCTGGTAGCTTGAAAAATCAAGTTCTGCTGAAGCTGGTGCTAGAAGGGAGTATGCAACCTGCAAACTACAGTCGACTCTCATAATCTCAAACTCCAAGTGACCAGAATTTTTAGTTTGAGATAACAGTAGTTTGATATTAAAAGGAGTTGAAACATAATAAACATATAGCAAACATAACAATATTGCCCTTCATTTACAATGTAGTTTGACAGTAGTTTTGATTTATCAGTGAGATAATGAGACTCAACCGTACAATATTGCCATTTGAAGAATCTCAATGAAGTCTTGACTCCAATTTTCAATCTTCTATGTATTCTTTGTTTCCAAGGGCATTCTTTATAGATTTAAACCTTGTCCTGCTGAATAAATTAAGATGCCATGCCCACTTCTAGTTTTCAGCCAATCAGATTACTAGATCTGGATTTTTGCTATAAATTCACATACTTAATGGTGAACAGTGCAGATCCTGATCAGATGGCTTCTTCAGAAGCCAACTGATCTAGATCTACACTGTATGCAAACCAGGGTATATCCGGGTTCAGCAGGACCAGGGTTAAGGACAAGTATGGTAAAGGTTTTCTTACATAGAGTTATTAAAGGAAAAGTGAAGTACAGGACTATTTATACATACATATAGCTTCAGATAAGAAGGGGTATCCACTTATTTATTTTTTCTCCACAAAAACATACAGTGTAGGTACTCATTAGAATTGTCTCAGTGAGCACTTCTAATAAGTACCCATAGTATATGTTTTTGTGGAGAAATAAAAAAATTATTAGTATTTTTCTGTTGAAAAAAGCACCTTATATGAATCTATGATTATACCTTAGAAAATGTTCTAAATCCATTAACACCTATGAAAGTTTGTCTCCACAAAAATCAATACATTTATAATGCTGTAAGAAACAGAACAGTGCAAATACCAGTCTCACCTGGTAGATTGTGTATTAATGCCCCTGAATTTGTGTCCCATATTTTGAGTGTGTTGTCAAGGTCTGAACCTGAAGCTACCAACTTGCCATCTTTTGAGAACTTGCAGCACATCACCATACCTTCGTGCTTGCCAGTCCACTGGAAATATCAAAATATGGTAAATGTCCTAAAATTTCGTACACCAAAATGTCTGTCAAAATGGTAAAATACACATGGTCAAATTTTAGAACAAGTATGGTAAGAAGTTAAGTAGAGTTTATTTGGTTGTTTTAATTGATTATGGAGAAATAATTCACTAGTGTTCTAAGGCCTGTGCGTAAAAACGAGTGAGCGAAGCGAATGAGTTTTTTACAAGCAAACCTTAGAACACGAGTGAATTGTTTCTCCGTAATCGATCAAAACAACAAAATAAACTGTTTAATACATTTCCATTCATTTTACCTTTGAATTTTTACATTCAGCTGTTAAGATTTCCTACCCAAATAGTTCAAGTCAGTGCATGAACTTCAGGAGGCGTGATTTAGTTTGAAAATCGGTCGCCATCTTATTTTCACTTTAATGCAAAAATCATCCTGTGCTTGAAATACAGACACAACAATGTCATGAAAGTAGGACTGGCTAATCAAGAAAATCATACTTTATATTTGTGTTGCAGGTCTTTCCTCAAAAACGCCAACTGGAGGTGAAAATTGCAGTCTGATTTCCATGATTTTATCAAATTTTCCACAAAAGGTCAACTATTGTTATTGTTGATACCAACAACGTCAGCAACATCGCCTAGCAATTACGATGTCAAAACGTTTAAAATGAAATAATTCACTCTGTGAATTACAGATTATTATTCAATGACAAATCTCAGTAAATCACTGCTGAAAATGTAATAAAAGGAATTAATACGCTTAGCAGATTTACCTCAATATTTGACAAGGGACACAACTTTTTTGTGACTTCCTGTTTTGCTATACTGTACACCAATTCCCTTCTGAAAAGGGGTCTGTCTATACCATAGGGAAAGAATTTGCTCCCATGGGGAGCAAATTCTTTCCATTTAGAACACACCCCTTTTCATTCTAAAAGGAAAGAATTTGCCTTTCCTTTTAATGCAGACCCCTTTTCATTCTAAAAGGAAAGAATTTGCTCCCAAGGCCAAGGTCATAAAACGATTCCATAGTGTTTTAGTCCCTAACAGAGAGAGGAAGTGTATGCCAGGTTCGATAATTTTGAATTATACAGTTAATCAGAAACGGAGCTAAATGCTAGGATTGACGTAAAAAATGAAAAATGACAAAGTGATTCGAACGTGAAACATAGGTCAGGGTCAATGAAGTGGTCTTAAAACATGGCAGTGAAGTGGTCTTAAAATGATACTGCACTTTTTTGAGTCCACATTAGGGAGAAAGTGAATTCCAGGTAAGATGACTGTAGGTGGAATATTTAGCATAGCTCTTGATAAGATATGCTTTTTCCAATCCAGGGCCCAGTTGTTCAAAGCTAACGACGTCGTTAGTTAACGATTCGTTAAAATTTACATCGAGTGATACGCAAATATGCTGAAATTTTTTGCTGAAAAAATGTGAGTAGCTTTTGCAGTGCAAAAGCTACTCACATTTTTTCAGCAAAAAATATCAGAGTATTGTATATTGAATCCGCTAAAACAGTTAACGAAATGACCCTTAACGAGCTCGTTAAGCTAACGACGCTTTGAACAACCGGGCCCAGAAGTATTGATCTTTTTCTTATTTCTCCACAAATTAATATGTTGTGGATACTCATCATAGTGAGGCACTTCTAATGAATAACCACAGCATATGTTTTCGTGGAGAAGTAAGAAAAATATTTACCTGATACCCACTCTTATCTATACCTATGATTTAGAAATGGACCTGAATACTAGGGTTGACGCACATATTGACAGAGGGGATAGAAAGCTAAAGTAGGTGTGATATAAACTATCAATATTTGATTATTGAAAAGGCATCTTACCTAGACCTAAGGCAGCAGCTTAGATAAGCTGCTTTTTCAGGTATTTACCCAATCAAAATTTCAAAAAAGCAATTCAAATTAAATCTATGGGGTAAATACCCAATTATCAGCAAATTTTGCTCCCAAAAGAAAAATCCTGATACCCAATTTAATAAGAAATGGGTGGGTAAAAATAGACCAAAATACCTAATTGCTTCAAACCTTATCTAAGACACTAAGGTATTCATTACCACACTTACCAACATCTGACCAGTTTCAGCATTGAACAATCGTACACTTTTGTCCCAGCTTCCTGATACAAATCTGAAATACACAAATCAGTCTATAGGTAGTTTGAATAATTATTAAGTATGTACAAGTAATATAGTACATATATAACAAAAGCAGTCCACGTCATATCAGTCACAAAACTTGGCCAATACAGAAAAATACAGCGGGAACTCCGCCAATATCCATTACATCATTTCCAGACTTCTTTACTAACAGAAATGACGTAATTGATACTAGCCAAGTTGCACTGGCCGAGTTTCTCAGTATTGGCTGAGTTTGTGATTGAAATAATTTAGATATGAACTGATATTTGATCCAGAGAAGTTAATAAAATTGTCATTGTTCAAGAAAATTAGTACTGGACCAGTTACAGGTCCTCAGTCTGCTGTATAACAAACCTCAGGCCTGCCTGTCGGAATACTTGTGTTGATGAACTTGATCTCTTGCCTGTGCAACTTGCTGTACTTAAACAGCAGCTGACAGCATCTGAAATAGTTTTCTTTTTTTTTTTTGTCCTATAATATGGGTTTTGACTTTTCATGCAGACAATTTCTGGAGAAAAGAAGAAAAATCATTGATTTGTCATCTGAGATGGTACTCTTACCATAGCTCCTGATACACAGAATAATAGCTTCAGATAACCTGTATCATAACCACAAATAAACCACAGGTCAAGAAACACTGTGTCAAACCTCCAGATGTACAGTAGCATAGTTTCTGATACACAGTATCATGGCCAAATACACAGTATCAAAGCTCCAGATACACATTATCATAGTCCCAGACCCAGATACACACTATCATAGTCCCAGATACACAGTATCATAGCTCCAGATACAAAGTATCACAGTCCCAGATACACAGCATCATAGCTCCAGATACACTGTATCATAGCTCTAGATACAGAGTATCCTAACCCCAGATACACACTATCACTGTCCCAGATACACTGTATCATAGCTTCAGATACAACGTATCAAAGTCCCAGATACAAAGTATCATAGTCCCAGATACACCGTATCATAGTTCTAGATATGAAGTGTCATAGTCACAGATACACATTATCATAGTCCCAGACAGGGTATCAAAGCTCCAGATATAGGCTATTGCAGTCCTAAATACACAGTAGTATAGCTCCAGACACACATTATCATAGCTCCAGATACAGGGAAACAGTCCCAGATACACAGAACCATAGCTCCATATACACAGTATCATAGCTCCAGATACAGAGTATCATAGTCCCAGAAACACAGATTATAGATCTACATACAAAGTATCATAGCTCCAGATATGAAGTATTATAGCTCCAGATACAGGGTATCCTGGCCCCAGATACACAGTATCACAGACCCAGATACACAGTACCATAGCTCCAGATACCCAGTATCAGTCCCAGATACACAGTATCATAGCTCCAGCTACATGGTATCATCTCAAGATACACAATATCATAGCTCCAAAGTATCATAGCTCCAGATACAGGGTATCATAGCTCCAGATACAAAGTATCACAGTCCCAGATACACAGTATCATAGCCCCAGATACACAGTATCATAACTCCAGATACACAGTATCATAGCCCAGATACACAGTAACATAGCTCCAGATACAGAGTATCATAGCCCCAGATACAAAATATCACAGCTCCAGACACACAGTATCATGGCTCTGGTAGCTCTACAGTATCTTAACTCCATATACACATAACAGCACCCATTATACAGTATCATAGCTCCAGACCTACAGTTCTATAGCTCCTGTTATTCAGTATTCTACATATAATGGAACCTCTATATGAGATGGTTTATTATAAGACAGTTTCAGATATAGTAACCCATATAACGTGGTTTAAAGGTGGGCCCCAAAAGTGTTATGTTCAAACAAAAATGTATAGATTATACAGAAAAATGACCATTAGTCATTGTCATTTTTCTATATGATCTATACATTTTTATTACCAAAAGTAAGAAAATTATCAATACCGATTTACCATATGTATTCAGACAGACAGACCTCAGCTAACAGTGTAGACCCTGATGAGATGCCACAGAATGTGGCAACTCATCAGGGTCTACACTGTTTGCCACTCATCTAGCAAGTCTTTAACACAACATTGTGAAGTAAATTGCATTTGTTCAAATTTTAGAACAAGTATGGTAAAGTGGAGGTGTCTAAATACTCAACGTAAATACAACAGTTTTGGGTCAAAAAAAAAAAAATGAAGAAAGAGAAGAAAAAAAATTTATCTGGAGCTAGGCTATATTTACATACTTCGATAAATCAGAACTTGCTCTAGCTTCTGTAATAATGCCTGTATGTCCTGTATTGTAGGTTCTGATACATGCCCCATCTTCTACGTTAAATAGCTTCACCGTCTTGTCACTAGATCCTGTGAGAATCTTTGTGTCCTCATCAACATACTCGCAGCTATTCACGGCATCAGTGTGAGCTCGTATTACTTTGATTCGCACCTGAAATGTTTTAAGGGGTATGGATACATTTTTAACCCTTGTCCTGCTGAATAAATTAAGATGCCACTCCCACTTCTAATTTTCAGCCAATCAGATTACTTGATCCAGATTGTTGCTATAAATTCACATACTTAATGGCAAAGAGTGCAGATCCAGATCAGTTGGCTTCTTCAGAAGCCAACAGATCTGGATTTACACTGTTTACAAAGGCAGGGTATATCCGGGTTCAGCAGGACAAGGGTTAAGAGGCAACTCTGTTAAAACTGATTTTTCCCATTTGAAAAAGGAGTCTACTCCTAAAGGGATGAATTTGCTCCAAGGGGAGGAAATTCTTTCCTTTTAGAGTGGACTCCTTTTCAAAATTGTCAAACATGATTTGTTCCTTTCAGAAAAAGGGTTCTAATCTTAAAGGGAAGAAGTTACTCCAATGGGAGCAAATTCTTTAATTTTAGTGTAGACCTTTCCAAAATTGTCAAAATTGATTTGTCCCCTTCAAGGGGAGCAAATTCTTTCCTTTTTAATTTTTAGAGTGGGCTCCTTTTTCAGAAGGGACTTGATGTGCTGGGGTTCCTATTCCTTATACATGTATACCTGTCAGGCCATATAAAAAAATATGTGTGTTTCAGGTTACATGGAATTTTAAAATAGGGACGGTAGGTTGGAAATATTTTTATTTTATTAAAAGTTTTTATATGAGGTTATTTGGAAAACAATATGGCCAAACAGGGAAATCCCCCTAAAAACTTTAAAAAACGTAAGTGTTGGTGGAGAAAAATTAGACACGGTTGGGTAACCTGAAACACACACTTTTTATTTAAGGCCACATGGACATGGATTTGTGTTGAGGTTTTACTGCCCAGTCAACTTTACTGCCCAGTCAACCCAATGGAGTCATGTCGAGCGCGGTCAGTTTACCTAACCACACGTTTACTGGGCAGGCTTAGTCCTCTAAGCGGTTAACCAGTACTGTGCACATTCTTTCGCCAGAAACTGACAACTGCCCTTCTTGAATCAGCGGAAGGGAGAGAATGACCGTAGAAAATATTTCATGATCAATCTCCACGAAAGAATGTTGCCGACCTCGGCGGGGGTTGAACCCGCGACTTCCTGGTCTCCAGTCGGACGGCGCATCCAATTGAGCCACCAAGGCCGGCCTCATGGACATGGAAAATTATAGCAAGAAAACATGCTGCATCATCTCTGTATGAAAGGATATGCATTGTGAAAAACAAGACCTCAGCATTTATGTAATAAACCAATAACATAGGTCTAGATAAGAGTGGGTATCAGGTTAATAATTTTCTTATTTCTCCACGAAAACATATGTTGTGGGTACTCATTAGAAGTGCCTCAGTGAGGCGCTTCTAATGAGTTCCCACAACATATGTTTTTGTGGAGAAATAAGAAAAATATCAATACTTTTGGATTGAAAAAAAAAGCGCCTTAACTAGAGCTATGCAGTAACCAAAACAGTCTGCATATTTGCAAAGAATATTCTTGGGATTCACTTTTTGGCAGATGATTCTACAAAGATACACTGTACATGTATATTCTACATGTTCATTCTATGTGAACAGTGAAAGCTGCACAAACAGATTGATGAGGGACTATGATTTTTGCCCATATACTAAAGCCCCTTTTCTTAAAACATAACAATGAAGACTTATAATTAAGTAACTGACTCATGGTGTGCTATATATGAAATGGAAATATTATAGAATTAGATGACCAGGGAAAGCCAAAAAAAAACAACAAAAAAAAAACAAACAAACTCATAGCTAACCAATTAACCCATTGTAGTCTGGAGACCCCTAAAAGGGTAATTGGCAAACAGTGCAGACCCTGATCAGATGCCACAGAATGCAGCATCTAATCAGGGTCTCCACTGTTTGAAAATAGTTCCCAGACCATTTTTCTCTAGGAATATCTGAATCACATAGCCTGACATACCTAAAACTCAAATTGGAACCTTCCAAAATATAGTCTGGGAGAGTTTGTTCAGTCTCCAATGGGTTAATGACACCAAGAGGAAGAGAAACAAACCATGACAGACAGTATACAAGCCACAGACCAAAGAAAAGCAAAGCAACCAACTTCCTCTTCCCCAACAAGGTGATCACAATGCTAGTGAGACAACAAACTGGACAAAACATGAAGTAAGCAAGCAGACATAAGGCCACAAGGTCTTCCAGTTGAAACTGGCAATGGGCTTTTCATGGCCATTGAATTTTGTATTTCCACCCAACCAGATGTTCAACAGTCAGAACTTCGCATATATGTCATTTATCATCCTAGAAGGCAATTTGGGAGAAAAAGTCTCCCTAAGCTGGCTGACCTCCCTATCTTGAGCTGAGGGAGAAGTGAAAATGTATAGAATGTATAGGGAAATCCAAAATTTGGACCAAAAGTTCTCCCTGAAATTGTTGCAAAACTTCTCCTTCTCTGAAAGCTCTAGGATGACCCCTGTCACAGAGCACCTCTGTGATATACTGGAAACAAGTGTTACTGGACCTAAGGTTTACAGACTGATTTTTTTTTTCTGGGATCACGGTGGTGTTCAGCTAAGCTGGGAGCCAGTGCACATGATTTATTTATAGGTGGGAAGGTAGAAGATTTTGTGTTGGAAGAAAATTCAATCATTTTTGAGAGAGTTTTCGTAAAAAATTGCAAGAACTGAAAAGAATTCTAAAAAGTTATGCATACCATTCATAAGGTGAATGTTTGCAGAATAGAACAGAACAGAAATTTTATTCAGGCTTAAACTATACAATTTCTTGTCTTTCACAACATAAAATAAACATATAATAGGCATGTACTGGTCACATAAAGCAGTTAGTTTTCAAAAACAAATACAAAGTTTGCACCAAGTGCTGTATCTTTATGCTGTAGAATAGAGTAAGAGTAGAGTAAAGAAGATGAGATACAGAAAAGAATCAAGAAATAATTATATAATTATTATCCAATGTTCTCATGATGTTTTTCAATGGTGACATGTGAACCATGTAACACAAGCATTAATATGAGGAAATTGTCATCCTGTTTCAAGTGCAAGTAAATTTTATAAATATGGTTATATTCTAAAGATAGCCACAAAACAAATGTTCCCCAACCGTGAAGTAGGTTAGTTCACAAAATTTCATGCAAAGCCTGCTCATTATATTATATGCATTTGTCATTACGAAAACATGCCTGTTCAAATATACTGAAAACTTTACCGCCAAAAAAATTGGAAATTTTCAGATAAGGTTCTGATATTTTTCTTATTTCTGCTCAAAACATAGATTGTGGGTACTTATTAGAACTGCCTCACTGAGGCAGTTCTAATGAGTACCCACAATCTATGTTTTGATCAGAAATAAGAAAAATAATGTATACCCCTGTAAACCCCAGTTTTACTATGTAAAAGTGGGGTGTAAGGGGGTCAAAATTATATAGGCATGTTTTCGTGATGGACAGAAATATGAAACTTAATCAGACCTAATTATCTGATGTGGTAAGACTTTTATTTATTTGTATGTTTGAGTCTATATGAAGAATTTGAGTTTAAGTCCGTGCAGAATATTTTCAAACTATATGATACATGTAATACATCATCCACATCACACACATTGCAAAGACTGCTGGATCAAATAGTGCAAACAGAGATCAGCCAACTTAGGACTGACTTATCTAGACTTGCATTACCAGACCAACATAATCTGAATCATGGTAAAATGCTTCATGGTCGTAACAATGTGGGTTTTATAGTTCATATAATCTTGTCTTTTGAATGAATAAGATTGCATATTTAGTTATTATTTACAAACATGTCAGCTTGAGAGGTATATAAAAGACAGACAGAGAGAGAGAGACAGAGACAATATATAAGACTTAACTCCACACTTAACAAACGAAAAAGCAATACATGTGTCTGCATATTAAACATTAGATGTAAAAAAAAAAAAAACGCTGTGTTTCCACTAACCCGACTGACCCTGTTTCAAACACCTGACTCTGTTATTTTTTATCAGCAAAAATGCAAAATAAAAAAGTAAAGCACTGACCCTTAACAAAATACCTGCATTTTCATAAAATTACAGGCCCAACCCTGTTCCTTTCTAGAGAAAAAAAAAATAGAAAAATAAAAAAAAAAAGTTTCTCCTACCTTCCGACCAATTTTTTTTTCAGCATGTTAGTGGAAACACAGCTAATTTTTTTTTCACCTTATTCTCCCATTTACATGCAGACAAATGTATGGCTATCTGTCAAATACATGTAGTACACAATAATAAGCACTGGACAAATTTGGTACTGGTATTAAATAATGATATTAAGAAATTTAGGCAGTTTTCAAGTATATAACTGATGCACAAAGAAGGTAAGTGGTCCTAGTTATAAATAAGCCTGGTCTGCACAACGAAGATGCCAACAGGCTATGAGACAGCACCTTTCGATAAGGGTCCATCCTAAGAGATAAACACAACAGAGACTCCCACCTCTGCACATCAAATATGCAAATAATATATAAACAATATTCTATGAGTAATATTGGAGGATGAACTCCACTGATTCATAGAGAATGGAAGTAATGTTGTAATGTGCATCAGCACGTCCGTCTTTGTTCTTGGGCCCTCCAACCTAAAGTTTCAGGCATGTTTGAAACGCTGGCTCTAGGATCGAATTTACATGTCACCTTACAGGTCTGCCTGTTGCTGAACTTTATCGTTTCTTGTATTTTGTCCTTTCGGTGGAGATCCCAAACAGCTACAGCATATTCAAGCTGCGGTGGGACAAGGGTGTTATATGCCACATCCCTCATATCATACATCTTAGCTGATAACTTAAATGTCAAGGCATATTCTAGATGGAACATTGTAAAACACTTAATATTGTAGCGTGAAACGGGGTCTTCTACAAAGTCGAGCACTGTGGTCACCCATCCAGGTACTAACCGCGATCTCCGTTGCTTAACTTCATAACAAAGCCAATCACTCTACCAGTGATGCCATAAAAGCCGGCTTCCACAGAGAGTCTGTAGAAGTGATATATATACCTAATCGGTTACATTTCTCCCCCTCTTCTCTTGACTGCGTCCCGAAGTCACACACACCTCACTAGGCAAATCCGAGGGCGGAGCCTATGCAACACACTAAGGACACTACATTGTCTTCCATCCCACCACTGCCACCAATGTAGCGTGAAACCGGGTCTTCTAAGAAGTCAAGTACCCTGGTCACCCATCCAGGTACTAACCGAGATCTAAGTTGCTTAACTTCGTAAAAAAGCCAATCACTCTACCAGTGTAGCCATAAAAGCTGGCTTCCACAGTGAGGCTGTAGAAGTGATATATATACTATTCCGTTACAATATGCCTTGACATCAGTTAAATTTGTGGCTTTGACTCAGACATGCATTTCATCTCTGATTTTAGTTGACAGTTTATGATGACATGTAGAGGTGGCAAATTTCACCACCATGTTTGGACAGCAAGAAGATTACCCTTAATAAAACCGACTCTGGTTTTCATTCTTTCGTGTGTTCGTTTATAATGTGTCCAAATATGCAGCCTTTTAGATTTTTATGTCTTATTTTGAAATTGAATGTTCTTTTTAAGGGCTATTTTTTTTCAGTTGCTAAATTCTAAATTCCACTTGCACCTAAATTGCATAATGATCGAGATATTTAAAGCAGACAGACTGATTATTTGAAAAGTGTACGATAAATAGGACCATCCGACCAATAGCATCTCTCCTTCAACAAGCCTAAGCACCTGCGCAAGATCCTGGTGTTCCCATGTCGCTAGAGTTGACCCGACATCGGCAGTTGATTCGACATCATCTGCAGTAGCTATCGCACTTTCAAATTCCATAACTTATTCTAAACATAAAATAAATGCATTTTCTTCGGGACGGGTCAGGTTTGTTTACATTTTCTCCGGGTTGGAAACAAATTACCACAAAATGGACGGAGTTAGTCGTAAAATTGTAATAAACAAAAATCAAAATGCAATATTACAATTTTACATGAATGTTTTTTCTACTGCATCATCTAGATATCTAGTACTTTTTCATACTGTTAAACTCATCTCCCTGGCCCAATTTTACGTCATCACAAAGATGGAGGACGAGCAAGAAGAACCTCAGAGTGGTAAGAAACTGTGTAAAAAAATACTCCTATTTTCGATGTACACGTCTGCCTTACATGCTCCTATTTTCTTCAGTTACGACTTTAACGATTAGCTGTGTAAATAAGTGAAAATTGACTCGCTGGGTCAAAATCATCGCCAAAATATTTCTGGGATTTTGACAGGCCAAATCGTGCAACTGCAGTGCCATTGCTCCTTGGGTGTTACTGTTTTTTTGTTGTTGTTTTTTTTTTTTGTAGTGTTAGAATGTTTGTATGTCCTGTTTTCTTTTTTGTTTTTTTTTTCATGTGAATGTGTGTATGTGTTCTTTGTATACTAATCATTCCAATCATTGTACTAAATTACATTAATTACTCTGCTCTTATGGGCGCTTTGATTAGCAAATGAAAGATTTGCATTAGCAGCCAATTCTTCAAGCGGGCAGCAACAGGGCAGACGTTTGCATTCAGGATAGTTACTAGTTATAGTAAACTGGGCAATTCAATGGAACAAAGTGAGCAAGGAAAGTGAGACACTTTCAAAAGCAACAATATCTCCACCCAGGTTATCTCTAGAGGAGACCATGTGTTTTCACCAAGAATTTTGGTGTTTTCCAGCGTGTTTAGATGGTTTTCAACAATAGGATCGCTATAACAAAATAAGGCACTATAGAAAGGCATCAATCCTACACCGAAACCATGACCCAGTCACCAAGACCATCCCACAGAATATAGTAGTTGGGTGGTTTTTGGCAGGTGATCTCTAAATTTAGGTGTTTTCCAGTATTTTTCCGCATTTTTTGGTCATTACATGTTTTTCCATCTCTCTAGTAACCAATTCTTTTGCCAGTAGTCATATAAGATATGCTGTCCATATTGATACTCTCTATTCTACATGGTTTTGAAACGTGTTTAATGTGGGAAAATTTTTATTGAAGCATCCATATGTAATAGAATACAGCCTTACATATTTAAGAAATTTTTTGTCCTTGCAAAAGTGCTATTTTGTTTGACAAAACCATTATACTTATTTTTGACCCTGAGGTCAGGTATTTCCGGGTTTACATCAGGGCACTCATTCAAGATAGCGTTGTTGCCCACTGTTATCACCCAAATAGTACATTTTCATAAAGGGATGTTACCACTTCTGTTTATTTATAATATTGTTTTACTTGCTAAATTATGCTTATTTTGTTCAGAATCAGAATATTTTACTGGTGATACATCAATAGACATTCAATAGACATTCATTCGCCAGGGCCAACGATTATAAAGACTAATCTCTAGATCTCACAAGAGATGTGAAGCTAGCGATAGGGTCCTCAGAACTTTCAGCATCTAGGAGATTATAGATGCAGGGAGTGCATCCCAATCCTTAATCGTGTCTTGAAAGAGACCGCAAGTTCTTTAAACTGGCATTTGCGGTAGCAGCTACCACCAGAAAATGTGGGTGGGGCTTATTGATTACTGGTCAGCTGTTTATATGTTTACCTTGGGTCTGCTAGCTCAGGACCCTACAAAATAATGTATTTACTCGCTACTAGGTATGAATACAGCAAATAAGATTTAAACTTGTGCCTTACATGTACATGCCTGGCTTACATGGGGCACAAATGGTTGTGACTTTTAATAAATAGTACCCAGCAAACAGTGGCTAAATGATATAATTTGTTTACTATATTTTACTTGGTTTTAAGAAACAGAATTCACAATATACAGTACAGCTCAGGTAAAAGAACCAAAAAACTCTTTACTCCGAATATCGGCGTTTCGCGAACTTCACCAAAACACTCGGAATCAAACCGAGTAAACGTTATATTCGGCGGACACCACTCGCAAGTCCGCCGAAAATAGGTGTTATGCGAAGTTACTCGGAATGATAATATTGTACCCGGAGGCAATATTTCTTGCGAAGTGATGCGAAATTCCTCGGAGTAATCTGACTAAATACCTGTCCGATTTTTATATATTTATTTATTTAATAAATAAAGTTATTAGATATTTCTTTAACAAATATTATTTTTTATTTATTTATATCTTTATTTTTCCATCATATAGTACAGTCTGCGTGAAGGTTATATCTTCCACGCTCATACGGATGCACTGGTTGATCTGAGAGTGCACTGATCACAAAGGTCTTACTGTCCCAAAAGTGTTTCCCAAATTTCCGCATTCCGATCCCCCAAAATTAGGTCCATTGTTTTCTTAAAATATCAACCAATGCTGCCTTGTTCCCTGAATATATTTGGGTGCTCCCTAGGTCCAAAGATAACCCCGGTAGCTCCATTCATTGTTCGAGCACGTAACATGGGCCTCAACAAAGCTCCATATGAAAATGTACCGGATTCTTTGGCTTAGTCTAGTCCGTCCACACAAATGGGTCCGGCATGGTCATTTTTATTTAATGTGCCGTAAAAAACAAAACAAACACACAAAAATCACAAAGAGAATCAAACATCTGCCCCCAATCGACGTATTACGTATTTATATTTGGTATTCCTGTAACGACCTTTTCCCATGCCACAACCGCACGCGCTCAAAATAAATGACGTACTATGGTAAAAGACCGGGAAATTCTCACTCGCGTGCAGCAACCGCACGTGTCAATAGGAATTTACTTAAAGGGGCGCTTCTGCTATCAAAGAGGCATTGAATCAACAAGACAGCACGTGAAAAGAGTGTGTGTCACACAAAAAACTCGCTTTACGCACACGAGGCTAATGACAATTCAAACGAGTGAGTGAGTTTTTTTACGTCTTTACGTCCTACTAACAGCTAGGTCATACGGAGATGTGGACCTTGGTTTAAAGTCCAATATGAAAGGTTTGAGAAGCCTGGGATCGAACTCATGACCCCTGGATGACAAGACGAGAAGCTTCACACTACACCACCAATTTCCCAATATTTCTTACTGTTAAATATCTAATAAAAGGGCTGCAGACATTTCACCATGCCCCGCCACTGCACTTACATCAAGCAAGTGTCATGACTCTGTTAACAAACTAATAAAGTTTCAAGAAAATATCTCAAATAGTTTTCAAGTTACAGAGCGGACAAAAAAAAAAAAAAAAAAAAGAAATATTACAGAAACCACTAAAATAGTTTCGGTTTTCAAAGGGCCATAACTCCAAAAGTAAGCTCTATCGTCAAGTATATGAAAGAAAAGAAAGGCAGTTATCAGTTCCTGCTGAAATGATTAATAGCTTATGAATAAGCTCACCCTGGAAAAGTGTGCGTGCTCGACAAGACCGAAATAGTGTAGACTGGGCCGTTTAACTCCAGTTCAAACCAAAATTACGTCGGTACAAAGTTCTCATGTCTGAAGTATGATGAACGTTCACTGAATCGGACAAAACGTACAATACTACAATGTACGTGCGACCAGCAAAGACTCTGGTCAGCCTCTGCATCGACCCACTAGAAAAAGCAAGCTCTTGGATAGCCCGAAGAAGGTGCATACTCTACGATCAGCGAAGGGTCTGATCGGAATGTGCTGTTGCAGTCGCACTGTTTATCCCGCTTTGGATAGCCCGGCTATCGAAGGTAAATACGACCAGCGAATGCTTTTGTCAGAATGTGCAGTTGGCAGAATGACACGAGTCTTCGCTCGTCGCACAAGAAGTTTTGTTAAACCCAGAGATTGTAGGCGGTACATACGATTAGCGAAGGCTCTGATCAGACTACTGATGTGCAGGCTCAGAGTGTGCAGGCTGATCCGTCTCTTCGTACAAGTTTTATTGTAGGTTTTGCCATGCACAGACCAGTGCGCGATTTGTTTGTGCAAACCATAACGCCTAACACTCTGGGTAAAATTTTCAGCAGGCGACATTTTGAAATATTTTTCTCATTATTCAAACAGGATTTGCATTTCATGCAAATTCTCTCCTTTGCATGAATGTCAAACCTGTTTTCTTGGTAATAAAAAAAAGTAAATAGCGATTTTATTTTTTTTATTTTTTTTTTTTTTTTTTTGTCGTCTGCTGAATTAGCCCAGATAGTGGTAATTCGATACCCGCGAACACCAAGTGTTATAACTTAGAATTGGTTTCTAACCAGGAAGACTCTGCCTGGAATGTCCGCGAGGGCATATGACAATATTATGGTCAAAATTTGTCATTTTGAAGATTATTTCCCGCCGATGCTAGGTTTCTACATACGTCACTTTTACTCGTTTAATAAATTACGGTCTTCGTTTTGCATATCGCATGTTGAAGACACAAAAACAGAAACTTTACATGGAAACGAAAGTTTTGAAGATTGCTCTATAAACCCATAAAGATAATGTTATTAATGTATATACTGTAAGAGAATAACATAACATAATATTCATTTGTACCCTGATAAATGCGGGGTAATGTCCTAACAACCGCAGGTTGTTACTTTTATTAAGGGAGCTAACTGCAACCGACTATCAGAAGGGAGTTAACTGCAATTGCTTTACGAGTATGGCCCATGCGAAATAGGATTGGATACAGCATTTTTTATGAATCGCGCCAGTAAAGAAGGGGGTGGGGGGGGGGGGCATGCTTCTACAATAAGCGGCTAACCAGTACACTGAACCCCATTCCGCCAGAAACTTGTAACTGCCAATCTTGAAGCAGTGGAAGGAGCGGATGACGGTAGCAAATACATGTGTTTCATGATAAGTGGGGATCGAATCGCGTTCGATTCCCGCCGGTGCGATATCATTTTTCCAATAAAGTCAGTGCAAACAACTTCTACCTCGAAAGGAGATATTTGCATCTTTGCATGAGGGTAAAAAGAAAGAGCTTTCCAGAGAGAGAGAGAGAGGGAGAGAGAGAGAGAGAGAGTTTGCAAAACTTGTAAGATTCTGGCTCGTCCATTTTAAGTACATCCGGCTATGAGATTTAGATATTCCTAGAGAAAAATAGCTAAACTGTTTTTGCAAACAGTGAATACCCTGACCAGACGCCGCGTTCTGTCATCTCAATATGACTTAAATTTTTTGTTATTGTTGAAAGAGAGAGGACACCAAGTCACCGTCATCATTAAGTGGTGACTTGAATGGATAGTCCTAACCCTGGTCCAGTCAGCAGCCGTCCAGGCCTCGATCCGAGCAGTGTAGATACATTCCAGCGTGTCCGTTTCAAATGAAATGTATCCCTACTTTAACCCTCGAAGCGCTTAGCATTTTCAGCAGACGGCAATTTTATTTTCTTCTTATTTTCCTGCGTAAATTGTGTGGCGTAACATGTGAATCGTCTTCTAGGCAGACGATTCACATGAAATGTTCAGCCTTATTTTCACTGTAAAATACTAAAACAGTTCGATCGACATCTCCTCTAGAATTTTCAGCAGTGCTTCGGGGGTTCAAATTATTTTCTTGGCAGCCGCAGCACGTGCAAAGTGACACGGAAAAAATGGGCCAGCCTGGATAAAAGTGCGTGTCACATGAAAACGAATGTAGGAAGACTCAGGCGACCATCACCCTCAATCCAAAACTAAAACTGGGCGATTTGAAATCATCCGAGGCTTTGGGCCAAATACGTCACCGGCCTTGCGCATTGGGGCTACCAACTGTTGTTCGGATATACCCTTCGATACTCGCAGCTGAAACATAAAAAATCAGTCGCAGAGTTGGTTGTCCGAAGCAGAACTATTTATGTAAGTGGGTACATTTTGCAGTCTGATCCTGCTGCCGCCAGCTGTAGTTATACGGGTATTTATTGTATTCACAGTTGTAACAATTTTTGTTTGATTATCGTCGTGCGAGAGAATGATCTGAGTGGTCAAACTTACCTGTACAAAATAATCTATCGCCACTCGCAAATACTCGCAAACACTCCGAATATCATGGGTACACTGAGGTCCGCTGAATGTCCTCGGAATATCGAGCGCATAACTTCGAGTAAAATTTTTTCACTCGGAGTGGTTTACTCCAAACTACTCGGCGGAAAATCGCGGATTGTAAAATTAGTCCGCGAAATGAAAAAAAAAATTGGTTCTTTTACCTGAGCCGTACTGTATTACATGTTTTAGTGTAATTTCCATTGCTGGAATAAAATTGTAACTGACTACTTAAAATATCTCCCTACATGTATGCAGATTGCATAAGCTTCTATAAATGCCTATTAATAATGGTTTAAACACTGTTCTTTTTGAATTATGGAATATGAGTGCAATTTTCTCTGAAGGAATCAAAGATAGGATAATAATTTTATCTGCATTTACTGTGACTCCCATCTTACAAGTGGACAGTGTTTATACTCTACACTCCAGGTTGCCATGTTTACATCACATGACCAAGGTTAAAGGTTATATCTAGTTTGAATTTCTTAGCACTTTCAGGTTATTTTATTCAGCTTGCTCATTTAATAATCTTTCATAACACAATATTTTAGTGTCAATGTATAAAGTAAAGACATGCCTTCTAGCAAAACAAATTTTGTGTATGAAGGTTTTCTAGTTCTTTTATTTTCATTGATAAAGCTTCTGCAAGTAACAAAATGTAAAAGTCCTGCACCATTTTGAAATAAGCCCCGCCTACATCCTTTTATAGAACAGGTGGGGGTTTAAGGACTCTAGGATGAAGTTCATCAGGTCCCAAAGCCTTTGAGGGATTTAAACCTTTCATCATTTTTATAACACCTTCATTTGAAATGTGAATGTCGCTTAAAGGCGGAGCTGACTTCTCAAATAGAGGGACCTCACTTTCCAAAGTTTTGGAGAATACATCTGTAAACTAACCATTGAACTCCTCTACCTGCTCAGTTTCAGACTCAGCTAAACACTACCATTTCTCCTTTTGAGAGGAGGGATACTTGATTGTCTTTCCTTTGACTGTTGGTATACTGATAGAAGCCTTTTGGGTTAACCTTAATGTCACCAACCAATTTGTTAACATACAAATCATGCTGCTTCTTGATATCAGCTTTGATTTGCTGTCTCAGTTCCTGAAACTTAGATCTGAGTTTACTACTGCCAGTATTAATAATAATACCAAAGTGACTTTAATTTCTGGGCCAGCTCCTTTGAATTAATTAACAACATCAGGATGTGTGATAATGGCTTCCAGTTGGCTACAAGCATTGCTCCAAATAAACATAAAGCAGAGACTTAAAATCAATTGGTGTAAAAATAAGGAAACTGATTCTCCATCAGGTATTTATAGAAATGAAGTAACCGGGGACATGCTCACTATGAAAGGAGAGTTATGGAAAAAAAAAAAAATGGGACTCCTATTTTTGGGGAGTGGGACTCCTACTTTTAGGCTGGGACTCCTACTTTTTATAAAAGTGGAGCCGGGGACTCCAGCTTTTAAAATCCTAGAGAGAATCCTGGGCCCAGTTGTTCAAAGCTAACGATGTCGCTAGTTGACGATTCTTTAAAATTCACATCATGATACGCAAATATGCTGAAATTTTTGGCTGAAAAAATGTGAGTAGCTTTTGCAGAGCAGTGCAAAAGCTACTCACATTTTTTCAGCAAAAAAATATCAGAATATTGTGTATTGAATCCGCTAAAACAGTTAACGAAATAACTTTTAATGAGCTTGTTAAGCTGATGCTTAGAACAACTGGGCCATAGTCTTTACATTTTCACAGCTTGATGCACTAAGGCTTAGGGTAAAGCCGCAGAACCTGTCATAAAGTCCAACAAATCAGGTACAGCATCAGAGCTACTTTGCAACAACTTTTCTTGAGCACTATTCACATGGCTGAGGTCAACTTCTTGCCTCTGTATACGGGGTGTAGAAGGTTGGCCAGGTGTCATACATGTAGCTTGCCGAAACTGATGACAAACTTTGTCATTGTAAGGCTCTAGATCAGGTGATTGGAGCAAGTTAAGCCACTCTTCACAGGCGTTGGCTATGGTTGCTGAATCAGATTGCAACTTGTCGAACGCTGATGAGATAGGCTGTTGATTCTGAAGATTAGGCTGTTGACTCTGAAGATTTTTCACTTCATTGAACAGTCCAACATTGTGAATGAGATTGCAAATTCTAGTGTCTAGAGGATCCTCGTTTTGAGTCACAATCAGCATCATGAAAGGTCGATTTTTAACAAAAGTCTCAATGCACTTTAAGTTGACTGTTCCATCTGGTCTCTGCTGGTAGCTGTGGTTTCATAGAGCCTGACATTTTACAGAGCAAAGCACCTGGCATGTAGTGAATTTGGAAGTATTTGTTCACTTTGACGACTTAGTTGATGACTTGAGAGGGAGTGATGTCTTGTCCCAGTAGGAACAGCCAAATGCAAACAGATCTGGATCAGCATCTTTCAGATTCTGCTTCATCACTTCCATCTTCTTTTCATTGTCAGTAACCACAGCCGTAACTTTGTAGTTGTACAACTCCTTGGCTTCTTGAATGGCATCTTGAGCGACAAACGTGCAGTAGGAGGCGTCTTCTTGTTGGTACCGCTGTCAATAGCTGATAGGAAGTAGGCTGAGCCATCAGAGTATTGACTGGTAGCAATAACTGGAGTGTTGTGGATATCACTCCACCCATCTTGCATCATGACAACTTTGCCCTGCAGCTGAGTTTTCATATGGTTGTGAGCTTCTCATGGGTTTTGTCAAGAAGAGGACCACCAATGTCTTTTTCTTTTCGGTGGGAGGTTGGTACCCAGGTCGGAGCATCTCTACCTACTGTTTGATACCACACGGGATGGTCAGCAATCACAAATGGTAGGTTGCAGACATAGAATAGTTTTGCTATCTGTTCATCTAGCTGTTCCCACATGTTGGCATCTGAAGATATTCCATAGCTGCTGACATTTTGCTGTTGAAGTTTGGGCTTCTTGGAAGTAGGCTGTTCATTGACTTCTATTAGTTCTGTTGGCGGTGTAGGCGTTGATGAGTTATTTATTTCATCATGAGATCGTTTAACAAGTTTTGATTTGTGTTTAATCAGTTCAGGACACTTTTCATGGTATAACTTTAGTCTCAAGACTTTAGCACTAACTTCTGCATTACAGTCCAGGCAGCTAACACTAGTCTTTTTTTCATCATTAAGAGCACTATAGAAGTTCCAAATAGGTTCTTTAGGTGTCATTTTGACACATTTACTGTTATGACACTTTGATTAGATTATCAATTTTACCGATAACAGCAGATAACAGAATGAGCACACTTTCACACATCTAAATAAACATTAGTGTCACTAAATTACCCTGTTTCTTCTAAGCCCTGTGATTGGATAGATCATATAAACTGGCCTCACCTTCTTCAGTAAGCTCCAGTATTTTCACAGTTTTGATTGTTCTGGGGCAATTAAAATTAAAATTACTTCTTTGATATATTTGTTTTTCAAATAGTGTATCATAACAAGTTTGCACACTTTAAAGAAACCATGCCAAAGCTAACAGAGCATCATTAATCTCCTTGATCCCTTTGATGTTTTGTTTCAGTTTTTGTATTTCCATTCAATGGCCTGCTTCAATTAGATTGCTCATCATGTTTATTATTCTTTGATGATTATGAAAAAAATACTTCTTGTATTAAAAATTGATTTTATTTTATCATTTTGGGCTTTAATGTACTTTATTATGTCTGTATTAAGTTAGAGGTCTCATAAAGAATTTAGAAGTTTAAACAGAAAATTAAGCAGTACTGAATATGACTGAAAATCTCAAGTATTAATGTTTTGATTTTGTGTCTTTTAAGGCCTCTTAAATATAATTCTGATCAACAATAGCCCATGAAACACATTTGCAGTTAAGACTGTATCATCTTATGTTGAAACTATTACTTAAGTCTGTTGATAGGGTCCAGTAAAAAGGGGATAACATAATGATAAACATCTTCAAACTGACTATGGTTATTTCAATCAACCAGTCGACCACCAGTAACCGGTTATAACCAGTAATGACTACTGGTCTCGTCGATACTCATATTGACCAAGTCATTTGCCAACCTACTTTAGTGATAGACTTTACCGGTCATTTGCCAACCTACTTTAGCGATAGACTTGATTTAAAATGACAAAGTCACTGGATTGCAGATTCTAGGTCAAGGGCACCAGGTCATAGTACAATGTTGCTGACATTAACTATGCAAGGGTGACACTCAGACATGGGTTGAAATAAGCGGATGCCCGATTGCCTGACCCGTGCTGTTTCAGCGTCGGGCAAGCAGACTCTGCTGGTGGTAGGCTCACCGGGCAAGTCACAATCCTGGTTCATCTTCGTCGATTTCGATAGTTTTTCACACAGCTTTCATTTTTTTTTAAGTTTTAGAACAGTTTCTCTGAGTGAGGTGAGTAGCTTCAAAGCCATGATCTTAAACATTTGTGTAATGCATCTGATTAGGTTGGAGAAGAATGAAATTGTTCATGACTGCTGTTTATAGCTGAATGTTAATTAAATTTGGCATTAACTTTTCCCCAAAATTGTCTTCTTTTACTGTTTATAGCCCATACCTTAAAAGTCTGAATCAAAAACAATCTTATTGCTGCAAATGTAACAAGAACGGACAATAATTACAGATACATATGTTGGTTAAAGGCTGTATGGATCCGGCCTGCATATGGGGTGCAAAGGCATAAAGTTTTACAGAGAAAACGACAGCAAGTACTTTCAGAAACCTTATTTCAACCCCTGTGTGACTCACAGCTGTCACAGCTTCAGAGAAAGACATTTTATTAATGCTAGACTTGAAGTAAAATGATGACAAAGCCAGTGGAGTGTGAAATCTAGGTCAAGGGCACAGGGTTATAGTATGTGCTTGAAGAGTGTGTCGAGGACAATTACTGTGCATGGTTAGACACTTGCAGCTTTCACTGCTACAGAGTTGCTAGACTCGATGTAAAATCATGACAAAGTCAATGGACCATGAAATTTAGGTTAAGAACACCAGGTCATGATGTGTGCTTGAAGATAATGTCGAGGACCATTACTACGCAAGGTTTGACACCCACAGCTATCAGAGCTACAGAGAAACGCACTGCAATGCTAGACTCGACGTAAAATCATGACAAAGTCAATGGAGTGGGAAATCTAGGTCAAGGGCAGGGATCATCGTGCGTGCTTGAAGAGTATGCCAAGGACAATTACTATGCTTTGTTAGACACTCGCATTTATCACTACTACAGAGAAACACACTTTAATGCTAAACTCGACATAAAATCATGACAAAGTCATTCAAGCATGAAATATAAGTCAAGGGTATCAGGTCATAGTGTGTGCTTGAAGAATATGTCCAGGACAATATTACTATGCAAGGTTTGACACTCACAGCAATCACCTCTTCAGAGGAATACACTTTATTGCTACAGTCTACGTGAATAATTCTATACTTGACATAAAATCATGACAAAGTCACTCAAGCATGAAATGTAGGTCAATGGCACCTGTTCATAGTGTAAGCTTGGAGAGGATGATGAGGAAAATTACTATGCAAGGTTTGACACTCACAGATATCACTGCTTTGGAGAAATATTCTTTAACCCTTGTCCTGCTGAATAAATTAAGATGTCACACCCACTTCTAATTTTCAGCCGATCAGATTACTTGATCAGGATTGTTGCTATAAATTTACATACTTAATGGCAAACAGTGCAGATCCAGATCAGTTGGCTTCTTCAGAAGCCAACTGATCTGGATCTACACTGTTTGCAAAAAAGGACATATCTGGGTTCAGCAGGACAAGGGTTAATGCTAGACTTGACATGAATAATGCTAGACTGGACATAAAATCATGACAAAGTCACTGAAGCACAAAATCTAGGTCAAGGATACCTTTTCGTAGTGTGTTCTTGAAGAGTATGTTGAGGACAATTATATAGCAAGGTTTGACTCTCCCAGCTATCACTGCTTCAGAAAAATACACTTTAATGCTAGATTTGATGTAAATTGTTGACAAACAAACGGAAATTTGAACTCCTATGTTGCACCCTGCTACAAGTAAGTGCGACAAAAAGGAGCATGTCCTGATTCTGTTTCAAATATTCAGTAACGGACTCAACATATCAGATGTGTTTATAAAAAAAAAATTTGAAGCTGTAGTTAGGAACCAACAAATTGGTCCTGAACAAAGCAGCAACATATCAACTGTTTAGATGATGATGTTGAGAGAATAGAAGTTCTGCTACTGAGGGTTACTGGTACATAATAATGCTTTCTCTATGTTTGTTGTTTCATCATTGGTTAGAAGAAGGTTTTTAGGTTTGACGGAAAAAAAAATCAGGAAAATATCAGGGATTTTTTTTTTGCAAAACAGTTTGTATGAACAACTAGATATAACAACTATTGTGACTGATAATGTTTTTTTTGCTGATGTACATGTGTAATTATTTAGAAAAGACAAGATTTTTTTCTCCATGTTTTTGGCTATTTCAAATGTGCATTTATATAAATTTATTTAAATTTAACTTTTAACATAAATTTCAGAATTTGAATTTGTGCTCTTCAGAACAACAGGCCCTAACAACGGATTTGCATGTAGTATTATGTTTTATATACAGACATTGTAGCTGCAATTAAGACACTTTTTTTCCAACAAAAAGTACTGGTATTTTGCTTATTTTTCCACAAAATGTGTGAGTCATTAGAGGCAGCCCCAAAAATGTAATTGTTAATGAGTACCCATAACATAATGATTTCATTCTGTTGAGAAATTGGAAAAATATTAATAGGGTACTTACTGGATGAAAAAAGTGCCTTATCTTCCACTACAAGATTAAAGAAAAAAAAGCATGTCTAATGGCCAATGCTACAATTTTAATTACCACTTTAAGGATTAAAGAGTAATGACAAGAACATCTTACCATGCTACGTATCCAGCCAGTCTTTTAGAATAGTTGTTTGACACAGTACAGCATTTCCATAAACTGATTGATATAATTTTGAAACACTTGGCTTAAAGTTCAAAATAATGTATATCTTTCTAATTTGATTCCCATTAGAGATATGGTAATTTATCCTGTTTAAACTCTGCCTTTAACCTTTACCACTCTCTGGACAGATTCTGCAGACGACAAATTGACAATTTTTTCATATCTTTCCCAGAAACTAGGCTTAAACTAAGACAGTTTGCATACTATGTCAAAGCCTATTTTCTAGGAAAAATAAGAAAATATTTCAACTGTTGTCTGCTGATGTTTTTACCCAGCATGTTCAGCGTAATCTACACTTGTAGGCTTATTGTGAGATATAAGAAATTGAATTTTTTACCCAGCATGTTCAGGGTAATCTACACTTGTACTTATTGTGAGATATCAGAAATTGAATTTTTTACCCAGCATGTTCAGGGTAATCTACACTTGTAGGCTTATTGTGAGATATCAGAAATTGAATTTTTTACCCAGTATGTTCAGGGTAATCTACACTTGTACTTATTGTGAGATATCAGAAATTGAATTTTTTACCCAGCATGTTCAGCGTAATGTACACTTGTAGGCTTACAGTGGGATATCAAGAAACTAATATCTTCAGTAAGAATTCATTAGTCCAGATAAAAGGAATATTCTGATAAACATTTTTTTTTTATTTATTATTTATGCATCAAAAACATTTAATCATATTTGTGAGTACACAGTAGTTTTGCCTCAATGATAATTAATTCCCACGACATTATGGTTATGTGCGAAAAACATATCCAGATTGTTGCCAAAATCACCTCATCTGGAGCTGTGTAGAATTCCTTGTTGACCCCTAACTCTTTCCCCACTAGTGGCGACTTTTGTCATCTGCTGATAACCTTTGCAAACAGTTTGGACCCAGATCAGGCCCGACAGAACGTTGTGTCTGATCTGGATCCAAATTGTTTGACACTCTGATTGTATTCCTGAAAGATTTTTTTGAAAGGTTAATTTAAAAAAAAGTCCACAGACGACAAAAAAGCATGCAAAATTACCCAGCATGCAAAGAGTTAAAGCATCAATCACAACAGCAGCAGATAACATTTTTATTATTTTTAAATGTATAACTTTTTTAAAAGAAAAGGAGGCTTGACATTTCATGTGAATCATCTACTAAGTGGATGATTCATATGAAATGCCATACCTCATTTTCTTTGAAAAATTTAAAAAAAGGTAAAAAAATGTTGTCTGCTATAGCTTTACATGGAGCTTTAAGAGTAAACGGTAGAAAATGAGAATGTTTATGCCTACAGTATGATTATCACTTCGTAAAAATGTTATTGACTATTGTCAGTGTAAACACACAAGACTTTTTATGTTTGTCCCATTCCTTTTACAGACTTCAATTTTTGTGTGTATAGATCCATAAATTGAATCGCTTTTGTGGGGCATTTATTATTAAAGGCAGAAAAGGGATTAAAACTTTCAATAGAAGCACAAATAATCCATGTAATTATAGCAGAACAGGTAGTTTCACAGCAGAGATTTATTTGGATTTAATTTATTCTGATCTGAATTTTTGTTTGTTGGTAGAGCTTAAAAGTCATACTGGTCTTCTGTGACTATTAATGTTAACCTCATTACCTGTTCAGTCCCATGTACATATAAAGGCGACTAGGTAGACTTGGTGTATTCCTATTTGCATTCCTACATACCAAGTTCCTTCCACTGGGACAGAATGCTTTCATTTTAGTGTAGCTTCTTTTCCAGAAGGGAGACAAAAACATTTCAGCAGAGTTGCCTCCCCTTAACCCTTCTCTTGCTAAACATGACATACCATGTCTTAGGAAACAGTGAAGATGCTGATCAATTGGCCTCTAAAGAAGCCAACTGATCTGGATCTGTACTGTTTGTCATTAAATACAGTTGACTCTCGTTATTTCGAATTCCAAGGGACTCTCTGAAACACTTCGAGATATCCGTACCTCGAAATATCAGAGTTGCGGGAGTGGAGAAACCAATACCTTGAACAATCACATTTAACAAATGAATATGTAATTTGACTCCTGAAGTTAGCGATATATTGAAAATAATGTCGAAAAGAGGAGAAATTGCTCCTTAGGAGCAATTTCTCCTCTTTTCCACAATATTTTGTTACCTGTTCTTAGATTTCCATGTTAAAACGGGGACCATAATTTCACTTAGAGATAAGCGGTTATTCGAGATAAATGAGGTCGAGATAACGAGAGTCGCCTGTATGTGAATATATATCAACAATCTGGATCAAATAATCTGATCAACTGAAAATTAGAAGTGGGCGTAGCATGTTAATTTATTCAGCATGACAAGGGTTAAGGTGTATCCATTCTGCTATAGTTTGGTACTTTGTAGACTAAATCAGCAGATCTAATAATAACGGTAAATATCCTCAAATTTCGAACGCTTATTCCATACCTTTTTGGCACAAATTTTGCTTTTTATGCACTTGTTTCCTTAAATACCTAGTGGAATGGCAAACAATGTAGACCCTGATCAGACTGCTCATTCAGGAGCAGTCTGATTTGGATCTACACTGTTTGTGTATGCCATTTTGTCAGACACTTTGGTGTACGAAACTTTAGGACATTTACTGTAATATTTTTATGATTTTTCACAGAAAATAAGACTTGCATTTGGAAACAGTTTGAATGAAATGTCAACTCCTATTTTCTGGAAAAATATGAAATCTGAAAAATGTTTTAAATATTTTATTCATAGTCCGCAGGTTAAAGTTTGCACATTCAATGTTTGGAACTTCTCTTATTATCCTCTGCCTCTTTTCAGTGGATGGACTGTTTGGCAAAAATCATTCCTGAATTACTTTTGAAGTTTTTAGACACAAATAAAAACATAAAAGCTTCATTTATTCAGATTCCAGTATACACCCCTCCCCGTAATTTGCCACATTATATAGTGCTGGGCTCCCTAGCGCAGTCAGTAGCACATCTGCCTGCAGATCCAGGATCGCAAGCTCCAATCCCAGTTCGGCTACATATCTTTCATGGAGATTGATTGTGAACTATTTCTATGGTCATTCTCCCCTTTCCACTGATTTAACCCATTGTAGACTGAATGAACTCCTCCACACTATATATTAGAAAAGTCTAATTTAGATTTTAGGTATGTCAGGCTGTATGCTTTAGATATTCCTGGAGAAAAATGACTGAACTATTTGCAAACAGTGAAGACACTGATCAGACGCCGCTTTCTGCAGCATCTGATCTGGGTCTGCACTGTTTGCCAATTACCCATTTTATCCTGACTACAATAGGTTAAAAAGGGCAGTTGTCAGTTACTGGCAAAAGTATGTACACAAGTACTGAGTAAGTGAGTAGGTTAACTGACTGGCTTGACTTGACCTTAACAGTGTTGTCTGAGTCATAAAACTCTAACTGAAACAAATAAAACTTTGTATAGTCCATAGGTGGAATTGTGGGGATCAGAAAATGAAGAAGATGAACACAGTCTACTGTGCAGGTTTGATACGGAATATGACCTAATATTTCAAACACTTTATTTCATACTTTTTTTGTCTTTTTGCTTTATTATACCCCCGACATACGAAGTATGTGAGGGTATATAGTTTTCGCTTTTCCGTTCGTTCGTACGTTCGTTCGTTCCTCTTTCCGTCACAGGGTCAAAGTTTTTGCGTTAAAGTTTATAAGACCTCATATTTTGAAGACCCTTTGATGGATTTCGTTCATATTTGGCATGATGGTAGATATAGGTCTAAAGTTTTTATCAGCACCATCCCCACCCCAGGGGTGACCTTGGGGTCAAGGTCACAGACTTAGAATTTTCATAAAAAAGTCACAGGGTCAAAGTTTTTGTGTTAAAGTTTATAAGACCTCATATTTTGAAGACCCTTTGATGGATTACGTTCATATATGGCATGATGGTAGATATAGGTCTAAAGTTTTTATCGGCACCATCCCCACCCCGGGGGTGACCTTGGGGTCAAGGTCACAGACTTAGAATTTTCATAAAAAAGTCAAAAGTTTTTGTGTTTAAGTTTATATAGCTATATCATCAAGACCCTTGAGGAATTTCCTTTATATTTGACATGTTGGTAGACATCGGCCTAGCTTCTTACTTGGCATGATCCCCACCCAGGATGTGACCGAGGTCAAGGTCACGAACTTAGAATTTTCATATAAAAGTAAAAATTTTTGCGTTTAAGTTTATATAGCCATATCATCAAGACCTTTTATTAAATTTCATTATCCCCTAACTGAAAGGTTGAGCTGATATAAGCTATCAGCAAGGAATCTGTTTGTCTGTCCGTCAGTCCATTGAAGTATTATTCGTTTATGCTTTATTTTTGTCTTAGGGTCAAAGTTTTTGCGTTAAAGTTTATAAGACCTCATATTTTGAAGACCCTTTGATAGATTTCATTCATATTTGGCATGATGGTAGATATAGGTTTTAAGTTTTTATCAGCACCATCCCCACCCCAGGGGTGACCTTGGGGTCAAGGTCACAGACTTAGAATTTTCATAAAAAAGTCAAAGTTTTTTGTGTTTAAGTTTATATAGCCATATCATCAAGACGCTTGAGGAATTTCATCTATATTTGACATGTTGGTAGATATTGGCCTAGTGTCTTACTCCACATGATCCCAACACGTGTGTGACTGAGGTCAAGGTCACGAACTTCATATAACGAATTTTCATATAAAAGTAAAAATTTTTGCATTTAAGTTTAGATAACCATATCATCAAGACCTTTTATTAAATTTCATTATCCCCTTACTGAACGGTTGAGCAGATATAGATATCAGCAAGAAATCTGTTCATCTGTTTGTCCGTCCTTTGAAGCATTATTTGTTCTTACTTTATTTTTGTCTTTGGGTCAAAGTTTTTGCGTTAAAAGTTTATAAGACCTCATATTTTGAAGACCCTTTGGATTTCATTCATATTTGGCATGATGGTAGATATAGGTCTAAAGTTTTTATCAGCAGCACCATCCCCACCCAGGGGGGGGGTGGGGGGGTGACCTTGGGGTCAAGGTCACAGACTTAGAATTTTTATAAAAAAGTCAATTTTTTTTTTGTGTTTAAGTTTATATCGCTATACCATCAAGACCCTATGAGGAATTTCATCTATATTTGACATGTTGGTAGATATAGGTCTAGAGTTTTACTCAGCACCATCCCCATCCCGGGGTATGACCTTGAGGTCAAGGTCACAGACTTAAAAATTTCATATAAAAGTAAAAAAAAATGCATCTAAGTTTATATAGCTATACCATCAAGACCTTTTGTTGAATTTCATTATCCTCCTACTGAGAGGTTTAGGGGATATAGCTATCAGCATGGAATTCATCCATTCATCCATCCATCTGTCTGTCCATAAATGCATTATTGTGCACCCCATAACTACCCTTTGAGCTATTTTCAGGAAACTGTCAGGTTGTAGAGGGCATTTGGAAGGGTGTCAGGTACAAGAAAGACAACTCTAACTGACATGGTCCATGATTTATCCCCCCTTGTCTCCAGAATTGTAAAATTTTGTGCAAACCATAACTTTAAAATATGCTAAGATATTTTCATGATACTTCACCAGTATGTATAGGACATTGAGTAGGCATATCACATTCAAGAATGACTTTCTGACTCCATTCTGCAGTTTTCTCCCTTGGTTATTTAAATCTTGTGCGGGCAATAACTCTAAAAAATTTTTAAGATATTTTTGTGATACTTTACCGATATGTAGAGGGCATTTAGTAGGCAGGTGACCTTAAAATTATCATTAAAATTTATATAGCTATATTATGAAGACCCTTTTGTTGGTTTCATTAATATTAAGCATGATGGTCTGCAATGTCAGGCCGCAAGACATTGTCACCACCAGGTCCAATGATCTACTTGTGCGGCTTGGCATTGAGGATCTGGACCTTATTCTGAAGGAGAGAAGACTTCGATGGTATGGACATGTGGAACGCTCCAGTGGTGCAATCAAGACAGCCTTTGACATACAGGTTGATGGAAAGCGTGGGCCTGGGAGGCCCAAAATGACATGGAAGCAGCTGACAGAGAGGGATTGCAGAGAGTGGAAGCTCTCGGCTATCAACCCTCATGATAGACGTACCTGGAGATCTGGTGTGAGATCTGCCATGCGTGCAGCAAGCCAGCTATCTGGAAGGGGGCCCACTGATGTGGATGTTGCCCCTGTACCTGCACGTTAATCAAAAATCTGATTATGATTATGATATGATATTATGGTATACAGTATATAGGTCTAAAGTTTTTCTCGGCACCATCCCCAAGCTGGGGCATGGCTTTTAAGTCAAGGTCACAGACTTTTCATACAAATGTCATTTTTGCTTATCTTATAAAGACTGATTGATTTCGCTAGTATATGGTGATAGTTATAGGGCTTAAGTTTTATTAAGCTCAATCCCTGCACCTGTGCATGATCTTTGAAGTCAAGGGCTTCATATTATGTGTGATTGAAGTTTTTCAATGCTATAACATAAAGCATATAACTGCCATCTCCAGAGTCAAAGCTACATACTTTGTGCTCTTTAAAAACTGGCGGTAGCGCTGGTCGGGGGGTATACGTGCCCCAGTGGGCACTTTGTTATGCAGTTGTTTCTTAAAATACTTTGTGGGATGGAAAACAGTGTAGACTGATCTGACTGCTCCTTCAGGAGCAGTCTGACGTGGGTCTGCACTGGGTGCTTATGCCATTTTGTCAATACATGTACTTTGGTGTACAAAATTTTGGGACATTTACTTGACTTCAGTAGCAGCAGATGACATTTTGAAATATTTTATCCTTTTTTTTCACTGGAATAGAGTTTGACATTTTATACAAATTATCTCCTAAGTATGGGAGTGTAGATTAGCTCGACCCAGAAAACTAGAATATATATGTAGGTTGAGTTTCACAAAAGTAGGTCATGGTGATCTAGATTAGTAGGAGGAGGCCCGGAATGGTGAAATGCATCAGGTGAGATCTGACCAGGGCTCACCACATGGGAGCTGAGGTACAAGCCTGCCTGATATTAATACGATCATTGGTGCCTGACAGCTTGTAAAACTTCAGGTAGTCTTTCGTTCTTGAACTGGATCAAGTATGAAATACTTTTCTATCAAATCTCTGAATTAGTGTTCAGAAATACGATAGGAAAATCATTTCATTTTCGATCCAGCTCAGAACTAAGAGACTAACTGAAATTTTACAGGCTGTCAGATGCCACATTTTATAATCATAATATTATAATTATAATACCATATATGAATTAATTGAACCTTTCTTCAATAAAAATGTTTATTTTTGAGCAATATCATCATCATCATCATCATAATCAGATTTTTGATTAACATGCAGGTACTGGGGCAACATCCTCATCAGTGGACCCCCTTCCAGATAGCTGGCTTGCTGCACGCATGTCAGATCTCACACCAGATCTCCACATATTTCTTTCATGAGGATTGATAACCGAGAGCTTCCACTCTCTGCAATCCCTCTCTGTCAGCTGCTTCCATGTCATCTTGGGCCTCCCAGGCCTATGCTTCCCTCAACCTGTATGTGAAAGGCTGTCTTGACTGCATCATTGGAGCATTCCACATGTCCATACCAGTGGAGCCTTCTCTCCTTCAGAATGAGGTCCAGATCCTCAATGCCAAGCTGCACAAGTAGCTCATTGGACCTGGTGGTGACAACGTCTTGCGGCCTGACATTGCAGATCTGTCTGATCATTGCCCTGTCATTCCGCTGCAAATGTTGGAGGTTTGGTTTTGTCAATGGCCAAGTCTCACTTGCATGGAGCATTGCACACCACACACAAGAGCTGTACACGCAGCCACGTGTCTTGAAAGAGAGTTGGCGTGAAGAGAGAACTGGTAGCAGCTCCGTGAACTTCTTCCAGATGGTTTTCACACATGTTGTGGTTGAAAGTTCACAGCCACCTGCAGCTGAGAGCATGTCACCTAGGTAGCAAAAGGAAGCTACCACCTCCAGCTTGTCAGGTCCAACTTGGACTTCCCTCTGTGGTCTGCCATCCAAGGGGCATGCAGTTCCCTGGCACCATGTACATCTGTAGTCAGGGTCCTTTGTCAAGCACGTGAGTCCACTGCATTTCTTGTGCACCCAGTGCTTGCAGCAGTTGCAGAAGATGCTGCCCACTCCAGTGTGACAGACAACGCACAGAAACTCGCCTGAAGTCTGCAGGAGGTCCAGGCCCATATCGCTGATCATGATCTTCATCTTTCCTGCATTTACTCTCATTCCTTTATTTTCCATTGCTTCTTTCCAAGCCAAGAGCCTCCTGACACATTTCTCGAGTGATTCAGTGATGATAACAAGGTCATCGGCATAGAGGTCCTCTAAAATGTTAAGCCATTTTTTTTTTCTGGAGAAAAAATGGGGAAAATCTGAAAATCTGGAAAATGCCAATAGCTTTATACTTGTAAATTTTTGCCAAGAGCATGTTAAAGGTTATGGTTTAAATTGAGAATTTTTGTATGTCTTTTTAAGCTGTAAAATCTTAATAGCTCCAGATAAGGCACTTTTTAAACTGAAATATATTGATATGTGCCAATTTCTTCAATAAAAAATGTACATTGTACATGTGGGTACTCACCTCAAATGTGCCTCTGATGAATACCCACAGTATGTTTTTTTTTTGTGGAGAAATAAGAAAAACATTTATTGGGTTACCCTCATTTGGCCTCGGTGGCTCAGTTGGATGTGCCGTCCGACTGGAGACCAGGAGGTTGCGGGTTCAACCCCTGCCGAGGTCGGCTACATTCTTTCGTGGAGATTGATCATGAAATATTTTCTGTGGTCATTCTCTGTCTTCCGCTGATTCAAGAAGGGCAGTTTCTGGCGAAAGAATGTGCACAATACTGGTTAACCGCTTAGAGGACTAAGCCTGCCCAGTAAACGTGTGGTTAGGTAAACTGACCGCGCTCGACATGACCCCATTGGGTTGACTGGGCCGTAAAACCTCAACACAAACAATCATATCTAGAGCTACAGTAAACTTATTAACCCATTGTATACTATAATAGACTCTCCCACACTATATATTGGAAGAGTCCAATTTCAATTTTAGGTATGTCTTGTCTTGCTATGAGATTTACATATTCCTAGAGAAAAACGGCTAAACTATTTGCAAACAGTAGAAACCCGGATCAGACGCTGCGTTCTGCGGCGTCTGATCTAGGTCTGTACTGTTTGCCAGTAACCCTTATACAAGTCTCCCGACTGCAATGGGTTAAGCCCTGTTATGCTGCATAAATTAAGCTCACTTCTACTTGACAGCCAATCAGATTTCTTGATTCAGGTTGTTGAAACAAATTCATACTTAATGCCAAACAATGTAGATTTGGATCAGAAGCCAACTGATCTGGATCTGCACTGTTTGCTAAGGCGGGGCTTATCCGGTTTCAGCAGAACGAGGGTTAAACTTTATTCCATACATTGCTCCATACAATGTATAAGAGGGGATGTCCAGATAATATTTTTCATAATTCTCTACAAAAACATAACTTGTGATACTCATTAGAAGTGCCTCACTGAGGCGCTTCTAATGATTAACACAAGATATGTTTTGTGGAGAAGTAAGAAAAAATACTAGCAGTTTTCTCAGAGAGTTTTCTGTTCAAAAAAGCATCGTATCTGGAGCTGTGTTCCAGTGACCTCTGGAAATATATTTTGTACCTGTAGAAAGAGAATATACTACATGTAAGTTTAAAACTTTGGTCATACCCTATAGTCAGTCTATCCCACCCTTTAGAATTAGGGTAAATAAAAATTGCATATTAAAATGTGTAGTTGATCTTTTCAGTTCAGAGATTTAATGAGTTTGCAAATAGAATTGACAAGTGCCTAGTCTTACAATATGTGTATGAAAAGGATAATTATTTTCAAAATTTATGGAAAGAACTTTACAGTAAAGAGTTCATAATGTATTGATTTAAATCACTTTTTTCAGGGATCATTTAACCCTTGTCCTGCTGAACCCGGATATATCCTGCCTTTGCAAACAGTGTAGATCCAGATCAGTTGGCTTCTGAAGAAGCCAACTGATCTGGATCTGCACTGTTTGCCATTTTGTATGTGAATTTATAGCAACAATTCGGATGAAGCAATCTGATTGGCTGAAAATTAGATGTGGGTGTGGCATCATAATTTATTCAGCATGACAAGGGTTAAATCGGGTTTAATGCTGTATTTAACCTTTATTCTTGACAATACAGGGCTGCAGTTGTGGACTTATTTAGTGAAAAGTGGTATATTTTCAATTTTCTTTAAAAGGATTGTACATTTTGGCATGTCATCAGAATTTTCTTAGTTGATTCTATTGAAAGTCCCAAAGCATGTGTATTTTACAAAAAACTACAACAAAACAACAACAGAAAATTATTCATTTCAATAGTCTGTTTATCTGGAACCCAGTCACCTTGAAAACTGGCTTGGTAGCAGATAACATTCTAAAATTGATTTTCTTATTTTTCATAGAAAATAAGGCAATATTTCATGGTAGCCAGATAATTCACATGAAGTGTCAGTTCTTTTTATCTCCAAAATGTTAAAAAAAAAAAAAAACAACAACATATTTTAAAAAGTTGTCTGACACAGTTGTGAGATTATAGACATAGTTAAAGATTATAGACTTTGAGGGCATTGACATATTTTCGCTGTGTGGAAAAGCTGAAAATAGACTTTTGTGAAGGAAGGTCAGAGACTATAATGACAGACAGTTAAGTCATTGAAATGGGGAGAGTTCCGAAAAACACATGAAATAAATGTCTTAACCCTTAAAGCGCCAATCGCAACTGCAGCAGACGACCTTTTGAATTTTTTTTTTTTATTTTTCAGAGAAAAGTCTTTACATTTCATGTTATGTGAACCATCTGCCAAACAGATTATTTATATGAAATGTCAAGACTTATTTTCTCTGAACACTAAAAAAAAATCAGAATGTTGTCTGCTACAAATTTGGCTTGGTGCTAAAAGGGTTTAGATGCCATTGTGACAGGTTGACGAAGATGGTAGCAGGGATTAGGAATTAAACTTCACATTTTGGAAATAGTACAAAATGAGGAAGGAATCTGACACTGAGGACAACAAAGAAGCAGGTATTGATGGGAGTCAAACTGTGGCATTATCCTGATTTTACTTGATATAATCATATTTTTCTTACTTATCTTCAAAAACATGTCACATTGTTCTGGTTACCCATTATCAGTTGAAATTACTTTGTTGCCAAATGCACATTATTGTAACAGTACAAAGGATTTTTCAATAACTCCAGATATAAGGCACTTTTTTGATCCAAAATATTGATATTTTTCTGGGACCAGTTGTTCAAAGCATCGTTAGCTTAACGAGCTCGTTAAGGGTCATTTCGTTAACTGTTTCAGCAGATTCAATACACAATATTCTGATATATTTTGCTGAAAAAATGTGAGTAGCTTTTGCACTGCAAAAGCTACTCACATTTTTTCAGCAAAAAAATTCAGCATATTTGCGTATGACCCGATATAAATTTTAACGAATCGTTAACTAACGACATCGTTAGTTTTGAACAACTGGGCCCTGATTTCACCATGAAAACAAGTTCTATGTACTCATTTAAGGCACCTCGTTGAAGCAGTTTTGATAAGTACCAACATCATGTTTTCATCGTAAAATAGGATTTTTATCTGGGCCCAGTTGTTCAAAGCGTCGTTAGCTTAACGAGCACGTTAAGGGTCATTTCGCTAACTGTTTTAGCGGATTCAATATACAATATTCTGATATATTTTGCTGAAAAAATGTGAGTAGCTTTTGCACTGCAAAAGCTACTCACATTTTTTCAGCAAAAAATTTCAGCGTATTTGCATATCACTCGATGTAAATTTTAACTAATCGTTAACTAACGACGTTGTTAGCTTTGAACAACTAGGCTCTGGATATCCTCTCTTTATCTGGAACTATGTTTTAGTATGTCTTCCACCTACGGGGAAGGGGACATATTTTTTTGGGTGCAGATCTTGTTAGTGTCGGCGTTGGCGTGACACTGGCATGACACTTTATTGTCTGCACAATATCTTGTGAACCAGTTGTTGGATTCTTACCAAATTTTCATGGATATATAATTGGGACATAACCAATAACTGATTAGATTTTGGTGACCTTGACCTTACTTTCAAGGTCACAGTGGTAGAAAAATTGAAAATTGCCTGACTCTTTCTTGTCTGCAGAATATCTTGGGAACCAGTAGTTGGATTCTAACCAGATTTTCATAGATATATAATTGGAACATAACAAAGACCAGATTAGATTTTAGTGAAGTTGATATACATGTAATTTTCAAGGTTACAGCAGTAGAGAAACTGAAAATTCAAGATAGGGGGACATCTGGGGTTTTTTTTTTTTTTGCTTTTTTTTTCTGAAAATACTGTTTAGTACTAGTTTTTATGCCCCCAACTTCAAAGAAGTTGGAGGCGCATATTGCTTCTGGTTTGTTGGTCTGTCCATGCCTTATGCTTTTGATGCATAGAATAACTTCTGAACCCTGCATGTTAGGATTTTGAAATTTCATATATGGATTCCTCATGGCAAAATTGCTGACACATATTTGTTTTTTTTTCTTATCAGGATTATGCCCCTTTCCTGAGTTGTGGCCCTTTGAAAAATTTGAATTAAATCTTGTCAGCAAAATATCTCAGAAACTATTGGCTAGAGCCTTGAAATTTGAGGAATAGATTGGTAGCAATGAGTAGATGACCTGATTAACTTTTGAATAAATTCTGAAAAATACTTCTCAAGTTATGGCTCTTTGTCATTTTGGGCATTTTTACATTGCAGACTTTTTGATGCATAGCATAAGTTTTGAACTGTGCATGCTAGGGTTTTGAAATTTCATGTATGGATTCCTCATGAAAAAATAACTGATACCTGCTTTTTTTCTTGTCAAGGCTATGTGCCTTTCCTGAGTTATGGCCCTTAGAAAATATATGGATAAAATCTTGTCAGCAAAATATCTCAAAAACTATGGAAGCTAGAGCCTTGAAATTTGAGGAATAGATTGGTAGCGATGAGTAGATGACCTGATTAACTTTTGAATAAATTCTGAAAAGGATGTCTTGAGTTATGGCCCTTTGTCATTTTGGGCATTTTTACATTGCATATTTTTTGATGCATAGCATTGATTTTGAAGTGTGCATGCTAGGGTTTTGAAATTTCATATTTGGATTCCTCATGAAAAAAATAGCTGACACATATTTTTTTTTTCTTATCAGGATTATGCCCCTTTCCTGAGTTATGGCCCTTTGAAAAAGTAGGGATGAAATCTTGTCAGCAAAATATCTCAAAAACTATAAAGCTAGAACCTTGAAATTTGAGGAATAGATTGGTAGTGATGAATAGATGACCTGATTAACTTATACTTTGATGCATAGCCTAACTTTTTAACTGTGCATGCTAGGGTTTTGTAACTTCATGTATGGATTCCTCATGAAAAAATAGCTGACACCTGCTTTTTTTCTTGTCAAGGCTGTGTGCCTTTCCTGAGTTATGGCCCTTAGAAAATATATGGATGAAATCTTGTCAGGACAATATGTCAAAAACTACTGAAACTATAGCCTTGAAAGCTAATGAATAGATTGTTAGTGAGAAGTAGATGACCTGATTAACATGTTAGTGAGAAGTAGATGACCTGATTAACATTTGAATAAATACTTCCAGATACTTGGTCCATTGTCAATTTGGTTTTTCTTTTCTGTCGGAGTCTTCATGGTGGAGTAATGCCTCTTTTCAAACTTAGGCCAATGAAAATCATGGAAACAAAATATCTATGGACCCACTTGAGTTAGGCTCATGAAATTTTGCAAGCAGTTTGGAACCAGGGTGTAAATGACCTGATCAAATTTTGGTTGGAGTTATTTCAACTTCAGCATTTTGTATCGACAAGCTTATAGTTGGGGGCATAGTGTTTTACAAACACATTTCTAGTTATATTTTTTTTTATTAATAGCAGGAAGATAATTACTATATAACTTTGTTCTGTTTTCAGACATTTGTCGAGTGTGTCGCTGTGAAGGATCGTCAGACAAGCCTCTCTATCATCCATGTGTCTGCACCGGTAGTATCAAATTCATACATCAAGACTGGTGAGTAGATTTCAGACCGCAGTCAGTACCAGTGAAGATTCGGATCAGCCTGCCAAGTATTTTCTTTAGTGAGCAACTTCGATCCCGAGGTCCCAGGTTTATCTTGCTAAGGCAGAATTCAGCTCCTGACAGTATGGTGCTTCATTGCACAGAGCCTTTCATTATCATCCTTACATCATCTCAATATTACTTAAATAATGTTGAAAGTGCGGTAAAACACCAAACCATCATCATCTCTAGTGGACCAATGGCTCAGGGGTCCAAATGAGACCATTTCTAGCATTTCATAGGAACATTTTTGAACAAGGCATCGTATGACTACCATTTTAAGGGTATTCTCTGTAGTATCTGAATTACTTTTTATTTAATTAGGCTTCAATGGGAGATTATTTGCTAGCAGCATCAAGAAAATTGATTCACTTACAGGGGAGGCAAATCTGCTAAAGAAAAATTGTTTTTTGACTCCCTTCTGAAAAGGGATTTACTCGAAAAAAGAAAGAATTTTCTCCCCTTTGGGTGGGTAGGAAAGCGAACATGGTCATAAAAGATATATCACTGTTGAAAAATGGTAGAAAATTTATCAAGTTTATCTTGTTCCCTTAGTAATGCTATAAGTTAATGGGGTATTGATTATCTTATTATGATAATTGCACTGATAATTTTTTATAAAAATATGAGAGGAACTACTTATAGTGTTCCATAAAAATATCAATTTTAACATTTTATGTTAAGATGTTAGCCCTGCTGAACCTTGATATACCCCGCCTTTGCAAACAGAGTTGATCCAGATCAGTTGGCTTCTGTTTATCATTAAGTATGTGAATTTGTATCAACGGTGTGGATCAGGTAATCTGATTGAAGGCCATGGCATCGTAATTCATTCAGCACGGTGACAAGGGTGAAGAGACCTGGATACACTTGGGAGATTTTCTGCCACTTTTTTTTTTTTTTTTTTTTTAAAGTGTGGGTATTGGACTAGTCTAATATTAAAAAGCACATTGACATGACAGACAACAAGCTTTGATGTACATGTATATTTTGCTAATTTGCAATACTTGGTTTGTAATTTTAACGATACATTGATATAGCGATACATCATGATAGTGACTGCCATAATAATACTATCGTGATAGTGTTTTCAGCTTTTGATGGCTATAGCAGATAGTCTTCAGCTATTAATAGTTTTGAAAGGTTTTTGTCCCTGTAGATTTTCTCATTCCATAATACCATTCTGAAACCTTTTTGTCTAAATTAACAAAGTACAAAATGGACTTCTGCATTGCAAAATTGTTTGTTATTGTGGTTCAAAACTTATATTTGAGAAGGCAGTAATGTTATGTATTATAACAGGTAGTCCAGTTTTTATAAAACTAGCAAAATTGATTAAAATATTTGTGATTTGGATATGGTGATAGTATCGTGATGCATCGTGATATTAAACCCTTGATAATAATAGTATCGTGACAGGGGTTTCTCTGATAGTGACAGTATAGTGATAGTCAAAATTTGGCATGATAGTCAGCCCTAGATGAGATACACATGGTAGATTATTTTGCATAGGAGCAAAACAGATTTGACAGATGCATCATCTGAAAGTGTAACTCTTAACCCTTCTCTTGCTGAACACGACATGCCCTGTCTTAGCAAACAGTGTAGATCCAGACCAGTTGGCTTCTGAAGAAGCCAACTGGTCTGGATCTGCACTGTTTGTCATTAAATATGTGAATTTCTATCAAAAACCCGGATCAAGTAATCTGATTGGCTGGAAATTAGAACTGGGCGTGGCATCTTAATTTATTCAGCATGACAATTAAGATGCCACGCGCACTTCCAATTTTTGGCCAATCAGATTACTTGATCTTGATTGTTGCTATAAATTCACATACTTATTGGCAAACAGTGCAGATCCAGATCATTTGGCTTCTTCAGAAGCCAACTGATCTGGATCTACACTGTTTGCAAAGGCTGGGTATATCCGGGTTCAGCAGGACAAGGGTTAAAATTAATGAAGATCCCAGATCACTTCTCCCAGTTCTCCACTTATAGTAAAACATATGTTAAATATGGTTTTATGGAAAAATGAGAAAACATGCATTTATAACAATGCTCCAGCAAAGGTTGTTTTTTTTTTGTTTTTTTTTTCAGCCAAAAATTGTTGCTATTTTTTATTTCTCCACAAATACATATGTTGTGGGTACTCATTAGAAGTGCTTCTTTGAGGTGCTTCTAATGAGCACAACATATGTTTTCATGGAGAAGTAAAAAAAAATTATCTGGATACCCCCTTTTATCTGGAGCTATGGACAAAAGAGAATAGATAGAATGACTCCTCTTTTCTGAAATGATGTATTTGTGACCAGAATACATGATTGCCCAGATACATGTAAGTCAGGATAATCACGAAGAATGTCAAAAAAAAATATATATCTCCTTTCATTTCTGTTTACAGTTTAGTGCAATGGCTGAAATACAGCAAGAAGGAATTCTGCGAATTATGCAAACACAGATTTGCATTTACTCCAAGTAAGTTTTTCTGTCAGTTACTCCTGTTCATACAGTGGTTAATCATTAATGCTTAGCACTGTACTCTGGGTAAAATTTTCAGCAGATAACATTTTGAAATATTTTTCTTTTTTTTCCCAGAAAACAGGATTTGACATTTTATGCAAATTGTCTCCTTAGGAGACAATTCGCATGAACTATCAAAGTCTGTTTTCTGGAAAAATAAGAAAAATGTCAATTTGTAGTCTCCTGAAATTTCCCAGGGAGTGGTTAAGGTTAACCCTAGTCCTGCTGAACCCGGTTATTCCTTGTCTTTGCAAACAGTGTAGATCCAGATCAGTTGGCTTCTGAAGAAGCCAACTGATCTGGATCTGCACTGTTTGCCGTTAAGTATGCGAATTTATAGCGACAATCCTGATCAAGTAATCTGATTCACTGAAAATTAGAAGTGGGAGTTATTCAGCAGGACAAGGGTTAAACAATATTGTAACAAACTACATTCTCAAGTATTTTATGTTTAATTTTCCAAAAATAGGGCTTGATGTTTCTTGTGAACTGTCTGTAAGGCAGATGATTCACATAGAATCTCAAGCCTTATTTTCTCTGAAAAAAAAAAGAAAAAGAAAAAAGAGCAGGGCCCGAATGTTCAAAACTAACAATGTCGTTAGTTAACCTATCGTTAAAACTTTGATCAATAAATATGGAATATACGCTAATATTTTTGCTGAAAAAAAAAGTTTTTTTTTCATTTTTTCAGCAAAAATACCTGTAAAGTAGATGTACTTACTAGAATAGTTAACATTTTGACCACTAACGAGATCGTTAAGCTATTGATGTTTTGAACAACTGGGTCCAGAATGTTGTCTGCTACTGTTGTGATTGGTGCTTTTAGGATTAACCTGAATATTCCAACAGACATAGGAGGAGGTTGTTTAGACCCTATACTTTTTGACATTCAGCCAGCACTGTTTAGACACATCAGTAGGTAGTCAGGTGGAACCATAACCCAAAGACTGAATAAACTCTTCCAAACTATATATTGGAAGAGTCCATTTTCCATTTTAGATATATCGGGCTAAATGATGTAGATATTCCTAATGAAAACTGGTTGAACTATTTGCAGATAGTGGAGACCCTGATCAGATGCTGCATTCTGCAATGTCTGATCTGGGTATGCACTGTTTGCCAGTTACCCATTTAGGGGTCTCCAGTCTTCAATGGATTAAAGTTTAGTATAGAGAGAATTTTTCATTCATGCCCCATACAGTAGGGAAATCCCAACCTGAAGGTTGGTCATCTGAGTGAGAAATGCCAAGTTTCCAATGTAGACAGTAGACCTAAAGATTGGGTTTACACTACCAATGACTGGTTATTTTTTTCACCTACCAGAATGGGAAAGAAATACAACTTTAAAATCGGACACACAAATTGTCTGATTTAGTAATCAACATTGCAATCATCGTAAGAAATGTTTGGAACGATTGCATGTGTACTGTGTTCCTCTTTACACAGGAACATGCCAGCCTAGAGGTCATAAAATATTTTTCATGTACAACTCGGCTGAGTATGAAATTTTCTCTGCTAATAAAAATGAAAATGCCAACAATAGTTGGCATTTTCATATTTATTAGCAGAAAAATTTTCATGCTCAGCTGTGTTTAGCAAGAAAGAATTTGCAATTGTTATTTGAGATTTATCAATCTGACAAATTTCTTGCTCAGCTGAGTTGAGCATGAAAAAAAGTTGGATAACCATGGGGCCTGATGACTCTGTCTAGAAGTAGTAGTGGGCGGGAAAAGTATGGTAATGAGTTGTTAATTTTCCCATTATTCCAAACATACGTTGTGTGTACTTATTGGAATTGCCCTCATGCAGGAAAACCTCATGAAGTCAATTCCAATGAGTACCCACAAGGTATGTTTTGATGCAAATGTAACAAAAAATATCAAATATCTCTTCAGTTATCATCTTATCTAAAGCTGGACTGACTGCTTTGTGACCTGGAGGTTGTGGGTTAGATCCTCGGCCAAGTCCTACCAAAGAGTTTAAAAAATGGTACTAGCTGCTCTTTCACTTGGCACTCAGCATTTAGAAAGTAGAGCTAGGAATCAGAACTGGTCTGCTCAGTTTCAGTATAATGTCTGGGTGGAATATCATGTCATGTGTCCGGGTTGTGACATTCCAGTGAGGCAGCACTCTAAAAGTGAGTATTGATCTCCCTGCCACATCCAGACACCATCGCAATATGACTGAAAGATTGTTGAAAGCGATGTAAAACCCGAATAAAACAAACAAACTTACTAAAGCTATGTATATATATGTTTTTCAGTTTATTCACCTGATATGCCAAAGAGATTACCAATCAAAGATATAGTGAGTGGCTTATTAGCTAGTGTTGGGAAAGCTGTGCGGTACTGGTTCCACTACACATTGGTTACATTTGCATGGCTAGGAGTGGTACCACTCACAGCATGTAAGTAATACAAAAACTTCAGGGGAATGGATACACTTTCGGGGATGGAAATTCTTTCCAAATTGTTTTATCTCCCTTCTAAAAAGGGATCTATTCTAAAATGGAAGAATTTGCTCCCCTTTTAGAGTGGTATCCTTTTCAAAGGGGATTGGTGTGCAGGAAAACTAACAAGAAGTCACAGAAGTTGTCTCCCTTGTAAAAATGGCAGAAAATCTACCGAGTTTGTCCAGTTCCCGTAACCCTTGTCCTGCTGACTAAATTAAGATACCATGCCCATTTCTAATTTTCAGCCAATCAGATTACTTGATCCAGATTGTTGATATAAATTCACATACTTAATGGCAAACAGTGCTGATCCAGATCAGTTGGCTTCTTCAGAAGCCAACTGATATGGATCTACACTGTTTGCAAAGGCAGGGTATATCCGGGTTCAGCAGGACTAGGGTTAATATACTGGATTTTTATATAAAAAGATTCTGTATCTTTAATTGCAGTCGACTCTCGTTACCTCGAACTCGTTTATCTCGAATAACCGCTTATCTCGAAGTGAAAATCTGGTCCCAGTTTTAATACAGAGATCTATCAACAGACAACAAAATATTGTGGAAAAGAGGAGAAATTGCTCCTTAGGAGCAATTTCTCCTCTTTCCCACAATATTTTCAATATATCTCTAACTTAGGAGTCAAATTACATATTCATTCTGTTAAAGGTGGTTGTTCGATTAACTGTTTTCCTCAGTTCCGCAAATCTGATATGTCGAAGTACGGATATCTAGAAGTGTTTCATAGAGTCCCTTGGGGTTCGAGATAACGAGAGTCGACTGTATTTTTTTCATGAAATAGGGCTTGCTTTTCTCTATTAAATTATCATCTCCAAGACAAGACAGTTCACATGGCATGTCAAGCCCCATTTTCTTGAAAAAATAAAGGCATTGGGGTTGAAGATGTATGCTTGTATTTTGTTAAACACAGTTTTCACTTTTCCTGTGGAGTTCCATTAGGGCATATATATGCATTCACATTGATTTAAGACAGAAATATACAGTTTGAATAAAGTAAGTAAATATTAAACATTTCACACTCTGCATGCTGGGTAAAACTATCAGCAGATGACATTTTGAAATATTTTCTATATTTTTTCCAGAAAATAGGCTTTAACATTTCATGCAAATTGTCTCCTTAGTTTGTATCCTAAGGAGACAATTTGCATAAAATTTCTCGGCCTATTTTGGGGAAAAAATAAGAAAAATGTTGTCTGCTGAATTAGTCCAGAGTGTGTTAAAAGTTAAAAGCAGGATAACCTTGGATTTTTAAGAAAGTGCAGATTTGTGTCAGATCAACTCCAGCCTAGCATTACTTGTGAATGAAACTCCAGTCCTTCTGTTACTATGATACTATTTACATACCTTTTGTGTCAATATTTTCTTCAAATATCTGGTGATGAAGCTATCCATAAATGTAAAAAAATGTAACCCATTGATGCCTCAATATCTTCATTGAACTCGTCCATCACGAATATTGGAAAGGTCTGTTATCTGCTTAATGGGGTGTTATATAGAAATTGACTTTAAATGAATGGATACTCTCAAAAGTTGTCTCCCTTGTAAAAAAAAAAAAAAAATCTGCCAAGCCTATGAAGTCCCCTTAATTGGTTCTGTGACTGAAGATTGCAAAGTTCATGACACTCAGTGTTGACTCTGTTCAGATGCTGCATTTTGTAGCATTTGATCTGGGTATGTTTTTTTTTGTTTTTTTTTTCGCAAACGTGGCATTTTTGGGATGGTAGGCATTAAATTTATGGATTAAACTACCATTATTATGTAAATAAATGATCTGTAGCCCTTGATAAGAGTGGGTATCCAAATAATATTTTTCTTATTCCTCCACGAAAACATATGTTGCGGGTACTCATTAGAAGTGCCTCATTGAGGCACTTCTAATGAGTACTCACAACATATGTTTTTGTGGAGAAATTAGAAAAAATCAATATTTTTTGTTGAAAAAAAAAAACCTGATCAAGAGCTATTAAATCTGTTTCCAGGGCTTGCAAGTAAGAATCCGAGCTCGGCCACATAACTTTCGTGGAGATTGATCATGAATTCATTTCTACGGTTTATCTCCCCTTTCCACTGATTCAAGAAAGCAAGTTGTGAGTTACTGGCAGCAGTATGCGCACAAGTACTGGTTAACCGCTTAGAGGACTAAGCATACCCAGAAAAAAAGTTTGAGTAGGTAAATTGATTAACTTGACATGACCTTAACATTGTTGACTGGGCAGTAAAACTCCCAACTCAAATAAATCTGTTGTTTTATACTTGCAGGTCGTATTTACAGATGTTTATTTACTGGCTCAGTGAGCTCCTTGTTAACACTACCTTTAGATATGTTGTCAACGTAAGTTTTACATCTTTTAAATAATTATTATTTCTCTAAAGATCTCTTTTATGTGTGAGATAATTTCTTTAACCATTACCATACTTACATGTACATATACAAGAAAAGCATGCTGAAAAGTAGCATTCTGTTTTATGTTTGTATTGGAATAACGTTGTAGGAAATTCTCTCATAAAGCACAGTTCATGTATTGAGAATAAACAGTTATGCACTTTTTGATGCTTGCTAAATGGTTTAATACTTATGGAGATCTCTGGTTACATTAACACTTTACCCTTAAAGTGCCAATCATAACTGCAGCTGTCAACATTCTATTATTTTTAAGCCTCCCAAACAAAGTGGGGAGGCTTATTGTTTTTGCTTTGTTTCTTCTTCTTTTCTTCTTCTTCTTCTATGTCTTTTTCTTTCCACCCAAACTTTGTTCAGATGAGTTCTCAGTAACCACTGGCTGGATTGTTCTGAAATTTGGGGATATGGATGTGAAGATTTGCAAGAGGGTTTCAAAATTCAAAATGGCGGATTCAAATGATCTCCCAGGGACATGCCGAAATCTGCCCAAATTTTATCCAAACAAGTTCTCAGTAACCACTTGACAGATTGTTCTGAAATTTGGTGATATGATAGATATGGAAATGAAGTTTTCCAAGAGCGTTCTGAAGGTTCCCTCGGGGGCATGCCCGACCCCCTTTTAATAAAAGGCCTTATGTCTCGGAAACCGTTCAGATTGCCCCTGAACCATATATATTGTTGATCCTTATGATAAGATGCATTCAGTGACACCGACCGTGGGTCCACCTAGGCGGTATTCCCTATCCCGTCCAGTTCATATAAGGCTTAAAATCATTCCCATTGGAAATCCAACATGGCCACCACCGCCACTATCTTAAAATTGTATTTGGAGCTTTTTCTGAAGGGAAAGGCCAATTGACTCGAAACTTGGTAGGAAGTATCGAGTTAACTTGTAGATCAAAAATAGCAAAAGTAGTTCAGATTAAAAATCCAAGATGGCCACCATGGCCACCATCTTGAAAATCTATTTTGAACTTCTCCTGAACCAAAAGGCCAATTGACTCGAAACTTGGGAGGAAGTATAGGGGTGACTTAGAGATCGAAAACAGTTAAAATCATTTCAGTCAGAAATCCAAGATAGCTGCCATCTTGCAAATCTATTTTGAACTTCTTCTTTTGAATCAAAAGGCTAATTGACTTGAAACTTGGTAGGAAGTATCCGGTGATTTGTAAAGCAAAATAGCTGAAATCATTCTGATCAGAAATCCAAGATGGCTGCCACAGCCGCCATCTTGAAAATCTATATTGAATGTCTTCTGAACTGAAAGGCCAATTTACTTGAAACATGTTTGGTACTCAGGTGAGCGATACAGGGCTATCTTGGCCCTCATTTTCAGTTTAATATAAAAGTATATGTTGAGGGTTTTCATTAGAGTTGCCTGGACAAGATAAGATGATTCTAATGAGTATCCCAACATATCCTTTTATAATGAAATTCAGAGAATAGAACTGCATAAACATCATTAAGTACTTGCTTCTTTAAGTCCTCAGTTGATCATTCTTTTAAGTGCACCGTTAATAGGTCTATTTTACTACAATTTTTTGTAGTAATTTTGAAAAACCTATTAAGTGCACACTGCAGCAATTAGGGTGAATACATTATACAGTCGAACTTCAATGGCTCGAACACCTTTTGGACCATGGAAAATTGTTCGAGCCATGGGTAGTTCGAGCCAATGAAGGTTAATCATGGTGCCAGGTCAGGAAGCAAATATCGCTGTTTATAGGAAATCTATCAATCTTCTATACAATAATTGTATGTTGAGTGTACGCATTAGAATTGCCTCGAAGAGGCAATTCTAATGAGTACACATAACATACAATTTCAAAATGAAATAAGAAAGTTTTCTTAAATATTTGTTTTCTTGATCTATTGGAAGAATTTCGTAGGGACTCAAAAACGCGTTCGAATTAGCCATGGTGAACAAGCCATCGGTGTTCAAGCTATTGAGATTCGACTGTATGTAATGATTGTCTTGTTTCAGTGAGAATATAGCTTCTGATTGTTTCCATGGGTGCTTTGTGGTAACTTGCACATTATGTGCATTTATAAGTCTTGTCTGGTTACGAGAACAGATTCTGCATGGGGGTGGTCCAGATTGGCTGGAACAGGATATACAAGCGGGACAACCTAGAGTAAGTAGCATTCCATATTATTTGAGTGGTGCCATGAGATAAAGGCTCTTTCAGAACAGTGAAGACTTGTGTGTATCCACATAGACTGATCAGGGTCTTTGACATTTTGTTGCTACATAGCTCTAGCCATTTAAGGGGACTAGAGACCCTTGGTAGATTTTCAGCCATTTCTTCACAATGGAGACAACTTTGTGTTTACTTTCCTGCACACCAAACCCCTTCTGGAAGGGGTCAGTCTAAAAGGGAAGAATTTTCTCCCTTCGGTCTACTCTGAAAGGAAGCAAAGGGAGCAAATTCTTTCCATTTAAATTAGACTCCTTTTCAGAAGGGAGGCAGTTGTCTCCAAAGTGTATCCATGCCATTACAGGCACTTTTACAATAAAAAAAGTTTTACATATTTTTTTTTAGGAAAAACAGCTGTTGTGGGTATCTTGTTGAGGATAATTTTTATTATTTTTAACCAAAATATATAGCTTGTGGGTATTCATTGGTATTGGCTCCATGAGACGAGCTTTCAGAGTTTCAAGATATGGAGGCAATGAAATTTGATACTATTATATTTATGAATAAGACTCAGTTCAGCTACTTGGTGAAAGTTAAATGTATTTATTTGAACTGCAGTGACATAGAAATTCAATAAATAAAACACAAAACATTATGACTTAAAGTTTGGTTGAATGAGTTTTAGTCCTTCGCAAATTGTTGCATGAAAACCTACTACCTAAGAGGTGAACCTTTTGTTCGATTAGAACCAGCTGACCCTTAGGACACTCATGACAAAATTAGCCAACAGCAGGTTTGAGGTATTTTTTATTTCTCTGGGAAAATAATGTTGATAAGAATTTGTCTCCCTTTGGAAACATAGGGCTTGATATGAATTGTCTCCATAGGAGTAAAGTCACATAAAATAGCAAGAGCTAGTTTCTGAAAAGAGAAAGAAACGTTTTAAAGTGTTGTGTGCTAATGTTAAATTTTAAAAATTCAGGTATAAATGCTGAACATAACTCTTGATAAGATGTTTTTTTTTTTCAATCCAAAAGTATTGATATTTTTTTTTATTTCTCCACTTAAACAGATGCTGTTGGTACTCATTAGAAGTGCCTTGGTGAGGCGCTTCAAATGACTATCCACAACATATGTTTTCCTGGAGAAATAAGAAAAATATTTATGTGATACCCTCTCTTATCTAGACCTATGCTGAGGCAATTATTAAGTTGCTTTGTAGCATAGTTCCAGATAAGGTGCTTTTTGCGACCAAAAAATACATATTTTTCTTATTTCTCCACAAAAACATATGTTGTGGATACTCATTAGAAGTGCCTTGTTGAGCCACTTCTAATGAGCACGAACATCATATGTTTTCTTGGAGAAATAAGAAAATTCTTTACTTGATACCCCAACCCCCACCTCCCCACTATTCTGGAGCTAGATAAGAGAAGTATCCAGATTAATATATTTCTTATTTCTCCATGAAACATGCTGTGGGTACTAATTAGAGGCACCTGGGCAAGGCCCATCTAATGAGTACCTACAACATATGTCTTTGTGAAGAAATTAGAGAAATATCAATACTTTTCGGTTGGAAAGTACACCTTATCTGTAACTATCTTTACATGTATTATACAATATGCTACGTTACAGAATTTTCTTGATGGAGGAGTTGGAAATCTTGTTGGTTTAGGAGGGGGAGCAAGGGCACCAGCAGCCAATCAGAATGAAGGAAACAATGAAGCTCCTCCCCCAGAAGCAGAAGAGGAAGGAGATGACGGAGAGGAGAATGGCAACAATGCTGCTCAAGGTAATAGTCTTATAGCTAATGTTTTGCAGAGGACTTGTTAACCCTTGTCATGCTTGATTAAGATGCCACACCCACTTCCAATTGTCAGCCAGTCAGATTATTTAACCCAGATTGCTGATATAAATTCACATACTAAATGGCAAATAGTGCAGATCCAGATCAGTTGGCTTCTTCAGACACTTTTAGCAAAGGTACCTGGTTTCAACAGTACCAGGGTTTAAGGATGGGTATCTGATGAAGATCATTCTTGGATAATTTTCTCCAGTTCTCCATAAAAACATACAATTTAGTTACTCATTAGAAGTGCCTTGCCGAAGTACTTTTATGAGTACTCACTGCATATGCTTTTATAGAGAAATTTGAAAAATTATCCCAGAATTGTCTCCAAATACTTCTCCTTAATAAGTTCTCTGGCTTGGACAAGTTGTAATGAACCATTTATGGTGAAGCATTTTCTGGTCAAATAAATTTAGTTCTAACATATCTGACAATGGTTTATCGAAGTAAATGACTTAAGACTTTGTTCGAAGATGTACCTGCTGACAATATTCTATCATTTTTAAAACACACTAATCATTTTAACAAAATGTAATTTCTTGAATTTTTACCCCTTTCATAGTTAACTGTACATGTCATGAAATAATAATGAAGAAAAATATTATTACCATAAGTATCAGTAAGGCTTGGCTTGCTGGTTAAAATTTTCCGCAGACAACATATTGAAATATTTGTCTTATTTTTCTCAGAAAATATGCTTTGAAATTTCATGCAAATTGTCTCCATTGGAGACAATTTGCATGAAATGTCAAATCCTGTATTCTGGGAGTTAAGAAGAATATCACTTATTTGTTGTCTGTTGAATTCATCCAGAGAGTGGTAAAGGTTAATATTGGGATGCCCTGATTCTTTATAGCATTATCCTGAAATTTGAACAAGTGCATTTGACATTTTGGTGGTGTGTCTAAAAAGTATGTTTTGATTTGTAGATGATAACAACTGGAACCCAATAGAATGGGACCGAGCAGCAGAGGAACTGACTTGGGAGAGGGTATGCATAGTTAAGCCATCTTGAACTGCCTACAGTATGCAATCTGGCAACATACAGAGTTCTTTATTTTTCATGGTTATTGATGTAGTTATGTCAGTCTTTCTGTCTTGTGATACTTCTTAGTCTTGCAAAATTATCAGAATTAAGTTCTTTTGTGTATTTTCTTGTTTCTTTTTAGCTCACCTGAGATCGAAATACTCACGGTGAGCTATTGTGATAGGTCAATGTCCGTCGTCCCTCGTGTGGTGTCAGCAATTGCTTTGAAAGCCTAATCCTCCTACACCTCTGGGCCAATTAACTCGAAACTTGGTAGCAAGCATCGGGGTGACTTGTACATCAGATATAGCTAAAATCATTCCGATTGGAAATCCAAGATGGCCTTTGTGGCCCACATCTTGAAAATCTATTTTGCGCTTCTTTTCCAACTGACTGGAAACTTGATAGGAAGCATTGGGGTGGCTTGTAGATAAAAAAAAAATAAAATCGTTCCGATCGGAAATCCAAAATGGCCCTTATGGCTGCCATCTTGAAAACCTGTTTTTCACTTCTTCTACTGAACTGAAAGACCAACTGACTTGAAATGTGATAGGAAGCATCGGAGTGACTTGAAGATCGAAAATAGCTAAAATCCTTGCGATTGGAAATCCAAGATGGCTGCTATGGCCGCCATCTTAAAAATCTATTTTTTTACTTCTTCTCATGAACCCAAAGACCAGCTTGAAACTTGGCAGGAAGCATCAGGGTGACTTGTAGATAAAAAAAATAGCTAAAATCATTCAGATCAGAAATCCAAGATGGTCAGTGTGGCTGCCATCTTGAATCATCCTGAAAATCTTTTTTTTGCTTCTATAGAATCGAAAGGACAGTTGACTTGAAACTTGGTTGGAAGCATCGGGGTGAATTGCAGATCAAAAAGAGCTAAAATTGTTCCAATTGAAAATCCAAGATGGCCACCATGGCTGCCATCTTGAAAACCTATTTTTCTCTTCTTCTTCTGGACTGAAAGGCCAATTGACTTAAAACTTGTTAGGAAGCATCGGGGTGACTTGTAGATCAAAAATAGCTGAAATCATTCCAATAGGAAATCCAAGTTGGCCGCATTGGTCGCTTTGGTGGCCATCGTGAAAATCTATTTTTCGGTTCTTCTCCAGAACCGATAGGCCAATTGACTTGAAACTTGATAGGAAGCATCAAGGTGACTTAAAGATAAAAGTTAACTAAAATCGTTCCAATATGAAATCAAAAATGGCCGCCATGGCCGCCACCTTGAAAGTCTATTTTTCGCTTCTAGTCCTGAACTGAAAGGCCAATTAACTCGAAACTTGGTAGAAAGCATCAGGGTGACTTGTAGATCAAAAATAGCTAAAAATCATTCGAATCCGAAGTCCAAGATGGCCACCATCTTGAAAACCTATTTTTCGCTTCTTCTCCTGAACCAAAAGATAAATTGACTTGAAACTTGGTAGAAAGCCTAGGGTAACTTGTGGGTCAATAATATCTAAAACTGTTCTGATTGGAAATCCAACATGGCGTCCATGGCTGCCATCTTGGAAATCTATTTTGTGCTTCATCTCCTGAACCAAAAGGCCAATTGACTTGAAACTTGGTAGGAAAAATCTAGGTGGCGTGTAGATCAAAAATAGCTAAAATTGTTCTGATTAGAAATGCAATATGGAGGCCACCATTTTTAAAATCTATTTTGAACTTATTCTCCTAAAAAAGGAAGGCCAATTGACTCGAAACCTAATAGGAAGTATCGGGGTAACTTGTAGATCAAAAATAGCTAAAATCATTCTGATTGGAAATCCAAAATGGTTGCCCTAGCAGCCTTATTGACAATCTATTTTGAACATTTTCTTCTGAACAAAAATGCCAACTGACTTGAAAGTTCATTGGTAGTATAGAGGTGACTTTTAGATCAAGAAGTAGCAAAAATTGTTCTGATTGGAAATCCATGATGGCCACCATCTTGAAAATTTATATTGAACTTCTCTTGAACCGAAAGGCCAACTGACTCAAAATTCGTCTGGTAATCAGGCGAGCGATACAGAGCCATCTTGGCCCTCTTGTTTAACACTTAGCATGCTGGGTAAAAATTTCAGCAGACAACAATTTTAAGTATTTTTTTCTTTTTAATTTTTACCAGATAGTAGAGTAGACTCTGACATTTCATTCAAATTGTCTCCTTAGGAGACATTTTGCATGAAATAATTCATCTGCTGAATTTGCCCGGAAAGTGGTTAAGTTTGATACATAACTATACATTTCATTTCTATATATTCAAACATATAAAACATTGATATATGTGCAATTATTTTTATTTAATTACCCTGACATTTGTTTGTATAATTTTCCAAGTATTTACATCTACTTCCATATTTTTACTTGAAGCATGCATGTACAATTATGAGGACGCCATATATTTTGTTTTTATTAATAAATTCCATGTATTTATATGTATTTTGATATATTTTATTCATTTTAAGTACTTACATTTGTCCATTTTCAGCTCCTTGGTCTGGATGGGTCATTGGTGTTTTTGGTATGTGTGTCTCTTTTTTCTTTTATGAAATTTCAAGAAATAGTTTACCAGTCTATTTAGTTCAGAGGGCTTGTTGAGGAGGAGTTTGACAATAATTGAATTCTGGGATAATTTTCTCAATTTTTCCATAAAAAAGTAAATGTTTTGGGTACTCATTAGAAGTGCCTCAGCAAATAAGAAAAAATATCACAGAATTATCACCAAATACTCCTTAACATGTCCCCTGATTCATATAGTGATACATCTGGTTTTACCACCAGTTTGTGTATTTTTTTTATGCTTTTCAGCATTTTGCCCTTATTTCATGGAGAAATGAGAAAAATATTGAAATAGTCAAAAAAAAAAAAAAAAAAAAAAAAAAAAAAAGCACCTTATCTGGAGCTATGGGACTTGCTCTTTTGCACACACAATATTTTAACTTTGTTGAAACTATAAAACAACAGAAAAACCCCTAACAGGAATATACAGAAAAACCCTGAACAGATTGAATGGATTTGTAGGCATTTCACAGCTTACATTACATTTTATACAATATTTATCCTAAATATTCTGATAGCTTACCATACTTGTCCTAAAATTTGAATAGTGTCAAACCAGCATTCTGTGATGTCTGATCTGTGTGTACATTGCTTGCTTATGCCTGTTTTTTCCAAATACTTAGCGCAGAGCCTTTAATAATCACCTTTTCATCATCTCTGTATGACTTAAGTAATATTGAAAGGGGCATAAAACACCAAATCATCATCATCATTGGAATACTTAGTGTAAATAGTCTGGGCCCAGTTGTTCAAAACTAATGATATTGTTAGTTAACGTATGGTTAAAAATTTGATCATTAAATATGGCATATATGCTAATATTTTTGCTGAAAAAATGTGAGTAGCTTTTTACTCACATTTTTTCAGCAAAAATACCTGTGAATTAGATATTGTACTTAGTAGAACAGTTAAGATTTTGACCACTAACGAGCTCGGTAAGCTAACGATGCTTTGAACAACTGGGCCCAGGTTAAGTTGTTTTGCTGTACCATATTTACCTTACATATTCAGACACAGTGTCCGAATCACCTAGGAGTACTTTAAATGTCCTAAAATTTCGAACACTTTATTCCATCCTTATTTGGCCTTAGTTTTGCCTTTTGTGCAGTTGTTTCTTAAAGTACGTAGTGGAATGGCAAACAGTGTAGACCCTGATCAGACGGCTCCTTCAGGAGCCGTCTGATCTGGGTCTACAGTGTTTGCATATGCAATTTTGTCAGACACTATGGTGTAGGAAATTTTAGGACATTTACTGTACCCACAATGTATGCTTTCATGATGAAACAAACAATGTTCATGAAGAAAAAAGACAATGTTATCTGGATACACCTTTTATTAGAAGTTATAAATAGCCAGCTATGAATTAAATGTGCTGACTCATGTGTTTTACCTTTGACCTCTATTTTCAGGAACACGTGTTTTGGGTTGTGTCTCTAAATACTCTCTTCATACTAGTTTTTGGTAAGTATCATCTACATAACAAATTAGCCTCTTTTCTTTGAGCCTCACAGAATAGATGAGATGGCGGGTGCCTGTTTCTGGGGCTTAAACTAGTTTTACATGATTGTAACCTCACCCTTAATTCTGGTGCAGCTCAAAATTACAAATATGTTTTCGGTCTGCATAGCATTCACTGCCTCATAAGTGAAACCTTACAGTTAAACATAAATAAGCACAAAACTGATATGAAAGAAAGTAGAGGACTCAATGGAGTCTGCAACAAGAATAAAAAAAAAATGCAAACACAAGTTGACCACAATGGGTCTGACCACAGAATGTTAAGATGGAAGTCCATACATGTATGTACTCTTTTAGTGTATCAAAATATTCACTGTGTCAGCAATATCTTTTGCAATACTGAACAGAAATAACCTGCCAATGGAAAGTTTAACTCTTTCAACCCTGCAGACAAATACATATACTTTTGCAAACAGTGTAGATCCAGATGAGATGGCGCACATCTCATCAGGATCTACACTGTTTGTCATTTGGTTTTGGATGTTTGAATGACACCCCCATCTCCAGCAATGGATATGTCCAAAATCAAAGATAGAAGAGTCTACTTCAGTGTCTCATGGGTGAAAGGGTTAAATTGTTTCTAAGGCTGGTTGCACTGTTTCTTTGCATTATTGATAATTCTTCCTTGTAGGATACAAAAAATTGCAATTTCTGCAATCACTTGTTTGGGTTTGAAGATATTTCAATTAGGACCCCTCCACCTTGCACCAAAAAAAAAACAACAAAAAAAAACCAAAAACGTTTTCATATTGTCCGTCCGTACATATGTCCGTCCATCTGTTACATTTTGGTTTGTGCTTTTTATCTTTCTAAATAATTTAAGGAATCCCTTCAATTTTGCATAAATGTTGATATTGTTGAGATGTTGCTGTTAGTGAAAAATAAGGGCCCAGGGATTAATTTGTTTAGAGATATTTCCCTTTGTTTTTCATTATAAGTTGCTTTTGCATGACTATATAGTGTGTGTATGGCAAAATCAATTATCATAAAATATTTGTTGAATCGAACTGATACTTTGCAGGCTCATTACAGATATATTGAATATGTGCATGAATAAGTATGATGCTGAAAAAGTCTTTTTCGTCAAAACAACAGTTTTTTTTTTTAACTTCCACCATTCTTTTTGTAATTCTTGACATTTTGTTTTGTATGTTCTGAGGTAGTACATCTTACATAGTGCATGCATGGTGAAATCAGCTTGTTTCAAAGTATATATAGACACATTTTGATAATTTGCAGATTAATTAAAGACATATAGATCATGTGCATGAAGAAGTTTGATACTGGAAAATGTCACTTTAGCCACTTTAACCCTTAAAGCGCCAATCACAACAATTGTTGTCTGCTTTGTCTTCTTCCGGTTACTTTAAAAGTCATTGTTGTAAACAGTGTGGACCCAGATCAGTCTGATCTGGGTCCACACTGTTTGCCTATATGCAAAATGTAAGTTTGAAAAGTTTGCAAGAAGATGCAGCAGATGACATAAGCAGACGACATTTTCAGATGCAGATTTTCTTGGTGCTTTAAGGGTTAACTTAGCAATTTATGTCCATCCATATGTCTGTCTGTATTGGTTTCCCTGATCAGGTACAACCTGAAGCAAATACACATTTTAATACATTTCATTTCAGTATCCAGAAGGCAGTCATTACCTTGCTAATAAGCACTGCTTATTGACACTTCTTGTTGACAGTTCACCAGAGAACTTGTTTAGGAAGAGTATTTTGTCATAATTCAGGGATAATTTTCTCCAGTTCTCCATAACAACATATGTTGTGGGTGCTCATTAGAAGTGCCTTACTGAGGCACTTCTAATGAATTCACATGTTTTATGGAGAACTAACAAAAATTATTCCAGAATTATCAGCCGACCTCGGTGGCTCAGTTGGATCACCTGCGACTGGTGATTAGGATGTTATGTGAGGTTGTGGGTTCAATCCCAGCCAGGTCCAGCAACATTTTTTGTGGAGATTGATCATGAAATATTTTCTACGGTCATTCTCTCCCTTCCGCTGGTTCAGAAAGGGCAGTTGTCAGAATCCAAGCCAGGTCCAGCATCATTTTTTTGTGGAGATTGATCATGAAATATTTTCTACGATCATTCTCTCCCTTCCGCTGGTTCAAGAAGGGCAGTTGTCAGTTTCTGACGAAAGGATGCACAAGTACTGGATAACCACTTAGAGGACTAAACCTGTCCAGGAAAAGTGTGGTTAGGGAAACATTGCGCTCGACATGACCCTAATGGGTTGACTGAGAGATAAAACCTCACTCAATCCATCAAAAAGAAATCCAGAATAATCACCAAATACCAAAAATGGGATAATTTCTCCAATTCTTCATAAAAACGTATAATGTGGGTACTCACTGGAAGTGCCTCAATGATGTGCATCTAAACAAATACCCACAACATATGTTTTTTATGGAGAAATAAAAAAAAAGAAGTACCTTTGGATATTTATGGTTGTACCAGCAATCTGTGTATTTTATATATTTTCAGCATTTTGCCCATATCATATTGGACATTTTACCATGGTGGGGTTAAAGATGGATGATGTTGTAAGTTCAATATTTATATATTTTTGATATTCTTGTCTGTTTCCCTGTACACATACACACACATGCATGTACACATGCATGCACACACACACACACACACTAACATGCATGCACGCACACACACACACACACCGACACACACAATAGTCTGACATATCCCACAGTAATGGTGTAAGTGTGATAGTGTCAACTGGAGTAATTGTGTATGATGCCAGCATTCTACTAAATTTCTTTGGAAGATAAAAAAAGCAAACTATTTTCATTTCTGTCATAGCTCTGGTGAAATGGAGCATTTGTTTCAGCCAAGAAGTACATGTATTGGTATTTTTCTCATGTCTTCATGCAAACATAGGTTGTGGTACTCAGTAGAAATGCCATATCAAGGTATTTCTAACACTTAGCACTCTGGGTAAAAATTTCAGCAGATGACATTTTAAAATATTTTTCTGAGAACTGATTCTGACATTTCATGAAAATTGTCTCCACTGCAGACAATTTAATTGTCTCCAATGGAGACAATTTTCATGAAATGTCAAATCCTGTTTTATAAGAGAAATATCACCAATTTGTCATCTGCTGAATTAGTTCGGAGAGTGGGAAAGGCTATTAAGGACCCACCATATATATGAGCCATAATGTCAGAAAACATGCCTTCTGACATAGGCACCCTGCGAGCATTTGCACTGGTCAGAATCTTCCCTGGGTACATTTTGGATAGCCAAGGATACTGTTTCTTCATACTGACAATAAAGACTGATCAGATTCTGCAGGCTGTTTTGTGTCTTCATTGGGTACATTTTCTCATGATGTGGCCCATAATTTTAAGGAGAAACAAGAGTACAAATATTTTTATCATAATACATACACAGGCATAATGCTCATTATGCATAATAAATAGGTGTAATTCTCAATAGGCATATGCATAAAGAAAATATTTGCAATAAAAATCAATCAGTTTAACATAAAATATTTCCTCCTTTATCATAGGGACTGCTCTTAAAGGAAAGGATTTGCTCCCCTGGGAGTTTTGTTTAACCCTTGTCCTGCTAAACCCGGATATGTACTGCCTATGCAAACAGTGAAGATCCAGATCAGTTGGCTTCAGAAGCCAACTGATCTGGATCTGCACTGTTTGACATTAAGTATGTGAATTTGTATCAACAACCTGGATCAAGTAATCTGATTGGCTGAAAATTAGAAGTGGGTATGGCATCTTAATTTATTCAGCAGGACAAGGGTTAAAAGTAGCCCCCATTTTGGAAACTGAGAATTTTTTGATAGATTATGTCCTGGGTGTGCATAAAATTAAGTCCGTTCTGGCTGCGCCACTGATAATACCTCTCTTATCTAGAACTATCTTCTATATGGTGTTGTTTTTCACATCATCTCCAAATAATTCCAACTCAACAGGCTTACAATCATTTAGTGCAATTTGACTGGCCGAGAGCTATTTGAAAACAGGATTTATACTTCAATAAACCCAGTGAGCAGGAATCTGGAACAACTATTTTCTTCACACAAATTTCTAAATTGTGCTGTTTTACCCATATTTTTGATGCAAATATGAATTATAAGAAATGAATTTTATTTTTGTAGATTTTATCAATGTGTAAACAGCAGCAAATCTTTCACAAATTTAACATGAAGCCCTTTGGGCTATATTCAGTTTATGAGTGATTTGCCAGCATCTATAAATCAATATAATGCTAAAAAAATGAAATTCATTCCTTTAATGAACAGGGCCCGGTTGTTCAAAACTAATGATGTTGTTAGTTAAAGTATCATTAAAACTTTGATCATTAAATATGGCAAATAGGGCTGTACACTAATATTTTTGCTGACAAAAATGTGAGTAGCTTTTATATTTTTTCAGCAAAAATACCTGTGAATTAGCAGACAACATTATCTTTTTATTGAAAAAGAGGTGAAAACTCCATTTAAGTGGACTGGATGTATTTGGTAATTTTTCTGCATTTTTTTTTTTACAAGGGAGACAACTTTTGCTTTCTGCTAGTTTGACAGTTGCCTCCCCTGAAAGTGTATCCATTCCTCTTAACCATGTGAAATGTTGCTACTGGTTTGAAATTGTCACTTGCCAAAGGATAATATCTATGAATTATTGTCTTTTACAGGTTATTGCGTCTCATTTTGAAGGGCTTTTGACGACTCTCATTGGTTACGTAGTCATAGCGTTCTCACTGGTCATATTGTATGTGATTTGCTCAATCATCAGATTAAAAAAGTAAGTATTCACGTGGGCCACCCCATGCAAGAAGTTGTCTTTGGGCACATACCGACAGAGAAGGTCCAGATCAGCCTTTGCATCTGTGCAGTCTGATCAGGGCCTCCACTGTCCGCTAACAGTCATTGGATACTACAGATGTATGAAAGAAGAGCAAAGGTCCAGATGCCCGGATGGTACTTTGTGCATGCACAAGATGATCTGAATCCGCACATTTTGCGCATGTTCGAAGGCACTTTTTTTCTTGACACAGCCCATGTAATGAGTTTGAAATAAGCCATCAGAAGCAAAAAAGGGGCTTATGGCACATTTGAGACAGATATGACCCTGGTCAGCCTGTGCTTTTATACAATCTAGTAAGGGTCTTCATTTCCTGCCTGAAGGAATATCAGAGTGTAAGCCATGATCAGGATGCCAGTGGACTAGTTAAGAAAGCACATTTGACAATATGAAATATTTTTCCTTATATGGGTACTTGGTCGAATTACCTTGTGAGGCAGTTCTAACAAGTACCCCATGTAATTATGAAGAACTGGAGAAAATTTACCCAACAATTATCATCAAATTCTCTGGGATGCATAGGATGCTTTGAGCTTCTGCTGTTGGATTATGATGCTATAAGCTTGTTTTTGATTGAGGAAACTATTAATTCAAGACATGGTATCTATAACTCAAGGTAAGATGATCTTTTATATTGTCATTATTGTGGCCAGTTCAGTGTACTCAGTAGAATTACCCTTGCAGAGGTGATTGGAATGAGTCGTGCACCTAGCAAAGACTTGGATCAGCTTGTGCCTATTTACAGATCAGGGTATCTCTAGGTACTCTTTTAATAGCTGAAGATCAAAGGTTTCTTCTTATGGACAAAATTGATACATTTTATAGTGTCAAATGATTCTGTTAGCAGGCAGCAAAGGCCCTGGTCAGTCTGTGCATCCGTGCAGTCTGATCTGGGCTTTCACTGTCCGCATATGTCTGAAGACACGTTTTCACATAGCGTGACCCACATCTTGTTCGTTCTCTCTGGAATCACCTCAGCAATCCTGTCTCACAGAAACTCTTTCAAGGCCAAATCTAGCAAGTATCCACAAATATAGTTCGTGCAAATGTAGCAGAAAATTTATTCTAAATATGATATCATTCAGTTACCTCCTTATACAGAGCTATGATTTATTTCTTGTGTAATTTCTTGCAGATTCCGTAGGGTTCTAGGCTTGTGCTATGTTGTTGTGAAGGTGAAATTGTTAGTCATAGTGGAGATAGGAGTGTTTCCTCTCATATGTGGCTGGTGGCTAGACATCTGTTCTCTGGTAGGTACTCAATAGGAGTTAAAAATATTGATTTGATTGAGTTAAGGTTTTATGGCCTGGTCATCCCATTAGGGTCATGTTGAGCGGATCGATTTACCTAACCACACTTTTCCTGGGCAGGCTTAGTCCTCTAAGCGGTTAACCAGAATTTGTGCACATTCCTTTGCCAGAAACTGACAACTGGGCTTCTTGAATCAGCGGAAGGAAAAACTGACTATAGAAAATATTTCATGATCAGTCTGCATGAAATAATGTTGCCAGATCCGCCGGGGATCAAACTTCCAACCCCCTAATCACCAGTCGGATGTGCATCAGACTTAGCCACCGAGGCCAGCTTTAAAATGTTGATACTGGATGCTGGTAAGTAGGGAAAATTCCACCCCAAACACTGAGGAACAGACTGGTACCACACCGACACTAAATATTAGGTCATGTAACCCTTTATCATTCTTACCATAAATTTTGAACAAGCTGGGCCCAGTTGTTCAAAGCATCGTTAGCTTAACGAGCTCGTTAAGGGTGATTTCGTTAACTGTTTTAGCGGATTCAATATACAATATACTGATATTTTTTGCTGAAAAAATGTGAGTAGCTTTTGCACTGCAAAAGCTACTCACATTTTTTCAGCAAAAAATTTCAGAATATTTGCGTATCACTCGATGTAAATTTTAACGACTCGTTAACTAACGACATCGTTAGTTTTGAACAACTGGGCCCTGATTTTGCAGTTTGATTTTGGTCTACACTGTTTGCTTTACAGGCAATTCTATACCTAGGGTAAATTATGTGGAAATGATATGGTGAAATACGTATTATTGCACACGACATACATTATTTGTGTGACATCACACTAGATCAAGACTAGAACCACCTTTAAGATGTGTTAAAAGCAATTTCAGATCATCTTCTTATCCAGCATCTTCCATACTAAAGCAAATTGGCTGCAAAACATGATTAGAAATGTGACCTACCATAATCATTTTTGTGTCAACATTTAAAGCATTTTAATGATATAATGCCAATAACAAAAATAAACAGCAACAACAAAACAAATGTGAGTGTAAATACAGCAAGAATAAACCCCCATGAAATATAAGAACTTTATAGTATGATGTAAAGTGGAAACTGTTTTGAACTTTATAGTATGATGTAAAGTGTAAACTGTTTTGGTTAACTGATGAAATGTTTTTGTTGATTTTATCTCTTATTATTGATTTGCTTTGTGATATATCTTGCTGTTCACGGCTTATTTCCTTTATTTTCCAGTCTATGTTTGATGCCACATTGAAAGATCGTAACACAAGTTTTCATCTTGCCCCTGGTACCTCTATGTTTATTCACTGGCTGGTAGGAATGGTGTATGTGTTCTACTTTGCCTCATTTATTCTCCTACTGAGAGAAGTCCTGCGGCCAGGTGTTCTATGGTTCCTGAGAAATCTGAATGATCCAGAGTTTAACCCCATACAAGAGGTAAGAGCTGTTGCTGCTAAGTGGTACGAAGGGATTTTCTTACTCCTTTGATCTAGGGGCCAGGGCTGTTGAATTTGGGGAATATAGCATGTGAATCTACAAAATTGGGAAAACTGGATTGTAAGAAATAAAACACATATTTGTTTCAAATCAGTTAAAAACATACAGCCAAACTTCAATATCTTAACCCTTGTCCTGCTGAATAAATTAAGATGCCACTCCCATTTTTAATATTCAGCCAATCAGATTACTTGATACAGCTTGTTGATATAAATTCACATACTTAATGGCAAACAGTGCAGATCCAGATCAATTGGCTTCTTCAGAAGCCAACTGATCTGGATCTGCACTGTTTGCAAAGACAGGACATATCTAGTTTCAGCAGGACAAGGGTTAAATATCTTTGGGAGCATGGAAAGTTGTTCTAGACATGGGCAGTTTGAGCCACTGAAGGCTAATCATAGCGCCAGGTCAGGAAACAGATAGGGAGAATTTAGGGATGTCTTTTTGATCTACATAAGATAATTGTATGTTTAGTGTATCTATAAGAATTGCTTCAGTGAGGCATTTCTGATGAGTACACACAACATACATTTTCATGATGAAACAAACAAAAAAAATCCCCAAAATATCCCAAAATATTTGTTTTGTTGTGTTATTGGAAGAATAGCGGAGGGACTCAAAAATGAGTTTGAATCAGCCACGGTAAACGAATCATCAGTGTTCTAGGCATTGAGTTCTTCAGTAATTCAGTCTACATTTTTATCGCACCTGCTTGTAGCAGGGTGCGATATAGGCGTCCGATTTTCCGTCCGTCCGTCCGTCCGTCAGTCCGTCCGTCCGTCCGTCTGTCAACATTTATGTTGACGTTCGACATTTATGTCAAAGTTAGTATTCTAATCAACTACAAGACTAAACAACCATCAAACCTTGCATGAAACATCTCCCTGACCTCCTGACTTTGCAACATAGGCGTCCACTTTTCCGTATGTCTGTCCATTCGTGTGTCCGTCTGTCAACATTTATGTCGAAGTTCGACATTTATGTCAAAGTTAGTATTTTAATCAACTACAAGACTAAACAACCATCAAACCTTGCATGAAACATCTCTCTGACCTCCTGACTTTGCGACATAGGTGCCCACTTTTCCATTCGTCTGTCTGTTCGTCCGTCCGTCTGTCTGTCTGTCCGTCTGTTAACAGTTCAGTTATGTCGAAGTTCGACATTTATGTCAAAGTTAGTATTCTAATCAACTACAAAACTAAACAACCATCAAACCTTGTATGAAACATCTCCCTGACCTCCCGACTTTGCGACATAGGTGCCCGCTTTTCCATTCGTCTGTCCGTTCATCTATCCGTCTGTCTGTTAACAGTTCTGTTATGTCGAAGTTCGACATTTACGTCGAAGTTAGTATTCTAATCAACTACAATTCTACAACAACCATCATACCTTGCATGACACATCTCCCTGACCTCCTGACTTGGCAGGTATGTTGACCCAGTGACCTTGACCTATATTTTGCTCTCCATTGACTTTGACACAATTTACGTTTACGTTCCAGATCTTCTCAACTATAAGGCATACAACTACCAAACCTTGCATAATGCTTCTCCTAGATGTACTGACTTGGCAGGTACCTTGACCCGGTGACCTTGACCTATATTTTGCACTCCAGTGACTTTGACATATTTTGCGTCTACGTTCTTTATCTCCTCGACTATAAGGCCTACAACCATCAAACCTTGCAAAGTGCTTCTTCTCAATGTACTGACTTGGCAGATACCTTGACCTGGTGACCTTGACCTATATTTTGGCTGCAGTGACTTTGACATAATTTACGTCAATGTTCCAGATCTCCTGAAGTGTAAGACCTCTAGCCACCAAACCTTGCATAGTGCTTCTCCTAGATGTACTGACTCGGCAGGTATCTTGACCCGGTGACCTTGACCTATATTTTGCGCTCCAGTGCCTTTTACACATTTTACGTCAACATTCAATATCTCCTCAACTGTAAGGCCTACAACCATCAAACCTTGCATAGTGCTTCTCCTCAATGTACGGACTCCGCAGGTACCTTCACTGGGTGACCTTGACCTATATTTCGCGCTCCATTGACTTTTACACCTTTTACGTCACCCTTCCATATGTCCTCAACTGTAAGGCCTTCAACTACCAAACCTTATATAGACTTCGTCTCGATGTACTGACTTGGCAGGTACCTTGACCTGGTGACCTTGACCTATATTGTGCACTCCAGTGACTTTGACACATTTTATGTTGATGTTCGGTATCTCCTCAAATATAAGACCTACAACCACTAAACCTTGCATAGTGCTTCACCTCATTCCACTGGCTTGGCAGGTACCTTGACCCGGTGACCTTGACCTATATTTGACACATTTTACGTTGATGTTTGATAACTCCTCAACTATAAGGCCTACAACCACCATACCTTGCATTGTGCTTCTCCTTGATGTACTGAATTAGCAGGTACCTTGACCCATGACCTTGACCTATATTTCATGCTTCAGTGACTTTTACAAATTTTACGTCAATGTTGCATTATCATTGGGCTGTATCATGTATGATACGAAAAGTCAGTGCTGAAGATATAGCCATTAGAGGGAATGGGACTGGCCCGGAATATATGTGCCCCATTAGGCACTTTGTCTACATTTTTTTCAACCCAGTTTTCCAAGTAAGCACTGCTAAGAATGAAATAAACTTATTTAATAACCACGTTCTGATTGTGGCTCCTGTGACTTTTGCCCCAGCAGGTGCGATGACGCCTTCCGCGGAATTCTTGTTCAGTGTTGTCATCGATATGAACTTGGGAGAATTACTTAGCATTTGATAAACAAATTAATGACGATTATATCCCTCACCTAAGGGGAGGGGGACATATTGTTTTTGGTGCTGATTCCATTGGTGTTTGTGTCAGTGTGACACTTTCTTGTCTGCACAATATCTTGTGAACCAGTAGTTGGATTCTTACAAAAGTTTCATGGATACATAATTGGGACATAACAAAGAACTGATGGGATTTTGGTGACCTTGACCTTATTTTCTAGGTCACAGCTGTCGAAAAACTCAAAATTGGGTGGGGGACATCTGTTTTCTCAGAAAACACTGTTCTTATTCTAATTTCAATCCAGATGTTGACGAAGGATAAATTGGAAATTTTATGTAGATTTTGGGAATTTTGGCTCTAAACTGGAAAAAATGATGCCAGTTTCTGGTCCTAAATTTAGGCAAGAGAAAAAGTTTCTAGCAGCTACAGTATTTACTTTCACTTATTTCTGAAATCTTCAGCTTTACATGTATTTTTATGCCCCGGCCAACGGCATGATGCCGGGGGCATATATTGTTTAGGTTGTGCTTATAACTTGGGTTAAGATTTTTTTAAAAGGTAGATTTCAGGGTTCCTATCATTGTAACAATTGAAATTTGGTCAGAGGATTTGTGTCTTGTTTATTTTTGCGCAGTTTTATGAAGGTACCCAAAGCAGGGGCATCAGTGTATTTTTTAGTTGATTCTATGCTGATCTTTTAGTATACATGTATGTTAAAATGATCTCGTTTACTGGTAGAATAGACAATTTATGTAACTAACAAATATGTGGGAAGAACAGATTTTATATGTGTTGTGAACATTAATGTTCGGCAGATGATTCACACAAAAATGTTTACTTATTCTATTGGGAAAAAAAAAAAAAAAAGAAGAATTTAGTATGTCCACTGCTACTTTTGTGACTAGCATTTTGGACAGACCAGGATGCAATGTTTTGTCCTGCAGCGAACAAAGACCGCACAGTATGATTTGATTTCATTCAGTGCACATATCAGAAGGTACATTTTCTCTGCTATGTGGCTCAGATGTCATAGTAATGACGGATAATGAAAATGATTGTCTAAATTGTTGACTTATGCGTCATTTTCACACAATCATTGTTAGAGGTTCAGTAGGTGCAATATTGATTTGTTTGTGTTGAGGTTTTACGGCCCAGTCAACCCAATGGGGTCATGTCGAGCGCGGTCAATTTACCTAACCACACGTTTACTGGGCAGGCTTAGTCCTCTAAGCGGTTAACCAGTATTGTGCACATTCTTTCGCCAGAAACTGACAACTGCCCTTCTTGAATCAGCAGAAGGGAGAGAATGACCGTAGAAAATATTTCATGATCAATCTCCACGAAAGAATTGATCATGATGTTGCCAGGTCATGTTGATGGTGTTTGTTAGTACTCCAGCATCTTCTACCAAATAGACTGAAAGTGGCAGTAAACCTCAAATCCCTTCATCTCATCCACATTAGCTTTCAAAACAGAAGTCCTTTTGCTTATAGAAACACACAGGAACCTCTTTATAAGACTATTTCGGATATATGACGGTTAAAGGTGGACCCAAAAAGCACTTTATCCAAACAAAAATGTATAGATTATATAGAAAAATGACCATTTATGGTCATTTTTCTATATAATCTGTACATTTTTGTTTTTGGATACAACATGTTTGTTTTGCTTGCATTTTTTTTTTTGGATGCCAGCAAAAGTTAGAAAAAAAAAAAGAAGTTATAAAGAGGTTATAAAGAGGTTATAGAGATGGTTGTGGTGTACTTTTATAATGCTGTTATTTGCATTACAGATGATACATTTACCTGTATACAGACACATACGAAGATTTGTAGCGTCAGTCATCATCTTTGGTAGTACTGTATTACTCATGCTTTGGTTCCCGGTCCGCATGATCAGGAAAGTTTTCCAGGGATTTCTGCCATACCATGTCATGCTTTCAAGGTAGGTAATTCCCTTATATTACAGTTTTCCCTGTTCTATTTTTATTTTTAATATATACAGTCAAACTTCAATGGTTCGAACATCTTTGGGACCATATAAAGTTGTTCTAGACATGGGTAGTTCAAGCCTCAGAGGGTTAATCATAGTGCCAGGTCAGGAGGCAAATGGGGATCAGTGATTTTTTTACAGTTTTGCCTTTATGGGTCCTGGGACTCGCTAGGTCCAGAATTCATGCATCCCAAACTGAAACTATGCATCCAGCCTGGGACTCGTGGTGAAATATTTTGTTGCGTCCTAGACTTTTCGTTTAAACTTGTGTAACAGTGTTTTATAATTACTTTCTTGGTATTTCAATTGGATGTGCAATAAAAGTAAATAGTGGTGACTGAGTTGCTTTAATTCTTTCCAGAAAACTTCCCGAGAAATATGAAACTATAATACCACTGTCCATTAAAAGTGAATTGTTAAAATGTTTTCACCCACAGGCTTATTAAAATGTTTTCATAAATCTTCAGTTTTAGTGACGGATGATCAAATACCTGTGATACATGATTAAGGACAGACATTTTGTCTGTTTTGACTAAACCGTGATACAAAGCAGAGACATTTTTGTCTGATGCTTTGTGAGTTCAGTTTGGGACGGGGTTTTCGTTACCAAGATCGCCATCATCGGCAGTCTCAGACTTTGTTGCCCGTGTCGGTCTGATTTGCTGACCTAGCAGACCGAACAGCGTTTGCTGTTTGGGGTCTAGTTTTATTATCTTTTTAGGGTGCATCTTTTTCTTCTTTCAAAAAAAAAAAAAAGAAACAAAAAACGATCGCTGTTTCCTGTTGACAATTGCAAGGTCAAACGGTGTTACGATAAAAGATCTCATCAGACTAAAAACCAATACTTTAGTATCGGCTACGGTTTCCTCCGATACTGGACAACTTGGTATTGATTATTTGACTCTATAGGTAAAGTCGGTGTACCGTAGAGATACGACGCCTTTCAGTACTGGCTTTTACCAAATACTGTACTGAAACACCGCTTGAGCGTTGGCTTTTTTCCAAAAATGAAAGTAGACTTCAAGAAGCAAAACGTACGTACATACGAGAATTTTTTATGAGTCCACGGGACTCACCAAGGCTAATTTTTTGCGTCCTCTGGCGAAATTATGCGTACAGGACGCAGGACGCACACCTAAAAAAATCACTGGGGGATAATTTAGGAATGTCTACGATTTTCTATAAAATGATGGTGTTTGAGGCAATTCTAATGAGTACACACAACATATATTTTCATGATAAAATAAGAAAATTTCTGTAAATATTTGTTTTCTTGAGCTATCGAAGAATTTTCTAGGGACACAAGAATCAGCATGGTAAATGAGCCATTGGTGTTTGAGTCAATGAAATTTTACTCTATAGTGAAACAATACACATTGAACTGGGCTGTGAGAAAATTGATGTTAGAGGTGTAGACAACTGGTGAAGATCAGCTTGGGCATCTAGCACTTATGGACTGAGCGGTCACAGTTTGCATTTCAGAATCTGTTAAGAAACAATTGAAACTTTGATTTCTGCATTAACGACACATTATCTCCTTATTGTACTCAGTGCCCAAAATTTTTCGAGTGATGTGTCCAAAATGTGGTGATAGAATTACAAAACAGTGTAGACTCTGATCAGACTGCATAAGCCTGTCTGAATATTTTGGGTAAACACACTAGACTATGTAAATGAAATTTTACTAAGACCAGTTAATCCTAGGCCTTCTTTGTGTGCACTGGGCTTAAGGGCCGTCTTCCTGCTTTGTGAAGGCAGTCTGATCAGTCTGCCATTCCACTAAGTATTTTAAGAAACAATTGCATAGAAAGCTAAAATTAGGCCAAAAAAGGATGGAATAAAGTGTTCAAAATTTTAGGACATTTACCGTATTCTAAATTTTCAGTGATGCCCCAGTGAGCGAGTTATCCCTGGAGCTTCTATTACTTCAAGTGGTACTACCAGCATTATTGGAGCAAGGACACACAAGAATGTGGTTGAAGGGACTGGTTCGTGGTTGGACTGTAGGTGTGGCCTGGTTGTTGAACTTGAGGTCATACTTGTTGGGGGATGTCCCACTACAAGACAATGTAAGTGATTTGTTGCCCTTTAGAACACTTATCACAAAATTAGAAGAGCCGACCTCTGTGGCTCGGTCAGATGTACGTCTGACTGGTGATCAGGAGGTCGCGGGTTCGATGCCTGCCGGATCGGCAACATTCTTTCATGGAGATTGATCATGAAATAGTTTCTACGGTCATTCTCTACCCTCCCCTGACTCAAGAAGGGCAGTTGTCAGTTTCTGGCAAAAGAATATGCACAATACTGGTTAACCGCTTAGAGGACTAAGCCTGCCCAGTAAAAGTGTGGTTAGGTAAACTGACCACGCTCGATGTGACCCCATTGGGTTCACTGGTCCTTAAAACCTCAACACAAACAAACAAACAAAATTAGAAGAAATAGAATTTGTGATATTTAAAGATGTGGATTGAGGGGAGAGGGGAAAATAGGGTTGACATTGTGTGTGAAACATGAAATAGCAAGCTCTGTTGAGGCAATTCAAATGAAAAGTTCAAGCACTGTTTTCATAGAAAAATCAAACAACATATACAGTGTAAAAAAATATGCCTAAGACATACATCCATCAAACTCTCAGATCAGCCTGCTTAGTTTTGCAGTCTGAGCAAAGCCTTCTCAGTTCATTGGTACAGTCTGCAGTATCCAGTAATTCTGTGAATTGGCAATCAAGGCTCTCATCATCATCATCATCATCAATGGATTTTTGATTAACGTACAAGTACAGGGGTAACATCAGTGTGATCTCTGATCAGACTAAAATGCCCAGGCTTATCTGAGCCTTTCTTGCCACATTATAGCATAAGGTTTTTTTCCTGTGTTGAGGATCAAATGTTTGAGCCATGTCCCCATGTTGATCTTTAACACAGGAAAAAAACACTTTATTATACCCCCGGCATACGAAGTATGCAATGGGGGTATATAGTTTTTGTCTTTTCTGTGTGTCTGTGTGTCAGTCAGTCTGTCTGTTAACATTTATTTTGTGTCAAAGATATCTCAGGAACTACTTTACCTAGAAACTTGAAATTTTGTACACATGACAAGTATGACTAGTTGTATTGTGGGAAAGAAAATAAGGGCCATGGGGCCAGGTCCCTTAGAGTTATTTCCCTTTGTTGTTCTGGCTATACTGATGGCCATGGCCGGGGGTATTAGTGAGCATATGCTCACTTCATGGTCTAGTGACAAAAAAAGTGCCTTGCTGCATATGCAAATAACTTAGGGCTTTCTTGATTTTTGCCAGTGGAGGCAGACAGCAAGGGCCTTGATCTGATTGCGGATATCCAGATCAATCAGGTCCCATGGTTATAAGACATTTTTCATGCTCAACTCAGCTGAGCATGAAATTTTCTCTGTTAATAAATATGAAAATGCCAACAATAGTTGGCATTTTCATATTTATTAGAAGAGAAATTTTCATGCTCAGTTGTGGTAGCAAAAAAGAGTTTGCAGTTGTTAGTAATTTGAGATTTATTAGCTAGACAAATTTCATGCTCAGCTGAGTTGAGCATGAAAAAGGTTTTATAACCTTTTATAAGATGCTTTCTTCAACTGTAAAATGTTGATATTTCTTTATTTCTTCACACACATACAAAAACAACAACAACAACAAAAAAAAAAAAAAAAAAATAAAACACCAGCAACAACATGTGGTACTCATTAGGAGTGCCACACTGAGGCAATATATTGTGGTACTCATTAGAAACACCACACAGATGCTTTCATGGACAAATAAGAAAAAATACTAATTATCAGGGCCCAGTTGTTCAAAGCGTCGTTAGCTTAAAGAGCTTGTTAAGGGTCGTTTCGTTAACTGTTTTAGCGGATTCAATATACAGTATTCTGATATTTTTTGCTGAAAAAATGTGAGTAGCTTTTGCACTGCAAAAGCTACTCACATTTTTTTAGCAAAAAATTTCAGCATATATGCATATCACTTGATTTAAATTTTAACGAATCGTTAACTAAAGATATCGTTAGCTTTGAACAAATTATCTAGCTATGGCCCCCAGTCTTTGTCACCTTTATACAATGATTTTGATGGCTGCATTTAGATGTTTAACTAGATACAGCCAGACATGTAAATAAGTAAGAAGCATTAAAAATTCAGTTCAAATCTTCCTATTGCAAAATATGATAACTACTTCAAATTTAGCTGGATGCAATTACCAGCAAAGACTCAGCTGAGCCTGTGCATCTGTGCAGTCTGATCAGTGATCAGTCTTCACTGTGCACTGTATGGATAGCCACAGACCCAAAGCTTTTCTTCATGCATGAATGTGCAGGCTGATCTGAGTTTACTGGCCACACAGGTCATTTTGTAGTTATTGCTGTACCATGACTCATTTCTAAAATCATTTGCTATACTTTCTCTAGGATCACATCATACAAGGAGATCCTGCTGCAGCCCCAGCCGCTGCTGCTGCCCCAGCTGCCAACAACCAGAATGAGGCTGGTCAGAACAACCCACCTCCAGTTCCGCCTCCCCAGCCTCAGGCTGCAGGACTAGGAGCTGCCCACCAAGCCATGTTACAAGGAGGTGGACCTACTGGATTCCAAAGTTACAAGAGACCACGTCTTTTTTATTTCAGGGTAAGGTTTGACAAATGAGCAGTGCATGACAAAACCAACAAAATGGCATGTGCACCCAGCAAAGACTCAGATCAGCCTGGACATCTGCCCAGTCTGATCAGAATCTTCACTGTGCACTCAGTGGGTAGCTAAGGACCCAAGCTTTCTTCATGCGGATAGGGAAGATTCTGATCAGACTGAGCCCATGCTGATCTGAGTCTTTGCTGGGCGCACATGCCATTTTGTTGATTTTGTCATGCCCTGGCTCAAATTGTACACAACAGCCTCTTCTTAACACTACTGCTGGAATCCAAAGCAAAAAACCTGTTAGCTAAATAGCTGTGTGTATCTAAACAAAAATGTAAAGGTTATATAGAAAAATGACCATTTAATCTGTACATTTTTGTTTGGATCTAAACTGTCTTGTATCATATCTGCATTCAGAGAATAGTCAAAAATTCAGTCAAAACTACAAGAATCATTTTCAGAAGTTGTGAGGTAACTTCAGAAAATCTTTTGAAATTTTTTAAAAAGTCTGTTTGGAGTGTCAAGCTTAATTTTCAGTTGTAATTTCATGTTAAAAATGAAAAGTAAAATACATGCCTGGAAAGACAGTATACTTTTGTAGGATTTTAGCTGTCACATTTTAGAGTCACATGACTGACACTATTCTCTAAGGAATATGTACCCTTATTAAGGCACAGATTCGGAGACAACATCTCAAACTGATTAGAATGTTGCTGACCAAGACATTAAATCTTAGCTCACAAAAAAACAACAAAAAAACATTCATCATGAAAAATATGGTGTTGGGAATATAAATTGGAACAGCAAATGTCTTTGAACAGCCCGCTTGTTAGCATTGTTTGATAAAGACCTTTATACTTCATCAGTATGTTCTACAGTACATAGGTCTTGATAAGATGCTTTTTTCAACCAAAAAGTATCTATATTTTTTTTTATTTCTCAGCAAAAACATAAGTTATGGGTACTCAATAGAAGTGCCTTGGCGAGGCACTTCTAATGAGTACCCACAACATATGTTTTCATCAAGAAATAAGAAAACTATTGACCTGATACCACTGTTATCTAGACATATGACAGTATTCAATCATTCTTTTAGTAGACAGTGAAGGCCATGATAAGACTGCATGGATGAGTTGTCTGAGCTTGACCTTAGATTGTCTGCATGTGTCTCAAGACAAATATTCTCAAGGACATATAATATTTTCATCTTCAGGTTGTCTTGCTGGTTTTATTGATGTGTGTGACGCTGTTTGCTGCTAGTCTCGTCTGTCTTATTATGCCAGGTGAGTCTGACTGTTTCCATTTTGCCTGTAAGCTATACCTGAGCTGTTTATTTCGAAGAGTGAGGCACCCAAAGCCCAAAGTGTGTCTGGTTTAAACATTACGAAAACATGCCTATTCAAAATACTGAAAATTTTATCACCGAAAAATGAAAATTTTCAGATAAAAAAAACTCTGATATTTTTTTTTTATTTCTGCTCAAAACATAGATTGTGGGTACTCGTTAGAACCGCCTCGGCGAGGCGGTTCTAACGAGTACCCACAATCTATGTTTTGAGCAGAAATATAAAAAAAATAATGTATACCCCCGTAAACCCCAGTTTTACTATATAAAAGTGGGGTTTAAGGGGGTCAAAATTATATAGGTATGTTTTCGTGATGGAAATTTTGCTGGTAGCATTTTTAGCTTCTCCTTGGTAATGTTTCTGTGGCACATTTTATCAGTACATGTAAGACAAGTTCCATTATAAAGATATTATTGGGATTCATAGACGTGAATAGCTTTATGATAGCTCCAGATATGGGGAGTACTTGGAATCCAAAATCTATTTTTGCTATTTTTAACCTAAACATATAGGGTGGATACTCACTGGAATCACAAGTAACATGTTTTGGTGCAAAAATAAAAAATCTCAAATTATCACCACATCTGAAGCTTGAATATAAAATGAAAAGAGAAATAAGAATTGGGGAACAATGGCTTAAGAGTGTTTTCTGAAATGATATTAATTTAGAGGATTTGTTAAGGAGGAGTATTTAATGATGAGGATAATGATAGTGCAGGCTGATCTGGACCTCAGTTATCCGCAAGTTGCGTAAGGGCCATTTTCATGCGTTGCACATCAGTGCATTTCATGGAGATATAAGAAAACTATTCATCTGGATGCCCTTCTTATCTGGAGCCCAGGTGTTTGATGATTATTGTTAGATCCTGCATATCCTGTCATGCTGTAAGGCACCCACTGATCTGGACCTAGACTGTCTGCATATTTCTGAAAAAATATAGGTGAAGATACCCAGGGAATGCCACAGTCAAGAAGGCAAATTTTATCACAGTGTAGAGCATACAAATTTCACAACACCAGATATAAGTGATGTGTCCAGAGGAAATATTTCTTCTCTACAAAATCTTCTTAAGTTATATCTACACATTAAAATTACTTAATGTTTATATCCTGCAAACAAAGTCCATGTTCTATCGTAAAGAAGTAAACAACAAAAAATATACTGATAGTTTTTGGTCCAAAAAGTGCTAATCTGGAATCATGAATTTTCATATGGGCCGCCCCATGTGAAAACATGTCTCCGGGCATATGCGGACAGCGAAGGTCTAGATCAGACTGCTCATCCACACATCCACACAGTCTGACCAGGGCCTTCACCGTCTGCTTACAGAATCATTAGATGGTGTAGAATGTAAGAATGGGGAGCAAAGGCCTGTATTATACTTCGCACATGTGCATGATGATCTGAATATGTGCATTTTGCATGTGTTCAAAGGCACTTTTTCGCTTGACGCAACCCATATTATTTCCTATATAATTTCAGTATTTATGGGAAGAAAATTGATGTCTCTATGGATGGGAGAGGCTAAGATCCATGAACTGTACACGGCAGCTTGTGGTCTCTATATCTGTTGGCTAATGTTACGGATAGGAACGGTGCTGTACAACTGGATACCACAGGGCACGGCTGTCATATTAAATAAACTCAAAGAATGGCTTATATTGGTAAGAGTTAATTGAGCCATATTAACCCTTGTCATGCAAAATAAATTAAGATGCCACGCCCATTTCTAATTGTCAGCAAATCACATTGCTTAATCCAAACTGTTGATAAAAATTCACATACTGAATGGCAAACAGTGCAGATCCAGATCAGTTGGCTTCTGAAGAAGCCAACTGATCTAGATCTACACTGTTTGCAAAGGCAGGCCACATCCAGGTTCAGCAGGACAAGGGTTAAGCAAAAAGGATACTGTAAAACTTCAATGAGTCAAACATCGATGGATCATTTATTGTGGCTGATTCAAACTGATTTTTTAGTCCCTAAGAAATTCTTCTGATAGCTCAACAAAAATATTTAGAGAAATTTTAGGGAAATTTTCGTATTTTATCATGAAAAGGTATGTTGTGTGTACTCATTTGAATTGCCTCATCAACATACTTTTATTTTATAGAAGATCGAAAAGACACCCCAGTTATCCCCGTTTGCCTCCTGATGTGGCAATGTGGTTAACTCTCAGTGACTCAAAGTACTCCTGTCTAGAACAAATTTCCATGTTCCCAAAATGTTCCAACCATTGAAGTTTTACTATTTATGTTTCTGGAAAATGGTCAGACATAGCCCCCAGATAAAGGGAGTAATCAGAAGATAATGCTTGTTATTGTTTGGCTAAAGTATACATATTTTGTGGATACTCATTGGAATTGGCTCAGCCTATGAATTCGCGGGCCCACAGGATATGTTTAGGCCTAAAAAAAATATTCTGTTTCCGGTTTCATCACCAATTTGCTATAGGGTTGGTAGGTTGGTCCCTTTTTATTTGTCTCTCTCCTTTTTTTTTTTTTTTCAAGTCAAATTATGGTTGGTGAATCATAAAATTTTAACTTCATAATACATTAACCTATAGATAATGTGCTATTCTATTCTGTTTTCACACCTTCCACAGAAAAAACGACCTTTCAGTCGTTAATTAAAGTCTTAAACCAGAAGGTCCCTTAGGCAGTTACCTGTGTGACGTAACTCTTCCCGCTCAATTGACCACGTGTCAGTTTCTTTCCTGTGGACAAAGAAATTCAACAAGGATTATTTACCTGTGATAGAAATTTGGATTATTTCTTTCCTCACGGATAAATTTATGTATCCTTGTGTTTCTTTTGTTTATTTATCACTCCTTTCACTTTCTGTGTTATTATTTAAAATTTTCAATTTTCGATTTCATGTATTTTTGACTGGTCTTTTTCCACATGCGTTTTGGCGACTCTCGCTATTCGGCACAACGCTCGTGCGCGATCGGTTCGATAGTCGTGTTTATATATGCAGAATATTTTTGTTCTTTTCGTTCCAGGTTATTCAGCAATTACGATATGTTTTTCCTGGACTTTTGTTTGCAGAGATCTTCAGTTGGCTAAAGATTCTCATGGTGGAGAAGCTGATTGTAAAGAACTTGTCAACCCTTGATGGGTTATAAGACAATTCTTTACTGATGGGAGCCCCACCCCATATGGCTATACTGCCGGGGTAAGACCCATCAAGGTGGCATCTTTGGGTACTTAGTATCCTATAAAGTCTAAGTCCACCAGTCACCAGTCACCAGTCACCAGTCAACCAGGCACCAGTCAATCAGCTTCACCAGTCACCAGTCACCAGTCAATCAGGTGCCAGTCAACCAGGCACCAGTCACCAGTCACCAGTCATCCAGGTGCCAGTCAACCAGGCACCAGTCACCAGTCACCCAGTCACCAGTCACCAGTCACCCAGTCACCAGTCACCGATCAACCAGGCACCAGTCAACTAGTCTCCAGTCAATAATTTAATTATTTTCTGGAAAGACTTAGTTTCTGACATATTTCACCGGACAAAATAGTCACGTATACTAACTTCCGGTCATTATGTCTGATTATTAAAAAAAAAAATTTTTCACTGGGCAAAGTATCAGTAATATTTCTGAAACTTATACCCGGTCATATTATTATATTATTTCTGATTTTTCACCAGGCAAACTTTTACAGAAAGTGTCTGGTCAATTTTTGCCTAATAATTAATTATCTTCGGGAAAAAGTTTCGAATACTTGTGCCCGCTCAGTTTTCATATATAATCTCCCTTTTTCATCGGACTAGAGTTACGAATACTACTATCCGATCAATTTGTCAAATTACTTGTAACTTTACCGGGCAACAGTTACGAATATTAGTGTCCGGTCATTGTGTCGGGTAACTAGTGTCAAAATAATGATTACTAATTCCCGAACAATCTATTATCGTTCATAGAGCTCCATTCACGTTTAAGTCAATGGATATAGGTTATTAAGTGAAATACATAATAACTGTTTATACAAAAAAATTCTGTACAGTCTTTCCCAAATCAGACTAGAATTTTTAATATTCCATTGACTTATTATAGGTGTGTAATTCCATTAATATTTTAAATTAACTTATGTTTTATCTCTTTTATCCGCTAGAAAGAGTTAAACTTCCGACTATAACAAAATTCTTACCGGGCAGCAGTTCGTAGACTAGTGCCAGGTCATTCAAATGTTTTATCTCTTTAATTCGCTAGAAAGCGTTTAAATTCCGGTTCTAACGAAAATTTCATCGGGAGGCACTTCGTAGAGTAGTGCCAGGTCATTCTAACGAAATTCCACCGGGCAGTAGTTTCGTAGACTTTGTGTCGGATTACTAGTGTGCGAGTAGTAGTCACTAGTACTCGCTCAACATATATTCATATATAACCACTATAGACATGTATAGTCTTGGATTATAGGTTATTGAATGACAGCGATGGGTTCTAATACCTAGTAGCCATTTATATTGTTGAATTCTGTCCAGTCACTTTTGAACTTGACTTAAATTCTATATATATATTTATTATTGAAAATGAATTAAGAATTATCGGTTACGATCAAATTCGCAATTCATTCACTAAGTGTAGAAGATACTTCCAGCTATAATTATATCTCTTTTATTCGCTACAAAGAGATTAACTTCTTACATATTCACCTTATTCGGCTCTAGGGCAAAGGTGAACTATAAAACTATCGTTATTTATAAGAAGAAAAATATACACGAAATATAAAAAAATTTCTTCTTTCCTCCCCTGTTTTTCTTCTACATGCTCCGATATGTAATCAGCATGTAATCTAAGGAGTAAATTGACAAGAAAGTAGCAATCGATCTTTTCTACTTTCTATTAATTTTTCATTCTTAAGGTATCGGAAATTTACACCAACCAGATAAATAAAGTAACAGTTTATTTATTTATTCGCTACCTCTCTAGATTACTACGATTTAAAATTCTAGTTGAGGTACATATTTTCCTTTTGCCTTTTCTACATGGAAAATAGTTGATCCGATAAGCTATTATTCTATTTTATACTATCTTTTGATTGATTATATTAGAGTCTAGGTCAGTCGTGCTCTGTCTAAACTCTGCTATAAAATAATAAATAAGAAAAAAATCTTATATTTAGGCATAGATATAATTCGATACGTTCTTTACTTTGCCTGTTTTATTTTTTCTTCTGGATCATTTAAGACTACGATAGCAATATACCAGATATTTTTGCCTCAGTAAGAATCTATTACGCTGAAGATTCTTCATATTGGAATAATAATTTTATTATGATTATAATTCTAGACCCAATTAATCCTCGTATATTATAGGTCTACTTTATCTTATTGAGGAATAGTTTTGCATCGACTAGCTCTATACCTCTAATATTTTATTTATAACTAGAGTCCATGTCAATCAAAATTTTCTTGCACTTTGGTATTGACAGTGGATACATATTTAGTAAAGGCATTAATTATTCAGTACGTGACAGATTATTATTGCCTAAATTAGATTTTATATACAATACTTTCCTTTTGATATTTTGTTTTATTGACTTTGTAACTATTCAGAAACTGCCAAAGTCAATCATTTCCTTCCTCTAAACTTACCGAAGCTCTAGATTATGTTGATATATATTTTTGATATATGCTTAGAGGTTAATTAACGAGAGTTTACCTCATAATAGCAGATATTATTATAATTATATTAATCAATCTATAGTCTAGGCTTAGACAAAAGGGAAAACATCCTTAATTATTAGTATACGAGCCGGTAAAGAATTAAGACACTCTTAATTATCTCTTTACCCCTCCTTTATGTTTACATTCGTTAAAGGGATCATAGTAATTCTCGCTAAGAGTTCAAGTTCAGTTTGCGAATAATGCAAAGATTAATATCTTGATTTCCAGTCCGCATCAAAAATGGTCTATATATATAGATAAATATCTTTCCGAAACTGGATATTTATTTATTTTTCCACACAATAAGTCATTTCAAGATGTCGATGATTTTGAAATGCACTGCTTCAATTTATAATATAAAATATGTTTATATTAACTTCACAACTTAGTAAGTGCTGCACCTACGTTCCTGGTCAGATCTTACTTTTGTGATACGTTTTTGAACATACTGAAAGTTTTCTCCGATTATACATTCGGTAAATAAACTTTCGAGTAGTATTTATGCCTTTAAACATTCAGATTATTTGATAATTGTTGGAGATAATATATTATTCCGATATTTATATATCTATCTTCATTATTTATCTTTCTCATCTTACTTTTAAATTAGATTGACCTTCTCGCTACGTTCCAGGTTTTAATCTAGCTAGGGGGTGGTCGGGTGGTGCGAAGGTGTCATGTATCTTATGTCACCAGGGCGTCCAGCTGATATTGGCTTACAGTTGGGCAAGGCCTGCTATCCTTGTAGCAGGTAAGGGTAGGGAGGTGATTTATTTCTTCTGTTTCTTCACTTTCATTCCTGTTCCTCTTTCTTCCCTGTCCCTCTCTTTCATCTCTTCTGCTATCTCTTCTGTCTCTTTTCTCCCTTTCTCTGGGAGATGACACAAAATGACCCATGATGTTGATGTGTCGTTAAACCCCAACACAATCAAAAATCAATTTAATCTAGCTAACATTGTGGAACAGTCACTTTTTTATTTCCTAAACAATATTTTAACATTTTTCTCAGTATTCAGAGCATAACGACTTCATGAATACTTGAAAATAATTCAATTCTACGCTTGTTAAACTAAGCCTAAAACAAGCCCTAGTTTTTTAGAATGGATATTATCCTTCGATTCAGTTCATGGAGATACATCCTTTTAGATCCCATTATCTCTATTTCAATCATTCAAAATTCTAATGACTAAGTACTCCTTTTCTACGTACGAATACAGAATATCGAGTCACTGTTGCTGCATATTGGTTAAAGATTAAACAAATTTTATCTTAAACCTATATGACGTTAAATTAATTATTATCTCTTTCATATACATGTTTTTACCCTTCCGTCAGGGATCGCGGTAATAATATTATTACTCTCTATGGTTTACACATAGATCTCGAGAGTATATATATGTATTTTCTTCCTGAACTCATTTGCGAGTACGTAATTTGATATTTCAGGAATTACCAATTATGCAGACATAGATTTTATTCTATTAATATTCAATTCTAAAAAAATTTGATTGAATGTTTATCTATAAAATTTCCGGGCAGTAATTTTATAGAGAGTTATATGTTTAATAATTCCTTGCTTAAATAATAGTTACGCTTAACCTATGATTTATAGCGGGAATTTTGTTCAGTAGTATAATTTTTATTTAGTATTAATATATTTCTTACTATTCTTAAATATGCGTATAGAATAGTAATACTATCTCTTAACTTTTAAATTAAGTGTTTTTTGAGATTAATAATCAGTATTATTGTATAATCTTTCTTCAGAGATTATCACACTATTACTTTTTCTCTGAGTCCTTCTCTTTTTATGAACATTTTGATTCGTATCAAAGTGGATTTTTAACATTTCTTGATTTCCATGATTATTTACTCAGGAGTACTTTTCATGGCAATCTTCTGGTATAGAAAGATTCTATCCAGCTTATTTATTATTGTTTAATCTTATCAATACGGTAAGATTTAGCCAAACTATGACCGTCATACAGTTTGTTGCGATCAACCTTATTCTTATCTCTCTTATTCTCTGTCAAACTCTTTAGTTATGATGTTGACAGTTTATTCTTTATTTTTTGTCAGGACATCAAACGCTTTTATATGTCTATGACAAAACTAATTATCAATGGTTTAGGTTGTTTTTTCTTCCCAGCAGTTATATGCAAACTCTGTATTATTTTATTGCTTGACTAAAAATTCGTTATACAATTAGTCTAGCAATAGTTTTACCCATTATGTTTGTCTATACTTTTTTTCTTCTGATGGATAACTTAGTTATAGTTAAGTTAACTCCATCTATTTTTATTATCTCCCCTTCTTTAATTTGATCAAGGGAAATAATTACACATTATGGTTATTTTAAGTCTGTGTCTGTTCATCGGAAACTGTCCTGTCGCTCCAATTAACAGAATTTAATTAGTTTATAATTCTAATAGCTTAGACTATTACAATTACATAGCTTCACATATCTAGAATTTTATCCAAAATATCTACATATGTCAGTTATCTATAGGAAACTCCACCGAGTAGATTTTTCCTTATTTATTCAAGATCCTACATAGACTACTTACAGTGTATGGTCTTGGCTTTTTGTTTTACAAATTTTGTTTTCAAAATTTTCTATATTCCTAGCTTACTTTGCGATGGAATATTTATGTTATGTCTCAATGACTCCCTTTTCTTTTTGAAGCCAATTGTTGTTTCCCAAAAAGAAAAAAAGAGGGGGGCGGGGGGGGGGGGCAATGTTAGGTCTCTGAGACTTAAGAACTGGATTTCCTCTAGAGTCTACTAATATATATAAGGTTGTTAGATCATAACACCTTAAAGCTATTTTGTGAATCTAGACCATTCTTTCTAATAAATATAGAATTAGAATGTATCTGATTCCTTTGAGTTTCCTGAGTCTTAACCAGAAGTGGTGAGATATTATTGGTGTTAGAATTAGGAGAGCACCTCCCTCCTATTCTGCAAATTCTAGCACATTATCTATAGGTTAATGTATTATGAAGTTAAAATGAAGTTTTTTTAAAAGTAAAACATATTTTAACGAGTAATACTTAACCTATAGATAATCAATTATCTCCCTCCGCCCACCCTCGCTTATCTCTCCTAATTGTGTCTATTGTTTTACACATAAAAGAAACTGACACCTGGTCAATTGAGCGGGAAGAGTTACGTCACACAGGTAACTGCCTAAGGGACCTTCTGGTTTAAGACTTTAATTAACGACTGAAAGGTCGTTTTTTCTGTGGAAGGTGTGAAAACAGAATAGAATAGCACATTATCTATAGGTTAAGTATTACTCGTTAAAATATGTTTTACTTTTAAAAAAACTTCATTTTTTAATGGAATCCTACATTATATAGACATTTAACTCCCCTGCAGAGCGGCATAAAAATGTATGTTTTTTATGGAGAAATAAGAAAAATGATTCCAGAATTATCACCAAATACTCCTCTTTAACAATTCCTCTGTACTCTTTCTGATACACATATCAAGTGAACCCATCAATGCCCAGTGGATTCTTCTACCGTAACTCTTTCGACGGATCCATTTCCAATAGAAGGGATGTCTAGTTAGCTTTTTTCTTATTACCATATTTTATAGAAATTCTTGTACATAATGCAAACAGTGTAGACCCTGATCTGATGCCGCATTCTGCATGCTTAATAGAGGTGGTTGGAAAACCAGGTTAGACTGTCTGTTATGGGTACTCAGAAATGCCTCATTGAGGCGCTCTGTGAGGCTCTTCTAATGAGTACCCACAACATATGTTTTTGTGGAGAAATGAGGAAAATATCAGTACTTTTTGTTAAAAAAAGCATCTTTCTGGAACTATGAGAAAGCATTGTGTTTTTCAGGCTTTAAAGACCATATTTGTTGCGGTGATGCTGATGGGTGTGGTCCCGTTATTACTGGGGCTACTCTTTGAACTGGTTGTGGTGGCACCGCTACGTGTTGCTCTTGATCAGACACCAGTATTCTTTCCATGGCAGGTAAGATCTGGCTTTTGTTTATAGGCCAGTACTAGCAAAGGAACTTCTAGGGGAAAGGATACCTCTCCAAGTGCAGTAAATCTGACATGGAAATGTTTGCCAACAAATTTAGAGGCTGTGGCTTGACATGACTGATATTTTCTTAAACCTCAACTAAACCACTCATCACTTTTTGACACTATACTGCAGCTGGGCTCCATAGCGCAGTCTGTAGTGCAAGTTTGAATCCCAGCCAGGCCACGTAACTTTCATGGAGATTTATTATTAAGTACTTTCTACAGTCATTCTTCGCCTTCCGCTGATTCAATAAGGGTAGTTGTCAGTTACTGGCAAAAGTATGGTATGTACTGGTTAACTGCTTGGAGGACTAAGACTAACTGACTGGCCCAGCATGACCTTAAACAATGTTGACTGGGCTGTAAGATACCAAAGCAAATAATACTAAAATTGTACATTGAATAGCATAGATCTGATTTGATTGGATGACAAGTTTTCATCCATATTTACCATAAAAATTTATATAAATTTAATTAACTTGTAAACAGTTCTTGACTTTTCATTTGAATCATCTCATGCTGAAATTGTCTGAATAAGAGATTTGTTTTCCCAGGCAGTTTGGAAGAAATAGTTAAGATTCAGGCGCAAAGCTGTCAGAAAACTTATTAAGGAAATTGCTTACTTTATAAATGTAGTGAAGGGAAGTAACCAGTTTTGGCTGTGTGCAAATTGAGTTACTTCCCTTCCTATCATTGGTAAAGTTAGGTAATTTACGTGTACGAAGTTTTATGTATCCAAAATTTTAGGGTATGTTGGATCTATTCTCCAGGGCCCAGTTGTTCAAAGCTAACAATGTCGTTAGTTAACGGTTTGTTAAAATTTACATCGAGTGATACGCAAATATGCTGAAATTTTTTGCTGAAAAAATGTGAGTAGCTTTTGCAGTGCAGCAAAAAATATCAGAATATTGTATATTGAATCCGCTAAAATAGTTAATGAAATGACCCTTAACGAGCTCGTTAAGCTAACAACGCTTTGAACAACTGGGCCCAGGACGATAATGGTGATTGTCAGTGAAAAACACTGGACTTCTTATTCCTTTACTGAAACATTGCATCACATGGCAATCCATTTGAAATTGTATGGAATGTTTTGTTATGCCCCCAACTTCAAAGAAGTTGGAGGGGCATATTGCTTCTGGGTTGTTCGTCCGTCCGTCCGTCCGTCCGTCACGCTTTTTGATGCATAGCATAACTTTAAAACCGTGAATGCTACTGTTTTGAAATTTCATATATGGATTCCTCATGAAAAAATAGCTGACACGTATTTTTTTTCTTGACAGGATTGTGCCCCTTTTCTGAGTTATGGCCCTTTGAAAAAATATGGATGCAATCTTGTCAGCAAAATATCTCAAAAACTATTAAAGCTAGAGCCTTGAAACTTGATGAATAGACTGGTAGTGATGAGTAGACAACCTGATTAACTTTTGAAGAAATTTTGAAAAATACTTCCTGAGTTATGGCCCTTTGTAATTTTGGGCAATTTTACCTTGTCAGCAAAATATCTCAAAAACTGTTAGAGCTAGAGCCTTGAAACTTAGTAAATGGATTTGTAGTGATGAGTAGATGACCTGATTAACTTTTGAAGAAATTCTGAAAAACACTTCATGAGTTATGGCCCTTTGTAATTTTGGGCATTTTTATCTTGTCAGCAAAATATCTCAAAAATCGTTGGAGCTAGAGCCTTGAAACTTAATGAATAGACTGGTAGTGATGAGTAGACAACCTGATTAACTTTTGAAGAAATTTTGAAAAATGCCTTTTGAGTTATGGCCCTTTGTAATTTTGGGCATTTTTACCTTGTCAGCAAAATATCTCAAAAACTGTTAGAGCTTGAGCCTTGAAACTTAGTAAATGGATTTGTAGTGATGAGTAGATGACCTGATTAATTTTTGAAGAAATTCTGAAAAATACTTCATGAGTTATGGCCCTTTGTAATTTTGGGCAATTTTACCTTGTCAGCAAAATATCTCAAAAAGTGTTGGAACTAGAGCCTTGACACTTGATGAATAGACTGGTAGTGATGAGTAGACAACCTGATTAACTTTTGAAGAAATTTTGAAATATACTTCTTGAGTTATGCCCCTTTGTTATTTTGGGCATTTTTATCTTGTCAGCAAAATATCTCAAAAACTATTAGAGCTAGAGACTTGAAACTTGGTGAATTGATTGGTAATGATGAGTAGATGACCTGATTAATTTTTTTGTAAATTCTGAAAAATATTTCATAAGTAATGGCCCTTTGTAAATTTGGGCATGTTTCCCTTGTGAACAAAATATCTCAAAAACTATTGAAGCTGGAGCCTTGAAACTTGATGAATAGATTGGTAGTGATGAGTAGATGACCTGATTATGCCCCCAGTTTCGAATGAAATTGATGGGGCATATTATTTTGCCTTCATTTGTCCATCCGACTGTTTGTCCGTTCATCAAGCCTTTTTTGTGCATGCCATATCTTAAGAACCCTGCACGCTAGGGTTTTGAAATTTTATATTTGGGTTCCCAATGAAAAAATAGCCGACCCGTATTTTGTTTCTTGTCTAGCATGTTTATTTAAAGTTATGCCCCTTTGAAAAAAATCAGAATTAAATCTTGTGAGCAAGATATCTTGAAAAGTATTTAAGCTGGGTTCTTGAAATTCGATACAGTGAGTGGGAATGATGTGTACATTACCCGATTATATTTTGAGAGAATTCCATGAAAATATTGATAAAGTTACGGCCCTTTGCAGTGCTGCTCATTTTGACCTTGTCAGCAAGATTTCTCGAAAAGCACTTAAGCTAGGGTCTTGAAATATTATATGCTGATTGGGGATGATGTGGAGATTACCTGGTTTGTTTTTTAGGGAATTCCCTGAAAAATTGATGTAGTTATGGCCCTTTGTAGTTCTAGGCATTTTGACTTTTTCAGCAAGATATCTCAAAAAGTATTTAAGCTAGAGCCATGATATTTGGTATACTGATTGGGATTGAGGAGGAGATCACCTGAATAAATTTTGAACCAATTAAATGAAATGTTGGAGTTATGGCCCTTCACAATTTCGGGCCATTTAATGTCGTTGCTTTATTGTTTTTAGCATAAGTTTAGAACCATGTATGCTAATGTTTTGAAATTTCATGTTTTGATTCCTCATGAAAAAATAGGTGATCCGTATTTTTTTCTTATCCCAATCATCTCCTATTTTAGAGTTATTTCCCTTTGATAAAATAACATTGAAATCATATATTTGTACTGTTGTTACCGTCATGGCTAAGCAGTGTTGGAGTCAAACAGTGTTAGAGTCAGGCAGTTGGGGGCATAGTGTTTTACAAACACCAGCTCTAGTTGTTTGTTTTTTTAAATGAAAATAACAAAAACTGTCTGAAAGTATCCTACATGTATGTTTTCTTGTTTCAGGATTGGGCATTAGGAGTGCTACATGCTAAGATAATTTGTGCAGTTACGATGATGGGGCCAACTTGGTGGCTGAAGAGAGTTATAGAACAGGTATATCATATTTAACCTTATGCCCTGAATGTGTATATGACACTCCTGAACAAACAGTTTAGACTCTGATCAAACTACTCCATGTTTGATCAGGGTTTACACTGTTTGTGCTGATCTTTTTTATTCACATACATACTGAGATGCCTTGGTATACATTATGTAGCTCAACTACTGTTGAATGGTTAGACAATACTAAGCAAATACTTTAACACTGCATGCTCAGTAAAAAATTAAGCAGATGACATTTTGAAATATTTTTCTTATTTTTCTTAGAAAATTTGATTTGACACTTCAAGCAAATTATCTCCTTAGGAGACAATTTGCATGAAGTGTCAGATCCTGTTTTCTAGGAAAAATAAGAAAAATATTTCCAAATGTCATCTGCCCATAACGTGGTTAAGTTTTAAATAGTTTAAACAAACAATATTAAACCCTGCTGACTCGTCAAACAATGCTAAAAATTAAAAATCATAGACTAGTCAAATAACACTAAACGAATACTGTTGACTGGTCAGATACACTAAACAAATGCTATTGATTGGTCAGACAACACTAAACAGATACTTTTAATTGGTCAAACAACACTAAACAAATACCGTTGACTGGTTAGATATGCTAAACAAATGCTATTGATTGGTCAGACAATATTACTCTTTTAATTGGTCAAACCACAATAAACAAATACTGTTGACTGGTCAAATACACTAAACAAATGCTATTGATTGGTCAGAAAACACTAAACAGATGTTTTTTATTGGTCAAACAGCACTAAACAAATACCGTTGACAGTCAGATACACTAAACAAATGCTATTGATTGGTCAGACAACATAAAAAAACAGATGCTTTTAATTGGTCAAATAACATGTAAAAATGCTGTACAGGTCAGTGAGTTGTCCAAAAATAGTGCAGTAATTAAAAAAGTACCCTAAATAATCACATGAATAAGATGTAGTTGTAGTTTTTTTCTATTATCTCCCTTGACAGGTAAAGCACAAGGTAGACCAAATACTAACTAGGTCCTCTATTTGGAATCTTCTGTTTTTATTGTAGATCCTCAGTGGAATTTAATTGATTTTTAACTTTAAAGTTTTCACATCTATATGAAAGAATTATTAATATTATATATTTTATTGCACAGAAAATGTCTCTTTTGGATATTTTGGAAGATCTATCAGCATATGAACATGTTTTAGTTAGATTTCTCAAAGAAAAGTCAGCCATCCTTAATAGAGATGCTAATGATAGCAGAGGAAACTAGTTAATTGGACCTATTTTTTTTACAGAAAATACTCAGGGGAGTTATTTGGCTACAATCTCCCATTATCACCATATGTGGTGTACAATCTTGTTGAATATCTGTAATTAATAATGAAAAGCCTGACCAAATGTTAAGCTCAGTGTGATCCAGCTTTTATTTGTGTGAAAAGGATCATTCGTGAAGAGGGTGTTATTTGTTTACAGTGTTTGTATGTTATTTTTTATTTTCACAGAAAGTATATGAAAAGCCTAAGTATTTGGACAGTCTGGCCGGAGCTGTTTTGGGCAGGACACATGAGTAGGTAATAAAATGGACTTGTTCAAAGTTTAGGACAGGTATGGTAAGGAGTTAAGTTGTGCCAATATGTAGGGTATATACGATAGTAAAAAGGATACCAAGAAAAGTAATCATGCATCTAGGTTTTACATTCAGTTAAAATGCCACCAACCATCTCACAGTTATCCAAGATTCAAATTATTGTAATATTTCTTTGCCCCTAATATGTTTATGTTGTAAATGATTCTATGATGATTGTAGGTTTACAATGATGGTTTACGCAACATGAATCTCAAGTTTATCCTCTACAAGTTGTGTTTTCCTGTCATTGGAGTCCTGGGAATGTCTCTGTCAGTGCCATATGTTGTCGCCAGAAGTATTGTACCAGCATTAGGTAAGTTGTTTTCCCATTATCTTATTGATTCTTTAAGATATTAACCATTTAAAAGAAATGTTATACAGTAAATGTCCTAAAACTTCAAACACTTTATTCCATAATTTTTTGGCCTATATTTTGCTTTTTATGCAGTTGTTTCTTAAAATACTTATAGAATGGCAAACAGTGTAGACCCCGATCAGACTGCTTCTTAAGGAGCAGTCTGATCTGGGTCTACACTGATTGCATATGATTTTTTGTCAGAAACTTTGTCGTACGAAATTTTAGGACATTTACCATATTCTGACATTGATCCAGGTATTTCAACCAAAACCTATTGACATTTGTTCTTACTTCTTCATGAAAACATAGGAGGGCAGATCATTAACCCATTTTAGTTGGGAAACCGCAAAAGGGTCACTAGCAAACGATGTACATCCAGTTTAGATGCCACAGAACATGGCGTCTGATCTAGATCTAGACTGTTTGCATTAAATACAGGAGTTTGTATAAAGCCTAATAATAATTAAAACTAACCGGATACCCTGCTCTTGGAAATAGACTGGTCCAAAGAGATGTTGTAGAAGTGTCTACTCAAAGTAAATGGGTTGAATAATAAAAACCTGCTTATGAGCCAGTGCATGACAAAACCTACAACAAGACCTGTGTGACCAGCAAAGACTCAGATCAGCCTGTACATCTATTCAGTATGGCAAGGGTTCTTGTTTATCCCTCATTGGATAGCCTGGAGGCTGTAGAAGGCACATGTGATCAGCGAAGACTCTGATCAGACTGCACGGATGTGCCGGCTAATCTGAGTCCTCGCTGGTTGCACAGGTCTTAGTGTAGGTTTTGTCATCTGCTGACTCATATAGGTTTTTCTCAACACAGAGGTAAGTTATATTGCTACCACCAAACGAATAAAAAAATTATCCTTTCAGTATTACTGAAACTTCAATGGCTTGAACACCGATGATTCTTTTACCATGACTGAGTCGAACTAGTTTTTAAATCCCCATGAAATTCTTCCAATAGCTCAAGATTACAAATGTTTAGGGAGGTTTTTTGAACTTTATCATGGAAATATATGTTGTGTGTAATCCTTAGAATTGCCTCAATGATTAACCCTTGCCTTGCTGAATAAATTAAGATGCCATGCCCGCTTCTAATTTCCAGCCAATCAGATTACTTGATCCATGTATTTGCTAGAAATTCACATACTTAATGACAAACAGTGCAGATCCAGATCAGTTGGTTTCTTCAGAAGCCAGCTGATCTGGATGTACACTGTTTGCTAAGACAGGGCATGTAATGTTCAGCAAGAGAAGGGTTAACTGTCAGTGACTCTAACTACCCTTATCTGAAACATATTTTTATGGTCCCAAAGGTGTTTGAGCCATGGAAGTTTGACTGTATTTCCAAATATTCCTGTATGTCAGATTGTCATGGTAGCTAATGACATAATATCCTGAACGTTTTTACACTGTGAATTATATTTGATGTTTATAAAAAAAAGTAAGTAATTTTAAAATTATTGTGCATGAAAGTAATATTCAGGATCCATACATTTGACATTATGGCCAATTAAAATACACTTTCAAGGGAGGCAACTCAGTCAAAATTGTTTTGCCTTCCTTCTGAAAAGGGGTTTTCTCTAATAGGAATGAATTTGCTCCCCTCTAAAAAAAACAAATATAGAGTGATGGCTCCATCTTCCTAAGTTGGGTGGTCAGATGCAAGGTGGATATCAAGGGTTTGAATATTACACTAGTCATGGATTTTTTTTTTTCAATCAGTAGTCCCAACATGTCTTGGGTTGAATATAAAATGGGCAAAAAGCTTCCTGGTGACAAACAGCAGGAATAAATGTGATCCTTGAAAGCAAGGCTATAAATGTTCATATGAACACATATCAGATCCAATATAATAGAATCACTGTTGATGTAAACTTTATCACTACCACAGTATAATAGCTCCATCCCAATGTTAGAAATTAATCGCTGTATTTATCTAAAATATTAGGCCACTGTAACTCATTACAGTACTTGTCTTAAAATTTGAACCAGTCGATTATACTACCTGTTGATGTGTCTACAAACTGCTGGATGAGTGGCAAACAGTGTAGATCCTGATCAGATGCCACATTCTGTGGCATCTGATCAGGATCTACACTGTTTGCCCTGACCTATCTATTCCAATACTTAGAGTTAATATGGAAATTCTACTTTTTTCAGGTTTTGATTTCACAACCCAGAATTTAGTACTACGAAGAATTTACCCATTCCTACTTAGTTGTGTTGTATTAGCAGTTGTCTGTATATTCCAAGCAAGACAGTTTAAAAGACTTTATGAACATATAAAAAATGATAAGTAAGTATGCAATGTTTTATTCTTCAAATATAATTCTTTGAGATAAATACTAATTCTGAATCTTTTTTTTTCATGGGTGTTCTCTAAATTTAATAGATAGATGCTGTCTTAGCTTGATCTGTTATTTGCATGCTGGCACATGGCTTAGTTGGTAGAGCATCTGTTTTTTGTCTGCATGTTTTGTGGGTTTGATCCTCAGCCGGGTCATACCAGAGACTTTAAACATGGTACAAGCTTCTCTTTCACTTGGTGCTCAGCATTAAGAAAGTAAAGTTAGGAATCAGAACTGGTAGGCCAATGTATCATATCATATCATGTATCTGGGGTATTTCAGTGAAGCAGCACTCTAAAAGTGAGCATTGAGCTCCCTGCCACATATGGACACCATTATGATATGACTGAAAGATTGTTGAAAGAGCCATTTAACTCAAATAAAACAAACTAACTGTTGTTTGCATATTCCATATAACCTGTTCCCAGAGATTAACCTTCAATGTGCCCGATTTAATGATAGCAGACTACATTTTAAAAGGCCGGATTCTGTAGAACATTTCACCTGTTGTAGTCTGGAGACCTCAAAAGGGTAATTGGCAGACAGTGCAGACCCAGATCAGATGCCGCAGAATGCACATCTGATCAGGATCTCCACTGTTTACAAATAGTTTAGCCAATTTTCTCAAGGAATATCTAAATCTCATAGCTGAACATATCTAAAATTGAAATTGAACTCTTCCAAAATATTGCGTGCGGGAGTCTATTCGGTCTACAATGGGTAAATGCAAAATGAAAGAAAAGGACCAGATCAGCCTGCACAGTCTTTTGTTATCCATTTGGAACTGGAAAATGGGTGAGCAGAGAAGTTATGGCTGTTTGCATATAGTATAAGGGTCTTTTTATACCCTGCCGCGAGATAGTGGTGGGGTATTATGTTTTCCCCTCCGGGTGTCCATTCGCTTATCAGCGCTTAGTTTCCGCTCTCTAACATAAATAGTTTTTGACGGATTTTATTCAAATTTTGCATACATGTGTATATCAGGTGAGTGGTTTGGGATTGTTAATGGGCAAATTCTTGTCAATTATTGACAGTTATCTGCCCACCACATGTCCGTATTTTCATTTCTGGACCATAACTTAAGTAAATATCAACTGATTTTTCACCAAACTTGGTATGTGCATTGATATTGTGGAGATCTGGTTTGGGTTTACTAATGGGCTAATTTCGTTTATTTATGACAGTTATCTGCCAACCACACGATAGTGGCGGGGTATTATCGTTTCAGTTTTTATTTTTGCTTTGCATCAAATACTCTACAGAATCCCACATTTAATTATTCTGTATTAAAGCAAACACCAAATGCCTTGGAATGAATGTGTGGATGTGCAAATTAATGTAGGCTTATGTCTGCTTATGTTCCCAGGTGACTTAGTAGATGATTACAATGTACATGTTTTAAGCAAAGGCCTTGCTTAACCATCTTTAGTTTGCCTGTACAAAAACATAGGAAAAGCCATTGCAGCCACAGTGGTATCAGTGTTTAATGTCCATGTAAATACATCAGGTGATAGTGCTATTTATTTTACACAGCTTTAAATGTATTTATATTGATAACTTTAAGGAAAAGAAAAAATGAATTTCTGAAAAGTTGGAAATTCAATTCTCAGCTAGCATTTTACATAAATCTATAGTGGGCCGTTATCGGCCCGTCAGCTACCACGACAGGCCGATAACGGCCCGCTATTGATTTATGTAGATTGCTAACCTATGTTGTTACTCTGTAATAAAATACATCTAAAATTCGAACAAGACCATTTGAGCCGCAATGTGAGAAAACATACCGCATACCTTCTGACATATACGCCAAACCAAAACTCGACTCAGCCTGTATATCAGCGCAATCTGAGCAGTTTTTGTTGCCCGCATGAAGAAACTTTGCATCCTTAACTATCCAAAATGTGACCAGTGAATATTCTGATCAGACTGTGTGAATGTGCAGGCTGATCTGAATTTTCGCTGGGCACACATGTCCAAAGGTACGTATTCTGAAGTTGTGGCTCATTTCATTTTGTTCCAGTTGACGTGCCTAAATGGTGATATCTGAATAACAAACAGTGCAGACCCAAATCAGACCTAAAGGAGCAGTTTGATCAGTGTCTGCACTGTTGGCTCAGGCATGTCTGTCAGAATATTAAGATAAATACAGAGTTCTCTTTATTTTTTCAGATATTTAGTGGGTCAGCGTTTAGTCAACTATGACCACAAACGACGACAGAAATTAGCCGCAGAACCTCCTCCTGTACCTGCCACTTGAATTGTGAACACTGAGCATGCTGGGTAAAATTTTCAGCAGACGACATTTTGAAATTTTTTTTTTTATTTTTTCCCAGAATATTGGCATCATTGGAGACAATTTGCATCAAATCTCAAAGCCAATTTTCTGGAAAGATAAGAAATATATCATAAATTTGTCGTCTGCTGAATTTGCCCAGAGAGTGGTGACGGTTAATGTACATAGCTCCAGACGGTGATGACTTTGGCAGTTATTTAGGATACTGTTTTGTTACTTTTTCTCCAAAATATACATGTGTTGTGGGTATTCATTAGAATAACCTCACCAATGCTGTTCAAATGGTAGAAGTGTCCAGGTGCCCGAGTGGTTTGTGCTCCCGACTTCTGATCACAACACCTGAGTTGGAATTCCGCCGGAGTCGGAATTTCTCTCATGACTGTACGGCATTTCATTGCACAGAGCCTTTCATTATCACCCTCCTGTTGTCTCGATTTGACTTAAATAATGTAATATGGGACATAAAACCTCAAATTATCATCATCGTCATCAGCATCAAATGTGTAACCACAATGTATATGTTGGTGTAAAAATGATAAAATGGCTGTCTCCTAAATTACCCAAATATCTGGTGCTTTGTTCAGTTGCTGGAGTCTAGTCAGTTATTGCTCTATGAAAGGACTAAGAGATGTAGTATAGCATAATGACTTCAGTTTTCATAACTCCTGAAAGTTGATAATTTAGGATAAGTTTTGTTGATTCTGCAGAAAAGCATATCATGTGGGTACTCATTGGAATTGCCTCAATGAGGCTATTCTAATGAGTATCCACAAGACATGCATTTCTGCAGAAATAATGAAAAGGATCTTACTAATCCCTGTTTCTGGGTCTATGTTATTATGCTGTGAGAGGAATAGATGATGTAACACAGGATAACCAGGGCCCAGTTGTTCAAAACTAACGATGTCGTTAGTTAATGTATCGTTAAAACTTTGATCAGCATATATGCTAATATTTTTGCTGAAAAAATGTGAGTAGCTTTTGCATTTGCAAAAGCTACTCACATTTTTTCAGCAAAAATACCTATGAATTAGATATTGTACTTACTAGAACAGTTAACGTTTTGACCACTAACTAGCTAGTTAAGCTAACGATGCTTTGAACAACTGTGCCTTGTTTCATAACTCCAAAAAGGTGATAATTATGGGGATACTTTAGGATAATTTTTGTTATTGCTGAAAAATGATTCCAACGAGTACTCACTAGATATGGAGAAATAATAAAAATATCTTCTAAATATTCACAGTGTATGGATCTATGTTATTGTGCTGTGAGATGGCAAAATGATGTAATGCAGCTTAATGAGTTCAGTTTCATAACTCCAGAAAGGTGATAATTATAGCTATAATTTAGGATAATTTTAATATTTCTGAAAAAAAAGCATATCTTGTGGTTACACATTGTAATTACCTATGCTTTTCTGCAGAAATAACAGAAATGATTTTCTAAATATTCTCTATCTGGATTTATGTTATTGTCCTAGAGGAAAGATGGTATAATACTAGGGCTCAAGAGACTGCTGGTTCTTCGGTCTGAAACCGATTTTTGAAAAGCTGGACCAAATTTCACTTCAGAAGGACATCAAAAATGCGGTCCGTAATAAGTCATGTTTTCTGATAATCAACTTTAAAATTGACACCTTATCTGGAGCATTACAACAAACCAACCTTTTGACAACACATAATCCATGTGTGTATTGTAAATTGGATCGAATCACTGCTAGATCCGCGTGTCAGAAGTTTAGTAACTGCTCATTTGATTGACGTGTGAAAAATCAATACTGCTGTGTTTACCCTAAGTATTGGGACACCTTAATGCCTTACCATACTGGTCCTTAAATTTGAACAAGTCTGTTTTACTACATCTTATTGCATCTTTTATATTGTTGTATGAGTGGCAAACAGTGTAGATCCAGATCAGAAGCCGCACATTTTGCAGCATCATCTGGTTCTGCACTGTTTACTCAGGCCTGTCTGTCCCAACACTTGGGGTTATTGCAGTAAGTATAAATAAAAGGGACATCGCTTCATACCTTCTTGGTCATGTATATATATATAGCTTCATACCTTCTTGGTCACGCATACATATATATATTCAAAATGGAAGTTTTGGAATATAGTGTTGAAAAAGCCTAGCTCAGATGCCATCTGTCGGTATGCTCTTAAAGCTTTGTTACAGAACGTGTATATTGTTTTGTACTATTATTTTTGTATTAACTCACATCTATTTGTATCGTCTATTACACTCAACAATATACATATATCTGTACTTTAGCCTTATTTTATGGGCACCACATTGTACACAGACTTGATATTTTGCATGTATGCTTTACCGCAATGTATGCATAGTAAAATCTTGCTCTTTTTTATTAAGTAATTATGTAGTTTGCAATTGAATTTATTGTAGGTTTTAATTGACACGGTTTATGATTACCAACTTTCATTAATGCACATTCCATTTTGTCTTCTTATGCCCCCGCCATTCACAGAATGCCCCCGCCATTAGAAGAATGGTGGAAAGGGCATATAACGTTACCCGTCTGTCTCCATCCGCTTTTGGATATAACGTTACCCGTCTGTCTCCATCCGCTTTTGGCGTTAGCAATTTGCTTGAAGTTTTTCAGGCATTAGCAATTTGCATTTAAGTTTTTTTTCAGGCAGGGGCATCCATGTCCTTTGGACACATTTCTAGTTACTGATATTTTTTATTCTTTAAGTAAATACTTTTTTTCTTTTAAAGAAAATTTACTAAAAGCAAAAACAATGAGTGAACAAATAGAATATCTGATAAACCTTCATAAAGAAGGGAAAATTAGTGATCCTATTGTAGACAAAGCCTTGAATAGTCTTAAAGAGCCAGAAGAAACCAATTCAACTACACCAGAACCAAAGATCCAAGATGGTGCATCAACAGTCATATCATCATAATCAGATTTTTGATTAACATGCAGGTACAGGGGCAACATCCACATCAGTGGGCTCCCTTCGGAATAGCTGGCTTGCTGCATGCATGGCAGGTCTCACACCAGATCTCCAGGTATATCTATCATGAGGGTGATAGCCGAGATCTTCCACTCTCTGCAATCCCATCCATGTTTTCTCCTCTACTTTCTCTTTTATTTTCTATCTCTTTTCTCCCATTTCTGATGACACAAAATTACCTATAAGGGTTGACCTGTTGTTAAATGCCAACACAATCGATCAGTCAGGGAAGAGGTTTATAAGCATGCTAAAAAATATAGAAAGAATTCAACTGCAGAACTATTGGTGATTATCATATTGGAAGACAGATGTCTTTCTACTTTCTGATTTACTCTAAAGTTTCAGAAAAAAACATGCATGGATGCATATAAACACTTTACCCTCAAAACAGAGGGATATAATTTTTATACACAATAATATGTGCATCTCTAGGAATTTCAGTGCCAATTGTTATTTTATAAATGGGCTGATTTTGTTTTACACTACTTTGGTTTTCAAGACCTTGTGTTTCAGGTTTCTCAGAGTGCTTTCCCAATCTTGCTGCAGCTCTTTTTTACCAACCTCTACATGTTTGGGATTCTTTTGCTTTTCAACCTTTTTATATGGTTGCTCACCCGACATAGTATGCTCACTTGACTCATTTGACATCTTTATTTTCATTATCTACATTTTTAGCTCACCTGAGCCGAAGAGGTGAGCCGAAGGCTCAGGATGAGCTATTATGATCACTTGCCATCTATTGTCGTCCATCCATCTGTCGTCCGTCCACACCTTTGAAAGACCTCCTCTGAAACCCCTGGGCCAATTATCTTCAAACTTCATGTGGAGCCTTCTGTTAAAGGAGGATTGAAAAAAAATCTGTACAAATGGTCATGGTCAGTTGATCATGATGGCCACCATGCTCATATATGGTAAAAACACTTTAAAATCTTCTCCAGAACCAAGAAAGCTTTAAGACTGATTTCTGGTATATAGCATCATGGACTCAAGGTTTACCGTTTTATACATGCATATAGCCCAGGGGCAAGGGCAGATAATCCCAGGGGGACAAAATTTTGATTATAACTAAAATGTTTTACTATTTCAATCACACATTCAGTTTCAGCCATCTGTCATTAAGAAAATGATTTTTTTCAACATTTTCCCATACAAATGCATTGGGGTTATCTGCCCTTGCCCCTGGGCTATATGCATGTATAAAATTGTGTAATTTTTAAATGTCATCTTCTCTGAAACAACACGAGCAATTTTCACCAAATTTCACATGTGGCCTTCTGTTGAAAGGGTATTGCCAATTTGTTCATATGGTTCTGCGCCATTGAACAAGATGGCTGCAATGTCCATATATGGTAAAAACTCTTAAAAATCTTCTTTTCACACCATTGAACGACCTCCTCTGAAACCCCTGAGCCAGTTTTCTTCAAACTTCATATGGAGCCTTCTGTTAAAGGGGGATTGAAAATTTGTACAAATGGTCATGGTCCGTTGATCAAGATGGCCACCATGCTCATATATGGTAAAAACTCTTAAAAATCTACTTCCCCAGAACTAAGAAAGCTTTAAGACATTTTTATTGGGGAAAAGTTGAAAAACATTTTTTTTTTCGATATGTATATCAGACTAATAGCTGAAATGTATATCAGACCAATAGCTGAAACTTGCAATGTATGTCTAAAGTAGTAAAACATTTTTGTTTGGATCAAAATTTTGCCTCCATGGGTTATTTGCTCTTGCCCCTGGATGATATACAGGTATAAAATTCGTGTAATCTTTATATGTCTTCTTCTCTGAAACCTATTTTCCCCAGATTTCACATTATCCCTTCTAGCGATGAGATATTGACAATTTGTTCAAATGGTTTTGCATCATTAAACAAGATGGCCACTGTGCCCATATATGGTAAAAAACACACAAAAATCTACTTCTCCAGAACCAAGAAAGCTTTATGCCTGAATTTGTATAGAGAAAAAGTTAAAAATTCTTTTGTGGCAGAATAGTCATTGATGATATACAAGGTGGAACTGCCAGCATACTTTTCAAACAACAAATGCAACAGTTCTTGCATCTTTTTCCATCTAACGTTATTGGATTGACTATTGTTATATTTTTATCTTTCAGTTGTCGCACATCAGCTATCCAACTCCTATTTTTGAATGCCTTGATCCATTCTATTGTAGGACAAAGCATGACTATATTTGCAAAGACGCCCACATATTCTGATTCAAGCAAATCTAACACAAACTCTGGAGACCAGGAGGTCGTGGGTTCATCCCCCGCCAAGGTCGGCAACATTTTTTCGTGGAGATTGATCATGAAATATTTTCTATGGTCATTCTCTCCCTTCCGCTGATTCAAGAAGGGCAGTTGTCAGTTTCTGGCGAAAGAATGTGCACAATACTGGTTAACCGCTTAGAGGACTAAGCCTGCCCAGTAAATGTGTGGTTAGGTAAACTGACCAGGCTCGACATGACCCCATTGGGTTGACTGGGCCGTAAAACCTCAACACAAACTAACACAAAGTCTTTTTTCCCACAGCCAATCTGGCCACAAATGATGGCACTGTGTGCATATTTTGGTAATCCATTTTCAGTAGAGAACTTTAAATCTTCCACTTCCATCTTCAAAATTGATTTGTGCATCTTGTATTATATACAAGTAAATATTTAAAGTTTCATCTGATTCTTGCTTTTTAGCTCACCTGAGCCAAAGGCTCAATGTGAGCTATTGTGATCACTCATCCTCCATCATCATCCATCTGTCTGTCTGTCCATCCACAATTTCTTTAAACAAGATCTAAACCACTGAACCAGTTTTAACCAGAATTTCACAGGATTGATTGTTGGGTGATACTGACTGAAAATTGTTGAAAGATTTGGAATCCATGCAGGATTCTGTTGCCATGACAAATCCATGCAGGATTCTGTTGCCATGACAACCAAAAGAAAGAATTTTAAAAATCTAATTGTCAGAAACCACAGGACCAATTTCAATATAATTTTGCAGAAACGTTTCCTTGGTGACCCTCTATTAAGATCGAACAAGCCGTCATGATTCTTAAAAAAAACATGGCTGCTAGGGGGCGGGGCTTATTTGCCCTATATATCTATATAGAAAACTAAAAATCTTCTTGTCAGAAACCACTGGACCAATTTCAATATAACTTGGCAGGAATGTTCCCTTGGTGACCCTCTACCAAGATTGTTCAAGCCATCATGATTGGTAAAAAACATGACCACTAGGGGGCGGGGTTTATTTTTCCTATATATTTATATGGAAAACTAAAAAACCTTCTTATCAGAAACCACTGGACCTATTTCAATATAAATTGGCAGGAATGTTTCTTTGGTGACCCTCTACCAAGATTGTTCAAGCCATCATGATTCTTAAAAGGAAATGGCAGCCAGGGGGCGAGGCTTATTTTCCCTATATTTATAGAAATTTTGAAGATCATATAAAAAAAAATGAGGCACTGCTGGCAATATACAGCATTGCTGTCCCATTTTATAGGACCATCATGTCACTTGAACATGAAATTTATACAGAATCTTAAAGCAGTGAAATTTGGTGAAACTTCAGTAGTAAGTATGCAAATCAGTTTGCTCAGGTGAGCAATGTAGGACCATCATGATCCTCTTGTTTTCAGTTTGTATAGTTACTCCCTCACTTTTATTAGCTCACCTGAGCTGAAAGCTCAAGGTGAGCTTTTGTGATCACTCGCTGTCCGTCGTCGTCGTCGTCCGTATGTCCGTCCGTCCGTCCACAATCTTTAAACAACATCTCCTCCTAAACCACTGATTGGATTTTGACCAAACTTCACAGGAATGATCCTTGGTTGGTCCTCTTTCAAAGTTGTTCAAATGGTTCCGGTCCTTTGCATATCTAGGTCACAGGAGCTAAAAATAGATTTTTTAACTAAAAACTTAAAAAATCTTCTTGTCAGAAACCACTGGACCGATTTCAATATAATTTTGCAGAAATGTTCCTTTGGTGCTCCTCTACCAAGATTGTTCAAGCCATTTGGATTCGTCAAAAAACATGGCCGCCAGGGGGCGGGGCTTATTTTCCCTATGTATCCATATAGAAAACTTTAAAAATCTTCTTGTCAGAACCACTGAACCGATTTCAATGTAATTTTGCAGAAATGTTCCTTTGGTGATCCTCTACCAAGATTGTTCAAGCCATATGGATTTGTCAAAAAACATGGCCGTCAGGGGGCGGGGCTTATTTTTCCTATGTATCTATATAGAAAACTTTAAAAATCTTCTTGTCAGAAACCACTGGTCCGATTTCAATGTAATTTTGCAGAAATGTTCCTTTGGTGATCCTCTACCAAGATTGTTCAAGCCATTTGGATTCGTCAAAAAACATGGCCGCTAGGGGGCGGGGCTTATTTTCCCTATATATCTATATAGAAAACTTTAAAAATCTTCTTGTCAGAAACCGCAGGACTGATTTCCATATAATTTTGCAGAAATGTTCCTTTGGTGAACCTCTACCAAGATTGTTCAGGCCATTTGGATTCTTCAAAAAACATGGCCGCCAGGGGGTGGGGCTTATTTTCCCTATATATCTATATAGAAAACTTTTAAAATCTTCTTGTCCGAAACCACTGGACCAATTTCAATGTAATTTTGCAGAAATGTTCCTTTGGTGATCCTCTACCAAGATTATTCAAGCCATTTGGATTCGTCAAAAAACATGGCCGCTAGGGGGCGGGGCTTATTTTCCCTATATATCTATATAGAAAACTTTAAAAATCATCTTGTCCGTAACCACTGGACCAATTTCAATATAATTTTGCAAAAATGTTCCTTCAGTGATCCTCTACCAAGATTGTTCAAGCCATTTGGATTCGTCAAAAAACATGGCCGCCATGGGGCATGGCTTAATTTCCCTATATCTATATAGAAAACTTTAAAAATCTTCTTGTCAGAAACCACTGGACCGATTTCAATGTAATTTTGCAGAAATGTTCCTTTGGTGATCCTCTACCAAGATTGTTCGAGCCATTTCGATTTGTCAAAAAACATGGCCGGCAGGGGGCGGGGCTTATTTTCCCTATATATCTATATTGAAAAATGTAAAAATCTTCTTGTCCGAAACCACTGGACCGACTTCAATATAATTTTGCAAAAAATGTTCCTTTGGTGATCCTCTACCAAGATTGTTCAAGCCATTTGGATTCATCAAAAAACATGGCTGCCAGGGGGTGGGGCTTATTTTCCCTATATATCTATATAGAAAACTTTAAAAATCTTCTTGTCAGAACCACTGGACCAATTTCCATATAATTTTGTAGAAATGTTCCTTTAGTGATCCTCTACCAAGATTGTTCGAGTCATTTGGATTTGTCAAAAAACATGGCCGCCAGGGGGCAGGGCTTATTTTCCCTATATATAGAAAAATGTAAAAATCATCTTGTCCCAAACCACTGGACCGATTTCCATATAATTTTGCAGAAATGTTCTTTTGGTGATCCTCTACCAAGATTGTTCAAGCCGTTTGGATTTGTCAAAAAACATGGCCGCCAGGGGGCAGGGCTTATTTTCCCTTTATATGTACCTATATAGAAAACTTTAAAAATCTTGGCAGAAATCAATGGACCGATTTCAATATAACTTGGAAGGAATGTGTCTTTGGTCACCCTCTTCCAAGGTTGTTCAAGCCATCATGATTCATCAAAAAATATGGCTGCAAGGGGGTGGGGCTTATTTTCCCAATATATCTATATAGAAAACTTGAAAAGAAATCTTCTTGTTTTCCCTATATATCTAAATAGAAAACTTTAAAAATCTTCTTGTCAGAAACCACTGAACAGATTTCAATATAACTTGGCAGGGATGTTCCTTTGGTGACCCTCTACCAAGTTTGTTCAAGCTGTCATGATTCGTCAAAAACATGTCCCTTAGGGCGTAGGGCTTTATAGCTATATAAAACTTTTTAAACCGCTGGACCAATTTCAATATAACTTGGCAGAAATGTTCCTTTGGTGACCTTCTTTTAAGAATCAGTTCAAGTTGTCAAGATTTGTAAAAAAACATGGCCGGGGGTGTGGTGGAGGGGGGTGGGGGTGGTTAGTGCTATAAATAAAGTTTATACAAAAATCCTAGAGCAGTGAACTTGGCTGAAACTTCAACAGTAAATATGCAAATCTGTTTGGTCAGGTGAGCAATATAGGACCATCTGCCATGTAGTGTGTTGTCTACTGAGTGCAATTCAAGCCACAGTGTCCTTATGCCGTAAGTATTTGCTTCACTGAACTGGAAGTAAATCCTCTTGTGTTTTAGCTAGCACAATCAAGATTAAAAAAAAAAACAACACCCATTTGTGTCCTTACGCTGTAAGTATTTGCTTCACTGAACTTGGCTGAACTAAATTTATCACTGACATACATATTTAAACATAAACAGTAGAGTAGGTATCTGATAACATCACATCTTTTTCTTGACACTGTATTTACCAGCGGAAGACAATGTTTTTTATCTGTTGAGCAAATACCTTGGGTGCAACTTCTTTCACAGCCTTAAAGTGTTTTGTGAAAAAACCCAATTCCAAAGCACATTGAACAATCTTAGGATATGTTTCTGTCAGCTCCTAAAATGCAGTCAGAAAGTTGCAGTGTGATAACGAGATTGAAATTTCCTTGTCACAGAGGATTTTGATGAAGGACCTCTATTTGTCATAGTTGTTTTCAGATATTTTAACACATGTCCTTGAATAGCAGAATTTAATAAAATATTTCTTTTGTCTGATCTAATTAATTTTTCAAGTTCTATATACACTTCTTCAGCTGATGTATCCAGTTGTATACACCAGTCAGTCTTCTTTCAGATGTATACAAACTGTTCAGCATTTTCTCAATCTCATCCTGTCTCAAGGAAATGCTGGTGGCTCTTCGATCTTCTTTAGTGAAGACATCCACTGGGAGGTGCTTGCATTTTTCCTGAAAGATTCCTACATGTTCTTTCAGTTCTGCATCCTCTTAAAATTTGCTCATGAGCCATTCCACAAACCGTTTTGAATCTGTACTGAATTTTTCCAATGTTTCCTTGTCCCTGAAAACAAAAATAATATCCTTTATTGAGTAAACAGGAACATACAGCATACACATTTTATGAAACAGAAACTAAATGCAAATAGCCCTATTAATGCTATCCACTGGTATAATCAACATTCTGATTACTAATACTGATTGTATGTAATTAAAAAGGACAAAAATATGTTTAAATTCTTACATCTTGGATTTAAACTGGTAAATAGAGTTTGGCTGAAAACTTCAATTTCATTTGTTCTCGAGTTGCAGTTCTGAGTAGTTTCAGTGCACTGTTGTGCAGTGTTATACTGTCTTTCTTCACTGAATGATTTTTGCAAGAAGCTTTTTTCTTTTTTTCTTGTTGTAATCTTCACTTGACAAGTGCTTCCTGATGGGTGGTGGTGGATGGATCAGTTGCTCGGTTATTACCTGTCCTGTTTGTTGGTAATACATGTATGTCACCCAGTTTTTTGAGGAATTCGTCATCAGGGTAGTTTTGATGGACGTGTATCGTCAGCATGTCCAAGTCTGTTTTTAATGTGAGTAAAACGTCTTGTAACCTGAAAAGTAAGTAAACACGCCTTATTTAATTCGTTAACCTTTTCCTGATATACGCCCACCTATTTCGGTCAGCCATCTATTTCACTTCTTTTTACGCCCACCACTTATTTTGTCACTTGATACACTCACTAGGATTCAGTGGCTAACGGGAACATTTCACTACAAAGCTATTCAGGTTGTATATTTTAATAAACTTATATCCTTTCACATCTGCATACATACTCAGTTTCCCATGCAATATGTACATTAAACTTGCATAACGTAAACAAGGAAACAGATAATTAAAAAATGACAAGTCAGTAAAGAATGTAGTTACATATTTACTTACATATATTTTGTTGGTGGTGTTTGTTGAATAAAAGATGAAATTCAAATTGAAGTCAAGAAGAGAATAATTATTCTGACGTTGGTTTGTTATGGTAGGGGTATGCTGGACTTTGTTGTAATGTACGGATAAACACTCGCGAGATTTATGATATGAGTGTTTGTAAACATTCCATAGTAAACTCTAATCAGTGTGTCAAAATATCAAAAGGAAATACAGAATAAACAACCAACAACGGACTTTATTGTCGTAGTGTGTTTAATCGTCGACCGGTTTCGGTCTACCAGGACCTTTTTCAAGACAAAAAAATACTTTAACAAAGTTCCCTGAAGTAATAAAAAATGGATAATTTTTGTCATGTGACCATAATTGTTCTAAAAATAAAGACAATGTGTGACGTGCTATATAGGAAACAAAAGTAGACAGTTGATAACCAACAAGGTGGGTTTGAATTAGCAAGCAAGGTAAGTTTGAAATTTTTTTTTTTTACATTTAGGATTAGTTTTTTGATGTGTAAAGGACCCCATAGTCTGTGATGGGGATGTTAATGTCCAAATCATCTTGTCCTCTCGTCTTGTGTAATAGTACTTGTAGAGGAGGATGGTGAGACTTCCAAATCCTTGATCAGTTGCAGTCTGTTTAACCTGGCAATTGTTGATTCTTCGTTGGTGAGTGTTATCAAGGCTTCCTCTATCGTGAGTGGAATGTAAGGGTTGAGCCGGCTTATCCTTTTCTTTTGCTTAGTCTTATTGATATGGCTCTCGTCCAGTGTTGATGGCTTTGTGGTGGTTGGGTGGTGCGAAGGTGTGGTGTATCTTACGTCACCGGGGCGTCCAACTGATATTGGCTTACAGTTGGGCAAGGCCTGCTATCCTTGTAGCAGGTAAGGGTAGATGGGGAATATTTTTATTTCTTCTGTTTCTTCACTTTCATTCCTGTTCCTTTCTTCCCTGTCCCTCTCTTTAATCTCTTCTACTATCTCTTCTATCACTTTTCTCCCTTTCTCTGGGAGACGACACAAAATGACCCACAAGGGTTGACGTGTCGTTAAACCCCAACACAATCAAAAACCAGTGTTGATGGCATGTTTATGGTATATACTGTCACAGTTTTTGGTCTGGCCTCTGGTGGGGGGTTCCATGGTCCTGGCGTAAAGATTTCTGGCTTCCATCGTGGGTTATCCATTGTTACTTTAATGGCTTTTCTTTCAATGTCCCCATGTTTGTTGTAGGCATGTTTTAAGCGGTTTCTGGTCTTGTGTAGGTGCTGTGACAGTGCCAGCACTGGAATTTTGTCCTGTTTGTCGAGTGAAAAGCTTCATTATGTCTTCTCAGATTTCCGACTGTTGAAAAACTCTTATGGCACGTGCTACACGTGAACGGCTTGTCCATATTTATTGTATGAGGTTTAATCCCGAAGGGTGCTTGGTATTTAGTTTGCTTATCCAAGTTTCTTTTGTTCTTAAACGTACGTTCAGGTTGTCCGTTGTCTGGGCAACAATACTGGCGTCAACGTCATTTGTCATGTGGTTAATGGATGTGAAGTGGCAGGAGACTGGTTTAACATTATTGCCTTGTCTTATGTCCGTGAGGTGGCCACGGAAATGTACTTGGAAAGTGTTGCCGGATTGTCCAACATATTGCAGACCGCATTTTTTACAACTAATGATGTATATTACATGCTTTGTTTTGCAATTGAAGCGGCCTTTTATGTCAATTTTTTCTTTAGTTTTCCACGAGATGATATGATCTGTTTTCTATATATACGGGCAAGCGGCGCAAAATTTTCCACATGGTGAACTCCCTTTTTCAATTAATTGGGGATTTAAGTCTGTGCGTATTAATAACTGTTTGAGATTTGTGGCCTTTTTGTGTACAACTAGGGTTTTGCTGTCATCGATTGGTTTGAGTTCCTTGGATATTTCCAGTATCTGTCAGTACCTGGATAAAATCTTGGCGATCGGTGGGTTGAAAGGGTGATGGGTTATGATGAAAGGTATGATCTGTTTCTTTGCACTGGCCAAGTTTTACAGTTTTAGCAGATCGTCTTGGTTCATTGTTCTGGCTTTTGCCACCAAACTTTTGATGATCTAATCAATACGGTAGTATTTTTATCACACAACTGCTTAAAACACATATATGTATATTATTGAGTGTAATAGGCTGAGACAAATAGATGTGAGTTGATACAAAAATAATGGTACAAAACAAGATAATATTCTGTAACAAAGCTTGAAGAAAATAGCAGCCAGCGGCATCTGAGCTGGGCTTTTTCACTACTATATTCCAAAAGCCCCATTTTGTATATATATTGATTCATTGTAATTTTCAATGCTTTGTTATATATGTGCTGATCTATAAATAAAATATTTAATTGATAAATAATAATAAAAAAAAATAGCCCTGCTGAAGTTGGATGTGCTGGGCCTTGATGTGGCAAAGGGTGAAACACTAAATTTTTTACTGGTTCGTAGAAAGACAAAAAAAAATAGTGGCTAACTGCAGCACAACACAAACACGAAAACGTGACTTGCCATGACGTGAAGGTACTCTGGTTGTTTCCTTTTTGCACTCTTTACCGACTGAGTGCTTGGTTGTTGTGAAAGTGAAAGTACATTAAATCGCGCATGTCTGATAATATTGAGCTATATTGCTGTTTATAATCATAATACAGTGATACTTATGCTGAACATAATACAGTGATACTTATGCTTCAGCAAGTGTAAGCAATGTTGACATGTCATTTGGTATCTTAATAATGAACCAATTTTCAGTACCTTAAGCCCTGTATCATACAGGATAATGACTTCAGTTTTGACAAGACTTTGGTTTTGCTGAGCCTAGCAGACATAATAGCTTAAAAATTTAGAAAAGTACAGATATACAAGTCAGGCCAGGGAGCATAGAACCTTCCAGTCACCTCAAAGAATTTTCAGCCTGTTTTCTTTTTTTCTTTCAAGCAGAAAACTCTGATTATTAGTTTGCCTTGTATTCACTTAATTATGAAAACATGCCTATTCAAATATATGGAAAATTTCACCTCCAAAAACTGAAAGTTTTCAGATAAAAGTTCTCGCAGAGGCAGTTCTAACATGTACCCACAATGTTTTTGAGCAGAAATAAGGGGGTGGTGGGTGTGGCGAAGGTGTTGTGTATTTTACGTCACCGGGGCGTCCAACTGATATTGGTGTACAGTTGGGCAAGGCCTGCTATCTTTGTAGCAGGTAAGGGTAGAGGGGGAATGTTTTTATTTCTTCAGTTTATTCACTTCCATTCCTGTTCCTCTTTCTTCCCTATCCCTCTCTTTTATCTCCTCTACTATTTCTTCTCTCCCTTTCTCTTGGAGACAACACAAAATGACCCACAAGGGTTGACGTGTTGTTAAACCCCAACACAATCAATCAATGAGCAGAACGTAAAATAATATATATCCTGTAAACCCCAGTTTTACTATATAAAAGTGGGGTTTAAGAGGTCAAAATTATATAGGTATGTTTTTGTCCGTCCGTCAAAAACAGACATTCTGGTAACAGCTGATTTGTGCATTTGTTTTCAAGAGAAAAATAGTATTTCCATTTGAGTGAAGGTGGGGTCCCAAAAGATGTTACTTCATAGCAGTATGTACATGTAAATATTAACAGTCACAATCAACCCACATATCCTTACAGTCTGATCAGTTTTAGTAGTTTGAGTACAGGATAATGCATTATATTAGAGTTGTGGAATTATCAAATTTTATTACTTGTCAACACATGTCAATGGTCAAAATCTATTTGTCCAACCAAGATTTACTTGCCAGAAAGTTGACATTTTTCTTATTTCTTGTAGAAAACATGTTGTGGATACTAATAAGAAGAGCCTCAGTGAGGCACTTCTAATAAAGTACCCACAACAATTGTTTTCTTTGAGAAATAAGAAAAATATATATCTCGTAATCTGGATACTCTTCTTAGCTAGAGCTATGAAGTAAATTGAAATTTCTTACTTGTCCTCAGGAAAATGGGACGTTGGACAAGTTGGGCATGGTATTGCCACAGCCCTAATAATATGACACACAGTGACATCCTGATTAGACTTACTGGTGTGCCAGTTGATCCAAGCCCTTGAAACATCTGGATGGCTGAGTGGTTAATGCTCCCAACTTCAGATCATATGGTCTTTGATTTGAATCCCACCAGAGGTGGAATTCAGCTCATGATTGTTTGGCACTTCATAGCCCAGAGTCTTTCATTATCACCGTGCCATCATCTCAGTATGACTTAATAATGTTGAAAGGCATGTAAAACACCAAATCATAATGATAATACAAGCCTTTGTGATTATCATAGGTCATAAGAATTTTTTTTTTTCTGTCTGTATCTATTGCTCCGGATAAAGGGAGGAATCAAACGATGACTTTAGTAATTTTTGCACAAAAACACGAATTCGTGGATACTATTGGTATTGTCTGAGTCAGGCAGTTCAAACAAGCACCCACAGTATATGTTTTGGTGCAAATATAAAAACATATTAAATTAGACATTGGTTATCACCTTATTTCATAGCTTCAGTGAAGAAGCCTATTTCCTGACAGGTGAAAATTATTGATATTTTTCTTGTTTCTTCATGAAATCATATGTTGTGGGTACTCATTAGAAGTGCCTCACTGAGGCCTAATGAGTACCCACAACATATGTTTTCATGGAGAAATAAGAAAAATATTACAGTTATAGTGAACCCTCGTTACAACGACAGCACTTGTTCCCAAAGGCTTTGCCATTAAAATGAATTTGCTGTTGTACAGAAAACTTAATGAGCAGATGGATATGTAAGAAAGGTCCTATTCTGCTCTTATTTCCTGATCGATCATATGTTTTGGATATTTGTTAGAATTGCCTCACTAAGGCAATTCTAACAAATATCCAAAACATATGTGTCTTTATAGTATTAAATACAGTATTCTTGCATAATTTGTGACAATTGTTACCTCTCATGTGAAGGTTTAGTGACAGTCAGATTGTCATTATAATGAATTTTGTCATTGTATCGAGTGTTGGTATAAAGATTGTCTGTATAACCCTAAGTATTGGAACAGGCAGGCCTGAGCAAACAGAATGCAGATTGTGGAGTCTGATCAGGGTCTATACTGTTTGCCATGCTAGACACATCAGTAGGTAGTTAAATGGTCTTGTTCAAATTTTAGGACAAATATGACATTGAGTTAAGGTGTCCCAATATTAACCCATTGTTGACTGAATAGACTCTCCCACACTATATATTGGAAGACTCCAATTTCAATTTTAGGTATGTCCGGCTATGAGATTTACATATTCCAAGAGAAAAATGGTTAAACTATTTGCAAACAGCAGAGACCCTGATCAGACGCCGCATTCTGCGCCGTCTGATCTGGGTCTGCACTGTTTGCCAAGTACCCTTTTACAGGTCTCCCGACTACAATGGGTTAAGGCAAATAGGTGTGTGGATATGCCCTCTTACCCTGAGTTATGTTCATCTTATGAGTACATTTATTCAAAGTGAATGTTTTGTATGTCATGTTTAGATAGAATTATTTTTAAGCTACATGTATATACTAAATGTTCAAATATTTCATTTGAGGAATTTTAGAGTAAAGCTACATGTATATACTAAATGTTCAAATATTTCATTTGAGGAATTTTAGAGTAACTTTATATTATCTTAGTCTTCTGAAGGCAAAGTTAGCAGATGACAAATGACGGTTTTTTTTGTTGTTTTTTTTCTCTTATTTTCCCCAATAAGTTCTGGTTCAGGATTTCATTTGAGTTGTCACCCATTTTCATTGTACATGTGGCAGACAACAGTGAGAGGAAATTGTTTTTATTGCATGACTGAGGCAATGCCGAGGCCAAAATGTGACAGTGAAAATACCCGTAACTTTTGAAACCTGAGGAATACTCTGATAATTTTTCACACACAGATTGATACAGACAAGATCTGGCCAATGGGCTTACCAAATGCCACTTTTCACTGACCTAGGCAATGCCAAGGCAAAAAAAAAAAAAAAAAATGGCAATAGCCATAGGTCTTCAACAATATGGAATATTTTGATCAAATTTATACATATTAATATTGATGAGATCTAGCCAAAGGAATCACCAATAGCCTGAGGCTATGTAGAGGCACGGGCAAGAATGAGGCAGGTTGCGCACCTTAGCGATAGTTGATTATTTTTTCTCTGAAGGTGATCTTCAAACTCTATTTTGGAAAAAAAAATTGAAAATAATATATCTGTAAAATTATTGTCTGCTAGTAAATTCTTGGTATGCTGGGTGAAAATTTCAGCAGACAACATTTTAAAATATGTTTCTAATTTTTCCAGGAAAATAGGTTTGACATTTCATGCAAATTGTCTCTCCATAGTAGACAATTTGCATGAAATCTCTATGCCTATTTTCTGAGAAACTTCAGGAAAATATCACCAGTTTGTTGCAAAATTATCTCAGATAGTGGTAACAGTTAAATTCGGCAGGCTATCATTGAAGGTGGATGAGAGTGAAATAGGGCCCAGTGTGCAGAAAAACGAATAGTTTTCTTTGTGGGAACAATGAAGCTGGAGGTGCTGCACGTTTGCTTTCCAGTAAATTCAGCAGATGACAAATTGATGATGCCTTTAGTTAATTTTTTTTTTTTTCAGAAAAGAGGGTTTGACATTTCATGCACTTATTTTCCTAAGAAAATAGGGTTTGATATTTCATGCAAATTGTCATTTTGCATGAAATATCAAACCCTATTTTCTTTAAAAAAAATATAAGAAAAATGTTCTGAAATGTCGTCTGCTGAAATTCCCAGCATGCTAAATAATAAAACTCCTTTTTTGCCTGGCGTGGCTCATGTATTTCTGGGCCCAGTTGTTGAAAGCATCGTTAGCTTAACGAGCTCGTTAAGGGTCATTGCATTAACTGTTTTAGCAGATTCAATATACAATATGCTGAAATTTTTTGCTGAAAAAATGTGAGTAGCTTTTGCACTGCAAAAGCTACTCACATTTTTTCAGCAAAAAATTTCAGCATATTTGCGTATCACTCGATGTAAATTTTAACGAATCGTTAATTAACGACATCGTTAGCTTTGAACATCTGGGCCCTGGGCATTATATCATTTAACCAGTAAAGTTCTAAGCAAAATTGCAGCAGACAACATTCTGTTTTATTATAATTATTTTTCAGAGAAAAGAAGACTTGGCATTTCATGTAAATCTTCTAATCATCTGCTAGTAATTTTTTTTTTCCAAAAAAATACAAAAAAAAAAAAAAATAAATAAATAAAATGTATGGATACAGTTAAATGTCTGCTGCTCTGATTAGTATTTTAAGGGTTAAAGTTGTTTTCACATTGAAATAGAAAACGCATGAGTAATTAAGTTTTTCCTTCAAAGTAACCCTCTGTGTACAGATGTATGTACATTTATGAGTACCATGATTACCCAAAATGTAAGTACAACTGGTAAGTACGACTTCTAATTGTCAGCCAATCAGTTTACTTGATCCAGGTTGTTGATACAAATTCAAATACTGAATGGCAAACAGTGCAGATCCAAATAAGTTGGCTTCTTCAGAAGCTAACTGATCTGGCTCTACACTGTTTGCAAAGGCAGGTATATCCCTTCTGCAGAAATTTTGAGAGGGCTATCCTTGCCGTAATAGGCATTTAGCAGGAAGGTTGTTGGCTTCTTTTTTATTGTCTGTCCTGTGCTTTTTTTCTTTGACCTCCTCTGGGTCACAGATCAACATGACTGAAATATTGTTGACAGGGTCGTTAAGCCTCAAATCAAACAAATATATGAAAATTTTATTTAACTTGCCGTACTTGTCCTGAAGTTTGAACAGGTCTCTTAGACTGATGAAGTGTCTATAAAATGTTGTGACATAATGGCAAACAGTGTAGACACTGATCAAACTGCTCCTTTTGGAAGGCATAGGACTTGTTAAGGAAGAGTATTTGGTGATAATTCTGGGATAGTTTTCTCCAGTTCTCCATAAAATAAATGCTGTGGGTATTCATTAGAAGTGCCTCAATGAGGCACTTCTAATGAGTACCCACAGCATATGTTTTTGTGGAGAAATAAGAAAAAAAATATCAGGATTATTATCAAATATTCCTTCATAACAGGTCCTATAGGAAGGTATACACTATTTGCTTGGGCCTTTTTGTCTGAATATTTTGGGTAAAAAAGGGTACGGTAAATGTTTTGAACACCAAATGACAAAATGACATATGAAAACAGTGCAGACCCTGATCAGACTGCTCCTGAAGGAGCAGTCTGATCATGGTCTACACTGTTTGCCATTCCACTATTTTAAGCAACAGATGCATAAAAAGCAAACTTTAGGCCAGAATAGTACGAAATAAAGTGTTTGAAATTTTACCGTACTTTAAAATCATTAGCTGTGATAAATGTGCTTAGCATACACTGACTGGTCTTGTACAAATGTTTGCATTGTAACGTGTTCCCGATCTTTGCGCTATTCATAGAACTAATGCACTTAATTAAGTAGTCATGAACGTATTTATATACAGTGAGTAGAAATAATTATTTGCCACTTTAAGGTGATGTCAGTTAAATCAATGTGTTTCCATAAATTTTGTAAAAATACCTGTGCCTAAATTGTAAGAGCAACAGTAAAGAAATATCACCCAAAAGTATGCAAAATTGATAAAATCAATAGACATAAATTCAAAAGGTCTAGAAGCATTTTTTACTTTTTATGCAGCATTGTTTTGAAATTAAAATCAAACTTAAATCTCCATTATTCAGGAATGTCATCATTAACATCAATGAAAATAATAGATTTTGAGAATTTATCTGGATAAAAAGTCAAATTGAGGCCAAAAAATCATGGAAGAAAGTTTTCGAAATTTTAGGACATTTACCATAATGAGTATTTATGTAGGTTTATAAACTGAAAATAATAAAAACACGAAGATTTATACCAATTAATCCTTGTCCTCCTGAACCCGGATATACCCTGTCTTTGCAAACAGTGTAGATCCAGATCAGTTGGCTTCTGAAGAAGCCAACTGATCTGAATCTGCACTGTTTATCATTTGGGATTTGAATTTAAATCAACAATCTGGATCAAGTGATCTGATTGGCTGAAAATTAGAAATGGGCATGGCATCTTAATTTATTCAGCATGACAAGGGTTAATATTTCCAAAATCCCCAAATCATAAACTTTTGTCCTTGTTGAAAGTAATACAATTCCTGTAGCCATTTCAGGTCTTGCATGGAAACTTTAACCCTTACCACTCTGTGGGCAAATTCAGCAGATGGCAAATTGATGATATTTTTCTCTTTTTTTTTCCCATAAAACAGGTTTTGACATTTCATGCAAATTGTCTCCAGTGGAGACAATTTGCATGAAATGTCAGATCCTGTTTTCTGGGAAATATAAGAAAAATTATTTCAGAATGTCATCTGCTGAAAATTTTATGCAGAGTGCTAAGCATTAAACAAAGTAGCATATGTAAATAACATATCCTGTTTGTATAAATTTTCTACACAATCTAGTAAACATTCTAAGAATTTGAACAAAATGAAAATAACAAGACTAATTTACAAGTATTCTTCATCATTTTTATTACAAATGGAAGTAACTAGTTTTGCAAAGGGAGACAATTTAATTGCCTCCTTTTGCAAAATTAGTTTATTCCCTCAGGGAATTCTTCATGATTTTCATTCTGAAGTCAAGATTTTATCGTTTGAAATTTTAGAATGTTTACTATATCTGACATTGCAGAACACCTGGAGCCAGTGTTATGACCATTCATGACAAGCATGCATGGTGGGCGCAGCTGGATCTCGCTATACAGGCTTGTTTGGGTCTCGCTGTTTCTATATACAATCTTATACAGTCTCCTGGCATGCCTTAGAGTTAATTTAACGGTAATCATACTTGGTAAAATATTTAGCAGAAAACATTTTGAGATTTTTTACCAGCAAATCCGGTTTGGCATTTCATAAAAATTATACCGGCACAGTGGCTCAATTGGTAGAATCTCTGCTTTTTGACCAGAAGATTGTGGGTTTGATTCCCAACTAGGTCATACCAAAGACTTTAAAAATGGTACTAGCTGGCACTCAGCATTAGGAAAGTAGAGCTAGAACTAGTCATCCCTATGTGACAAGGTGGAATATCATGTCATGTCTGGGGCATTATATTTCAGTGAGGCAGCATTCGAAAAGTGAGCATTGAGCACCCTGCCACATCCAGACACCATTGCAATATGATTGAAAAATTGTTGAAAGTGACATAAAGCTCGAATTAAACAAGTCATGTAAATTGTGTCCAAGGAGACAGTTAGGATGAAATGCAAAGCTCTGTTTTCTGGGAAAAGAAAAATATTAATTTGTGCTCTGCTAAATTTGCCTGAGAGTGCTGAAGGTCAAAGACTATGGCCATTATTTAGATATTTATATGGCAACTCTCCGCAGTTTGTACCAAAAGGATTTACTTTATCTAGATGTTTATAAGGTAACTCTAGGCAGTTTGTGCCAAAAGGATTTATTTTATGGGGTATTGCTGCAGTTCACATGGTCTTACCTTATCAACCCTAAGTATATGGACAGGCATGCCTGAGCAAACAGTCTAGACCCAAACCAGATGCAGCAGAATGTGGCATCTGACCAGGGTCTACACTGCCATTCATTCAACAGTTTTTAGACACATCAAGAGGCAGTAAAAATGAACCTTGAAATTTTATGATGTGTTGAGGAGTTGAGGTGTTTGAATGCTTATGGTAAATAATTATGGTATGTTTAATTTGATGACAATTAGCGACTGACAAATAGTATATGAACCAGCACAAGAAAACACCTACAATAAGACCTGTGCGACCAGCAAAGTCTCAGATCAGCCTGTACATCTGCCCAGTATGGCAAGGACTCGCATTCATTCCTCTTTGGCAACAATCTTTCATGGAGATTGATCATGAAATAATTTCTGCAGTCATTCTCTCCCTTCCGCTGATTCAAGAAGGGCAGTTGTCAGTTTCTGGCGAAAGAATGTGCACTGTTCTGGTTAACCGCTTAGAGGGCTAAGCCTGCCCAGTAAAAGTGTGGTTAGGTAAATTGACCATGATTGACATGACCCATTGGGTTGACTGGGCTGTTAAACCTCAACACAAACAAACAAATCATTCCTCCTTGGATAGCCTGGATATTGTAGAAGGCACATGCCATCAAACTGGTGGTGGTACAAGTCTTACTGTAGGTTTTGTCTAGCACTGGCTCAAATAGTATATTTAGTTTTTTTAAGTGTACGGATAAAGCAAACAGAAGAACTTTTTAAGCTTGCAGCATTTGTGTCCTTTTTCAAAGGTAGACTATGTCCTTTTTAAAAGTTAGACCAGTCTAACATAAAAAGAATCCCTAAAAGGTGACTCCCTTCTCAATGGGGCTATTCTGGAAGGGATGGGAAAGAATTTGCTTCCAGAAGGAGCAAATTCTTTACTTAAATCTTATTCCTGCTGAACTTGGATATGCCCTGACTTTGCAAACAGTGTAGATCCAGATCAGTTGGCTTTTGAAGAAGTTAACTGATCTGGATCTGCACAGTTAATCATTATGTATGTGAGTTTATATCAACAACCTGGATCAAGTAATCTGATTGGCTGAAAATTAGAAGTGGGCAGGGCATCTTAATTTATTCAGCATGACAAGGGTTAAGATTAGCTCCATTTGTGAAAGGAGGCTAATACCATTGCTGTAGATAATAGTGGGTATCAGGTAAATAATTTTCTTATTTCTCCATGAAAACATATGGTATGGCTACTCATTAGAAGTGCCTTGATGAGGCACTTCTAATTAGCATCCACAAAGTATTTTTTGTGGAGAAATATCAGTACCATAATGACCCTAAATATTGGGACAGACAGGCCTGAGCAAACAGTGTAGATCCAGATCAGATGCCGCTGAATGTGGCATCTGAGCAGGGTCTACACCGTTTGCCATACGTACAGCAATATGTTAGACTTATCAACAGATAGTAGAATGAACTATTTTAATTTTTTGGACAAGTATGGTAAGAAAGAAGATAAGGTGTGCCACTACTTAGGGTTATTATGGTAATTTTCTGTATCAAGAGGTATGCAGCTACTTTCAAAATGTCATGCTAAATGTCGTCTGCAGTGACGTGTTGATAGAGGTCATTTTTGCATGCTCTGCCTCAATTTTTATTAAACTGGCCACATCAATGCAAGTACTGATCGATTCATACTTAATGGCAGTCTTTTACTGTTATGCAAGACAGTTTTCTATGTAAAAAAGGGGAGATGATGAGGATGATGATTTAGTGTTATAGATCCCTTTCAACATTATTTAAGTCATATGCAGACGATGGAAAGATGATAATGAAAGGCTCTGTGCAATAAAGTGCCGTACAGTCATGAGCTGAATTCCGCCTACAGCAGGATTTGAAGCCGGGACCTCGTGATCCAAAGTCAGGACACTAACCACTCGGCCACCCGGATCTGTAGTTACCTATATTGAGTAATTCGTAGTAGCGTCTTCCCAGCGGGCACACAATGTTAAAATGACGTCGTATCAACGTCAATGCGACGAGATCACGTCGCATCGACGTTGATACGACGTCATTTTGATGTTGTGTGCCTGCTGGGTTGTTTACCATATTTATCCTTAAAATGCCAATCACAACTGCAGCAGAAGACATTTCATTTTTTTGGATGCTTTTTTCACGGAAAAACTCTGTTCTTTAAAATAGTGTGGTCGGGCGATGGGCGGCTATCTGGCGTATTCCAAGGTTTACCTTTTGGTCAACCTTTTTTTTAAACTGATATGTTACCTTTATTCTTCAGTGGACAAACCCAGCAATAATGCCATTAGGCATTTTTCTTGTTTTAATTATTTTTTAGAGAAAATAAAACGACATTACGTTGTGAATTGTCTGCTAAAGCTTTAAGGGTTAAATCCTAAAATTTGAACAAGTCCATTTCACTCTGTTAACATGTCTTGAAATTGCTGGATGGATGGCAAACATTGTAGACCCAGATCGGATGCCACAGAATGTGATGTCTGATCTTGGTCTACACTGTTTGCTCAGGCTTGTCAGTTTGAATAACTTAGGTTAATATCATATAAAGCTGCTCATGTTTACTTACAAGTCTTATACCTGTCTTTCTCTTTTCAGTAATATGCTGAACTCGCATAAGGGTAAATGACTGCCACTATTTGTGAATCAGTCAGTGGGATTCAATGCAAACTGACAGGTGTTGACATGCGATGTTTACTGACCGTTATTTACATGGATGATTTTAAGTTTCAGTGTGAAACCCATGTTACATCAGTAAACATCCATCAAATTATATAGTTTATATTTTAAATCTGAAATGCTGGATTTAAATTTTAGCAGACATTTTAACATACTTTTGCTTATTTTCCCCGTAATGCAGGGCTTGACATTTCATGTTCACCCTCTTTTGAGGAAAAGTATCTTTTGTTTATATATATACATGTGCATTGTACTTCTCTTTTATCATTTAAATAGTTTTGTGGTAAAGGTTATTAACCCTTAAAGCACTTATCAGAACTGCCGCAGACACTTTGATTTGTTTTTGGTATTTTTGAGAGAAAGTAAATAATGCTTGGCATTTCATCTGGATCATCTGCTTAGCAGACGACTCACATATGCTGAAAAATTATAAGAAATTACAGAATGTGATCTGCTGCAAATTTGTTTAGCACATTAAGGGTTAAGATAAAAAATAACCTTTAAGGCATAGCATGCTGGGTAAAAATTTCGGCAGACAACATTTTGAAATAAATTTTTATTTTGCCAAAAAATAAGTGTTGACATTTTATGCCATTGGTTTCTTAAGGAGATAATTTGCATGAAATGTCAGACCCTATTTTCTGGGAAAACAAGAATATCATATTTGTCATTTGCTGATTCTTCTCCCCAAGGATGGCTAAATATTAATATTCTGTTCAAATTATCTCAGCAGGAGACAGTTTAAATGAGAAATGTCAAACCCTGTTTTCAATATAAAATAAGAAGTATATGTTAAAATGAGTTCTGCTTATATTTGCATTCAGCATGCTAAAGGTGAGTGTATTTTGCTAGAGATGCTTTTATCTGGGCCCAGCTGTTCAAAGCATTAATTACCTTAACAAGCTTGTTAATGACAAACTCATTAACTGTCGTGACTAAGCTATTTCTAAAATACATTGATATTTTTGCTGCAAAAATGTGAATAGCAATGCAAAAGCTACTCACATTTTTTCAGCAAAAATATCAGTGTATTTCAAGATAGAAATTTTAAAGTCATGTTAGCTAATAACTAAGTTTTTAACAACTGGGCCCAGGTATTCAGTGGATAATGTACCACATAGCTCTAGATAAGAAGGGGTATCAGGTAAATATTTTCCTTATTTCTCCACCAAAACATGTTGTGGGTACTTGTTAGAAATGCCTCAGCAAGGTTGAGAAATAAGGAAACTGTCATACTTTCTGGCTAAAAAAAGTGCCTTTTGGATGAAAAGAGTGTCTTGTCTGGAGCTATGATGCTATATTTGAGCTAGGAAACAGCAAAACTACAGTTTAACCTCTTTATAACATGGTTCATTATAACACGGTTTTGGATATAACACGGTTCAAAGATGGATCCCAAAAATGTATAGATTATATTGAAAAATGACCATAAATGGTCATTTTTCAATATAATCTATACATTTTTGTTTGGATATAACATGGTTGTTGTACTAACACGGTTTATGCTAGGGACCCCAACAATAGTGTTGTAAAGAGGTTGTCTAATAACATTGTACATGTGAAACAGCAAATGTTCAGATTAGCCTGCATCAGTGCATTCTTTGGTAGTGTTGCTAGAGTGTTTGCTTTTTGCACTTTGGTTAACTGCCAGTCTGCAGTCTTCATTTGAATAGAGAAGATACTGGTCAGTCTGCACAGATGATTGTGTGGATTTGCTGTGGCCCAGCTCATCTGTACTTTTTTATATAAATTTTGTTTTTTTATTTGCTGAACAGAGAGCCACCATTATTGGTATGAAGATTTGCTTGCAGTCTTGTGGTCTTTTTATACCCTGCTATATCATAGTGGCTGGGTATTACATACTCACTGGTGTCTGTCTGTCTATTATTTGCAATTAATATCTTTAGTATTTCTTTGCAGATTTCATTCAAATTTTGAACAAATATTAGTATCAGGGAGGAGTGGTTTGGTTTGAAAATGTTAATAAGCAAAATCTGTCAAATTTTGACAGTCTTGGCTCATTTCAGTGTGTCTGAGAAATGATTTTTGACCTCTAGTTCCTTTTCTTTTTAGAATATTTGGATGGAACATCACATGTATGTAGAGGACCTAAGGCTGCATACTATGGCCAAGGACAATTACTCTGGCTATTCTATTTCTTGAGTTACTTGCCCTATCTGACTTTTGGACTGTAGTTCCTTTACTATATGTCTTAACTTTTGTCATACTGAATAAATTAAGATGCCACACCCAGTTCTAATTATCAGCCAATGAGATTATTTCATCCAGATTTTTTAAATAAATTCACTTACTGAATGAAAAACAGAGCAGATACAGATCAGTTGGTTTCTGAAGAAGCCAACTGATCTGGATCTACACTGTTTGCAAAGGCAGGGCATATCTGGGTTCAGCAAGACAAGGGTAAATTGATAAAACTTCATAGAGGACTTAGGGCATCATATTTTGACCAAGGACTGCTACTCTGGCTATTCCAATTCTTGAGTTATGTGTTCTTGATGTAACTGAAAAGGGAATTTAGGCTTATAGTTTCCTTTCAGATATCTAAATATTGAGTTTTGCTGCCCGTAGTGGCAGAGTATCTTGAATTTTCTGTGATGCTTTTATATGTATTTACATTCTATGATAGGGCTTCAGTAAAAATGGCTGTCTTATCAAGGTTTCTGTCTTTTGCAATTGGTTGCTAAAGTAGGTTAAACCTTAAAGCGCTAAGCAAAATTTGAAGATGACATTCTAATTCTTTTATACCTTTTATAGAAAACAAGTCTTGACATTCCATGTGAATCATTTGCCAAGAAGATGATTCACATTTTATGATTCACATAAAATGTCAAGACTTGTTTTCTTTGAAAATAAGAAAAAAAAAATCAGAATGTCATCTGCTACAGTTGCGATTGGCACTATTCACATAAAATGTCAAGACTTGTTTCCTCTGAAAAAAAATCAAAACTTTATCTACTATAGTTGTGAGATGCAGGTTAAAAAATGCCTTTTTACAAAAGGAAAATGCAGTCTTATGATTACATGGGCATTTACAGTCATATTGTTAGCCATTCACAAGAAAACATACCTTTGGAAAACATACCTTATAACACCTTTGAAACAGTCTCTCATCCACGCATAGTGAGCACTCGTATCAACCTGTGCATCTTGACTGTGTAATTTGACTTTGCTGGGCTCCATATGGATAGCCAGAGATCTGAGGCTTCTACAAATGAACAGCAAAGACTGAACAGTCTGGTGGTTTGATTTATTCGGGTTTAACCCTTGTCATGCTGAATAAATTAAGATGCCACGCCCACTTCTAATTTTCAGCCAATCAGATCACTTGATCCAGATGGCTGATAGAAATTCACATACTAATTGGCAAACAGTGCAGATCCAGATCAGTTGGCTTCTGAAGAAGCCAACTGATCTGGGTCTACACTGTTTGCTAAGACAGGGCATGTCGTGTTCAGCAAGAGAAGGGTTATAATCACTTTCAACAATCTTTCAATCATACTGCGACAGTGTTTGGATATGGCAGGGAGTTAATGCATACTTTTAGAGTGCTACCTCACTGAAATATCAAGCCCAAGACACATGACATGATATTTACCCTGTCACGTTATACTGACACATGGCTGATCAGTTCTGATTCCTTGTTCTACTCTACTTTCTTAACCCTTAAAATGCCATGAAAACCTGCATCTGAAAATGTCGTCTGTTTATGTCGTCTGCTGAATATTCTTGCAAACTTTTTAAACCTATTTTTGCATACAGGCAAACAGTGTGGACCCAGATCTGAATCCACACTGTTTGCAAAAATGACTTTTAAAATTACATGCAGATTACAAAGCAGACGACAATTGTTGTGATTGGCAGTTTAAGGGTTAATGCTGAGCACAAAGCAAAAGAGCAACTAGTGCCATTTTTTAAAGTCTGGTCAGGGATCAAAGCCACAACCTCCAGGTCACAAAGCAGACATTCTACCAATTGAGCTACTGTCCAGGTCAAAACTCTAATCAAACTGCAGCTGATCTGAGTCCTTGCTTGGTGCACATGTCTGAATGTACATTTTGTCATGTGGCTTGTATAGTGAAAGCACAGACTAGGACTTGCGTATGGCACAAGACAGATTTTTTTTAATGCGAGCTGTTACCCTTAAAGTGCTAAGCAAAATTGTAGCAGATGACATACTGATGTTTTTGTTTTCATTTTTCTGAGAAAATAAGATTTAGCATTTCATGTGAATCATCTGCTATGTATGCAGATGTTTCATATGAAATGTTAACCCTTTTTTCAAAAAAAAAAACACACAGAGAAATCTAAATATCGTCTGCTGCAGCTGTGATTACCACTTTAACCCTTAAACTGCCAATCACAACAATTGTCTTCTGCTTTGTTGTCTGCTTGTGATTTTAAAAGTCATTTTTGCAAACATTGTGGACCCAGATCAGACTGCTCCTAAAGGAGCAGTCTGATCTGGGTCCACACTGTTTGCCTGTATGCAAAAATAGGTTTGAAAAGTTTGCAAGAATATTCAGCAGAGGCTATAAACAGACGACATTTTCAGATGCAGGTTTTCTTGGCGTTTTAAGGGTTAACCCTTGTCCTGCTGAACCTGGATATGCCCTGCCTTTGCAAACAGTGTAGATCCAGATCAGTTGGCTTCTGAAGAAGCCAACTGATCTGAATCTGCACTGTTTGTCATTCATTATTTGAATTTGTATCAACAGCCTGGCTCAAGAAAACTGATTGGCTGAAAATTAGAAGTGGGTGTGGCATCTTAATTTATTCAGCATGACAAGGGTTAAGGGTTAAGTTATATATGCCATAAACAGCAATTTCAAAGCAAAATTTGTGAATATTTATAAGTCTTAACACAACATGAAGGTTTTCCCATTGAGCCTAATGGAAACATCACCATGATCAAACTACAATAATTTATGACTTCAACATAGTGCGTGCAAAAGGGCGCATTTGATGACGTCGCATATAAGCATTGCAACAATGTTGATTTTCCTTTCTGTATCATGTTAGAAGCGAAACAATTTTTCTCTGCTGTGAATTATCGAGACTAATGCATAGTGTTGTCAGCCAGATGCAAATATTAATTCAGGATATATGGCAAAGCCATTGTGAATTAATATTCAACGCCGTGAATTAATACTTCCCAGACTTCCCTCCAACACCATGCATTATGCCCGATAATTCGCAATTGAGAAGAATTACTTCCTAAATAGTAATCACTGTAAATTGTATAGTAGCATATTTTATGCTGTTAATTTATATTTGTGTAATAATGTCCGTCTGTAATTGTGCTGTATTTGTTCCTTTTGTTTATCATGGAACAAAAAAAAAAATATCAAAACATTTTTTGTTTCATTAAAGTCATATTGTTACGATGTAAAAGTTGTTTTGGTCTTATTTCAACATGAACAATACTATAGATCAAAATACAAACTTGTCCTGTGAACAATACTATAGATCAAAATACAACTTTGTCCTGTGACCTGAGGCTTCTGGTTCCCAGGGGCATTACCGGTAATGTCAAATAGAAAATTGAAACCAGAAGTCACAGGTCACGGGACAAGGTTATATTTATACCTATTCTGATCAGTTCGTAAATAATGACAGTCTTTTACCATTATGCAGAACAGTCTACTCTGTAAGACAGGGTGGAAACAGTCAAATTGTGGTTGTGTAAGGAGAAATGCATTAGTGAACAAACAGGTTTAATTTACTACCTGTTGATGTGTCTAGAAATTGCTCAATGAGTGGTAAAGAAAGAGTGGTAAACCCCTGATCAGATGTTACACTTTCTGTGGCATCTTATCTTTGTCCACAGTTTGGTCAAGCCTGTCTAATACTTATACCATTATTTGTGATTGCATACTGAACACATTTAATGGACATTTAATGGATTGTATTTTTAGCTTACCCAAGCTATAGTGATCACTGCCCATCTGTCCATCCATCCTCATTTTCAAACTACTCTGAAGCCACTGGACCAACTTTTGTCAAAGTTGATAAAGATTTTACCGGTCATGGTCCATTGGCAAAAAAGGCCATCATGCCCAAATATGGTTTACTTTTCTCCAAAGCCAAGAATGGATTGGTGCTGAATCCTTGCATAAAGCATCTTGGATGGGAGATCTACAAAGCTTGCTTAACCCCTGTCATGCTGAATAAATTAAGATGTCATGCACATTTCTAATTTTCAGCCAATCAGATTACTTGCTCAAGATTGTTGATATAAATTTACATACTTAATGGCAAACAGTGCAGATCCAGATCAGTTGGCTTCTTCAGAAGCCAACTGATCTGGATCTACACTGTTTGCAAAGGCAGGACATATTCAGGTTCAGCAGGATTAAGGTTAATATGTGGTTCGAGGTAGACTTAACCTTTTTAGCTCAGGTGAGCTATTGTGATCACGCAGTGTCCGTCGTACGTGCGCCATCCATCGGGCATTCTCAACATTTACGAGGGTGTCAATAAAAAACCAGCCGAACTTATTTCTGGGTGAGATCGATCTCTTCTTTTTCGATGTAATTGCCCTCTAGAATGATGCACTTGGACCAACGGTGTTCCAGTGCCATCAGCCCAGAACTGAAGACGCCAGGGTCCTTGTCTCTGACCCACTCCTCAACTGCAGCCACGACTTCTTCGTTGGACCGGAAATGATGTCCACGGATATCATTTTTCAAGTTTGGGAATAGGAAATAGTCACTAGGAGCTAAGTCTGGAGAATAGGTGGGGTGCGGTATTAACTCGTACCCATTCCGCTCAACAGCATCCGTTGCAATTTTGCAAGTGTGGACTCTCACATTGTCCTGTTGGAGTAGAATCCCTTTGGAGAGTTTACCGCGGCGTTTTTCACGGATCACAGTTCTCAGTTGGTCGAGCAAATTTGCATAATACGCAACTGTTACTGTACTATTCTTTGCTAGAAAGTCCAGCATAATAATGCCTTGTGCATCCCAAAATACAGTTGCCATCATCTTGCCAGCAGAGGGTTGCGTTTTGAACTTCTTTGGCCTCGGAGACCCCGGCCCTACATTCTGGCGACTTTGAGCTTTATTCTCTGGCTCATAATAATGAACCCAGGTCTCATTACAGTCACCAGACATGAAAGGAAATCATCTTCCTTTGACCTAAACCGCTTCAACAATGCGCTGTATACTGATGCTCTGGTTGCCATTTGCTCATCACTAAGGGATTTTGGGACCCAACGGGCTGTTAGCTTGTGCATACCCAAGTGATCATGTAAAGTTGTTGAAACGCTACCATGTGAAATGTGTAATGCATTCGCTATTTCTTCCACCTTAATTCGCCTATCAGAGTACACCAGATCCCGTACTTTGTTACACATTTCATCATCGGTGGCATCTGATGGGCGTCCAGACCTGGTTTTGTCTTCTAAAGATGTTCTACTGCGTTTGAATACCCCAACCCAGAATTTAACTTGTGCATACAATGGTGCAGAAGACCCATAAACATTGGTCAACTCGCAATGTATTTCCTGACCTGTTTTCCCTTTCAAATACAAGTACCGAATTAGAGCACGGTACTCAACATTTGATGGAAAGCTTACTTTTGCATCGCTAGCCATGTTTGACATTCAATATCTTATGAGAATGACACGATAAGGGTGCAATTTTGCCCTCAGGCCTAAAATATGTATTGAAACAAGGCCTGAAAATCTTGGGTTTCTCGGTCAAGTGGAAATGGGATAGGCTGGTTACTTATTGACTTGCCCTCGTACCTTGTTCACCCTCTAGAGGCCACAGTTTTATTTCAATCTCATGACACTTTACCAGAATGTTTATCTTGGTGATATCTAGGTCAGATTCGAATATGGATCATGTCCGGTCAAAACCTAGGTCACTAGGTCAAATTTCTTTAAAATCTTGTTCACCCTCTAGAGGCCATAATTTTGCTTCAGTGTTTATGAAACTTTACCAGAATGTTTGTCTTGATGATATCTTGGTCAAGTTTGAATATGGGTCATGTCGAATCAAAAACTAGGTCACCAGGTCAAATTGCTTTAAAACCTTGATTATCCTCTAGAGGCCACAGATTTGCTTCAATCTTTATGAAACTTTATCAGAATGTTTGTCCTGATGATATCTCAGTCTAGTTCGAATATGGATCATTTTGGTTAAAAAACTAGGTCATTAGATCAAATTGCTTTAAAACCTTGTTCACCCTCTAGAGGCCACAGCTTTGCTTCAATCTTCATGAAACTTAACCAGAATGATAGTCTTGATGAGATCTGGGTCAAATTTGAATATGAGTCATGTCAGATCAAAAACTAGGTCACCAGGTCAAATTTCTTTAAAACCTTGTTCACCCTCTAGAGGTCACAGTTTTGCTTAGGACCCTGTGTCCAACGTACGTGCGTAGTCAACATTTTCCTTGTCCATTCTCCAGAGGCTACAGTTTAACTTCAATTGTCATGAAACTTTACCAGAATGTTTTTCTTCATAATATCTAGGTCAGGTTTGAATATGGGTCATGTCGGGTCAAAAACTAGGTCACTAGGTCAAATTTCCTTTAAACGCTGTTCACTCTCTAGAGGCCACATTTTTGTTTCAATCTTCATGAAACATTACCAGAATGTTTGTTTTGATGATATCTTGATGAAGTTCCAATATTTGTCATGGCAGATTAAAAACTAGGTCACTGGGTCATATTGCTTTAAAACCTTGTTCACCCTCTAGAGGCCACAGTTTTGCTTCAATCTTCATGAAACTATACCAGAATGCTTGTCTCGATGCTGTGCTGGTCAAGTTCGAATATGGATCATGTCGGATCAAAAAAATAGGTCACTAGGTCAAATTTCTTTAAAAACCTTGTTCACCTTTTAGAGGCCACAGTTTTGCTTCAATCTTCATGAAACTATATCGGAATGTATGACCTGAAGATGTTACAGTCAAGTTTATAAATTGGTCATGTTAGTTCAAAAACTAGGTCACTAGGTCAAATTTCTTTTAAACCTTGTTCACCTTCTAGAGGCTACAGTTTTACATCAATCTTCATAGAACTGTACCAGACTGTTGGTCTTTATGATATAATAGTCAAGGTCGAATATGGGTCATGTCGTACCAAAAACTAGGTCACTAGGTCAAATGGCTTTAAAACGTTTTTATTTAGCTCAGTTTCTCAGTAACTGTTGGTCCTACAGCAGTGATACTTGGCACTTGCACACATCTTAGCATGGCCTCTTGAATGCAGTCATCTATATTTGACTTTGACCTGTATTCCACGGTCCACTGACTTATTTATGTTTTGCATTTAGGTCAGTTTCTAAGTAATTATTGGTCCTACAGCCAGTGATACTTAGCACATGCATATATCTTAGGATGGCCTCTTGAGTGCAGTCATTCATATTTGACCTTGATCTATATTTCATGGTCCATTAGGTATGCTACATTGTCTTACTTGTTAATATAATCATCTTGAATCTTAGTCAGAATGTTTGCCTTGATCATTTATGTGTCAGGTTCTCTAAGTGCTATGATACTCAGGTGAGCATTACAGGGCCATCATGGCCCTCTTGTTATGACATGTCAATTATATTTTGCATACATTTGTATGAGGAGATTTTGAAGAGTCAGTTTCTTAAAATGTATTGAAGATTAATGGTTCAGACTTATATTATGTGATTCAAGTAGCAAAACCCTTCAGTTGCAATAAAAATTTATCGCTGGAGGTGGAGGTGTCTATCCCTACCCCAGACTACATGTAAATACATGTATTAAGTCATGACATCTAAATTAAAATGTCTTCATTTCTAGAACCACTTGGCTAATTTTCACGAAATTATATGTGGAGCCTTTTGTCAATGTGTGATTAAGAGCATATTGAAAGTCACGCTGTTAATCACGATGATATGGTAGAAACCTCTTAGAAGAAATCTCTTCCAGAACCAAGAAAGCTTTTAAGGCTGAATATTGGTATATAGAGATGGGGACAAGAGTTCTGCTATTTTTTTTTTTATTTTTTGTGTCAAATGATTAGCCAAGGTTGACCATGTCAAAGTCATAAATTATTTGCTTCCTCATACATTTGTATGAGAAAAATTGGTTGCTGTTGTAGAACTGAAAAAAAATATTTGAAAAAAAAAAAATTGCACAGCATATACAGATATGCAATGGCTGCTTCAGGTTAGCAAGACGTAGCCTGTGGGTCTCTGGTTTTATTTGTTCTTTCCAGAAAATCAGGTTTGTCATTATATCCCTCCAAACTGTGTTTGCGATGGTGTATCTAATAAGTATTACTTATTGACATTTCTTGTTTCATGTGATCCTCTGAGGAAGGAGGTGGTTTGCATGAATGTCATTATCAGAGGCCATGATCTGATACTTGTAATGTGGAAAACATCCTAGCTACAGCATTTCTAGTTATGCCCCCGCCTATTCGAAGAATAGCCGATGGGCATTAAGCATTACCCCTGCCCGTCCCGTACATCTGTCCGTCCGTACGTCCCACTTCGTGTCCGGGCCATAACTCCCAAACCATATGGAATATATTCATGAAACTTCACAGGTGCATACATCACATTGAGACGATGTGTCATGAACAAGGAAGACAACCTTGCATTTTTGGTTTTTGAATTATTTCCGCTTGACTTAGTTCCATATAGTTAACTGTGTCCGGGCCATAACTCCTAAACCGTATGAAATATATTCATGAAACTTTACCAGTGCCTGCATCACACCGAGACGATGTGTCATGAACAAGGAAGACAACTCTTGCATTTTTGGTTTTTGAATTATTTCCGCTTGACTTAGTTCCATACAGTTAACTGTGTCCGGGCCATAACTCCTAAACCGTATGAAATATATTCATGAAACTTTACCAGTGCATGCATCACACTGAGAAGATGTGTCATGAGCAAGGAAGAAAACTCTTGCATTTTTTGTTTTTGAATTATTTCCCCTTGACTTAGTTCCATATAGTAAATCGTGTCCGGGCCATAACTCCTAAACCATATGGAATATATTCATGAAACTTTATGGGTGCATGCATCACATTGAGACGATGTGGCATGAACAAGGAAGACAACTCTTGCATTTTTTGTTTTTGAATTATCTTCCCTTGACTTAGTTCCATATAGTAAACCGTGTCCGGGCCATAACTCCTAAACCGTATGGAATATATTCATGAAACTTCACAGGTGCATCACATTGAGACGATGTGTCATGAACAAGGAAGACAACTCTTGCATTTTTGGTTTTTGAATTATTTCCGCTTGACTTAGTTCCATATAGTTAACTGTGTCCTGGCCATAACTCCTAAACCGTATGAAATATATTCATGAAACTTTACCAGTGCCTGCATCACACTGAGACGATGTGCATTTTTTTGTTTTTGAATTATCTTCCCTTGACTTCGTTCCATATAGTAAACCGTGTCCGGGCCTTATTGATTAAAGCAAAGGTTTCTTAAAGGTTTAATTGTGTTCTCTTAAAAATGATATCTACTTTAATAATAACTTCATGCTATACCTGTTACAATTACATATAAACCCTTTTTCTGAATGGCATTTGGCGGGGGCATCCGTGTCCTATGGACACTTTTTCTAGTTTTGACTGGATCTTCTTTTAACTTCTTATTATCTTACTATGTGCCCCCCCCCCCCCCCCCACCCCCCCCCCCCCCTCCCCCCACCACCACCACCAAAGGGTTGGGATGACATTCTTTTTTGGCGTCAGCGTAGAACTTCTTGTCGGCTCTGAAACTTTGAATACCCTTTGGAATATTTTGATGATACTTGGTAGAAATGTTGAACAGGACAAGATGAGGTGTTGCTTACAAGAATGACAACTCTGCCTTTCTTACTTTCTTACAGGACAAGACGATGTGGTGCATACAAGAATGATAAGTCTGGCTTTCATCCTTTTGGAGTTATTTCCGTCCCTTTGTTTTGTTTGAAATAGAATTTGTGTCCGCTCTGTAACTCAATTACCCTTCAGAATATTTTGATGGTACTTGGTAGAAATGTAGAACAGGACAAGATGACATGTCGCGTCCAAGAATGACAGCTCTACCTTTCTTACTTTAGGTGTTATCTCCCTTTGTTATATTTGACAGTGATTATGCATTGATTTCGTGTCCGCTCTGTAAGTCTAATACCCTTTGGGAGATTTCTATGATACTTGGTAGAAATGTAGAACAGGACGAGAGGATGTTTCAGGTACAAGAATGACAACTCTGGCTTTCTTACTTTTGTAGTTATCTCCCTTTGTTTTGTTTGAAGTAGATTTTGTATCCGCTCTGTAACTCAAATACCCTTTGGAATATTTTGATGGTACTTGGTAGAAATGTGGAACAGGACAAGATGAGGTGTTGCTTACAAGAATGACAACTCTGCCTTTCTTACTTTCTTATCTCCCTTATATTTGATAGTGATTATGCATTGACTTTGTGTCTCCGCTGTAAGTCGAATACCCTTTGGAATATTTTTATGATACTTGGTAGAAATGTAGAACAGGACAAGAGACATCACATACAAGAACACCTCTGGCTTTCTTACTTTTGGAGTTCTCTCCCTTTGTTTTGTTTTTGAAATTGATTTTGTGTCCGCTCTGTAACTTGAATACCCTTTCAGAATATTTCATGGTATTTGGTAGAAATGTAGAACAGGGTAGAACATGTCGTGTACAAGAATGACAACTCTGGCTTTCTTACTTATGAAGTTATCTCCCTTTGTTTTGTTTAGAATAGATTTTGTGTCCACTCTGTTAACTCAAATACCATTTGGAATATTTTGATGGTACTTGGTAGAAATGTAGAACAGGACTAGATTATGTGTGTCGTACAAGAATGACAACTCTGGCTTTCTTACTTTTGGAGTTATCTCCCTTTGTTATATTTGACAGTTATTATGCATTGATTTCATGTCCCCTCTGTAAGTCGAATATCCTTTGGAAATTTTTATGGTACTTGGAAGAAATGTAGAACAGGATGAGAGAATGTGTCATGTACAAGACTTCTGGCTTTCTTACTTTTGGAGTTATCTCCCCTTCTTTTGTTTGGATTTGATTTAGTGTCTGCCCTGTAACACGAATACAGTTTGGAATATTTTGATGATACTTGGTAGAAATGTAGAACAGGATGAGAATGACAGCTCTGGCTTTCTGACACTTCAAGTTATCTCTCTTTTTTGTGTTTGAATTTGATTTTGTATCTGCTCTGTAACTCCAACAGGACGAGAGGATGTGTCGCCTACAAGAACGAAAAGTCTGGTGGGGTTGTGTGGTGGTTTTCTAGTTCACTACAGTGTTACCTAAGCAACAAAATTTTTTCTCCATATACTTACAATGGGGAAAATGTTCCTTGAAAACTATTTGATAGAGAAATGTCATACCTTGGATATTAGTTTCATGTGACACTAAGATGCCGGCCTCGGTGGCTCAGTTGGATGCGCGTCCGACTGGAGACCAGGAGGTTGCGGGTTCGACCCCCGCCGACCGCCGAGGTCGGCAACATTCTTTCGTGGAGATTGATCATGAAATATTTTCTACGGTCATTCTCTCCCTTCCGCTGATTCAAGAAGGGCAGGTGTCAGTTTCTGGCGAAAGAATGTGCACAATACTGGTAAACCACTAAGAGGACTAAGCCTGCCAGGTAAATGTGTGGTTAGGTAAATTGACCGCGCTCGACATGACCCCATTGGGTTGACTGGGCCGTAAAACCTCAACACAAACAAACAAACAGACACTAAGAGTGACCTCAGAATATATATATTCAGTTTGACCTATATTTCATGGTCCAGTGATTATGCCTTATATCTCGAAAACTATTTGATAGAGAAATGTCATACCTTGGATATTAGTTCCATGTGACACGAAGAGTGACCTCAAAATATATGTACATCAATGTGACCTGTATTTCATGGACCAGTGATTATACCTTATAACTCGAAGACTATTTGATAAAGAAATGTCATACCTTAGATATTAGTTCCATGTGACATGAAGAGTGACCTCTCTGTGAACCTAATTTTTATGTATTTCTGTATTAAGAGTAGCATCGGGATCCAGGGTGAAGTTGGCTAGCTGTAAAAGTGCTTTAAATCCCCTGGTGGTTTACTCTACTGACTTTCTAAGGCGGTGGTCCCGGTGTTAATCTTACTCTTTGTTGCTTTGTGGTTTATTCTACGAGGCGATTTGTTTTGTCTTACCTTGTGTCATTTTGTTCTTGTGTTTTTCAGTCCTTTTAGCATTGCGATTACCTCGCTTGGGGAAGAGAAAGCTTATCTTAGTGCTTTTCGTACGTTTGTTCGACTTGTGCTTGTTTGGATTTGTCGGTTTCCTCTTCCTCTTGAGTGTCTGGGAAGGGCTGCAGTTTGTGATTGTGGCACTCCCTGGATTTTTCTCTAACTTTTTTTTCTCAATATATATGTAGATCAATGTGACCCATATTTCATGGTCCAGTGGTTAAGCCTAATATCTCGATGACTATTTGATGGAGAAATGTCATACCTTGGATATTAGTTCCATGTGACACGAAGAGTGACCTCAAAATATAATTAGGTCAGTGTGACCTATATTTAATGGTCCAGTGATTCCTTGTAGCAGGTAAGGGTAGAGGGGAATGTTTTTATTTCTTCTGTTTCTCCACTTTCATTCCTGTTCCTCTCTCGTCCATGTCCCTCTTTCATCTCTTCTACTATCTCTTATCTCCCTTTACCTATATGTAGGTCAATTTTACCTATATTTCATGGTCCAGTGATTATGCCTCATATCTTGAAGACTATTTGATAGAGAAATGTCATACCTTGGATATTAGTTTCATGCGACACCAAGAGTGACCTCAAAGTATATGTAGGTCAACTTGATCTATATTTCATGTCCAGTGATTATGCCATATCTCGAAGACTTATTTAATAGAGAAATGTCATACCTTGGATATTAGTTCCATGTGAAATGAATAGACCTCAAAATATATGTAGGTCAATGTGACCTATATTTCATGGACCAGTAATTATGCTTTTTAACTGGAAGACTATTTGATAGAGGAATGTCATACCTTAGATATTGGTTCCATTGAAGAGTGACCTCAATATATATGTAGGTCAATGTGTTCCATATTTCATAGTCCAGTGATTATGCCTTATATCTCGAAGACTATTTGATAAGAGAAATGTCATACCTTGGATATTAGTTCCATGTGACATGAAGGCAGACCTTAATATATATGCATATCACTGTGATCTATATTTCATGGTCCAGTGATTTTTCCTTGTACTTCAAAGACTATTTGATGGAGAAATATCATACCATGAATATTAGTTCCATGTGACACTTAGAGTAACCTAAAAATATATGTAGGTCATTGTGACCTACATTTCGCAGTCCAGTGATTTGACCTTATATCTTGAAGACGGTTTGATAGAGAAATGTCATACCTAGATTTTAACTTCCATGTGACCTGTTGATCGACATAAAATATATCTAGGTCAGTGTGACTCGGTGTGACCTATATTTCATCGTCCAGTGATTTTGCCTAATAACTGGAAGACTATTTGATGGAGAAATTTCATACCAGGAACATTTGTTCCATGTGATGCAATGATCAACCTCAAAATACATCTAGGTCAGTGTTCTATGTAACACATAGATTTGCATTAAAATTTATAGAGGGATGTGTGATTTATATTCAGACTCACAAACCTTAGTGTACTTGGAATAGAATCATATAAAAAAAATACTTAATACACCTTTTGACGTGTTAATGTGAAAACATAAGTAGACAAAGCGCAAACAGGCGAGCTATGCTGTCATGCGACAGCTCTTGTTTCCTTGTATTATCTTTAGAGGCAAGCATATAGTTGAGGGCATAGTGCTTTACAAACACAATTTCTAGTTTATCAGAACTTCTTCAAACTTGATAACCAGGACAGGGACAAAATCTTTAATAAATTTGAAATCCAAACAAGTCTGGGCCCAGTTGTTCAAATCTAATGTCGTTAGTTAACATATCCTTAAAACTTTGATCATTAAATATGGCTAATACAATAATATTTTTGCTGAAAAAGCTACTCACATTTTTTCAACAAAAATAACTGAGAAATAGATATTGTACTTACTAGAATAGTTAACATTTTAACCATTAACAAGCTCATTTAGCTAACTATGCTTTGAACAACTGGGCCCTGAAATCCAAACAAGTCTGAGCAGTAACCTTCACAGAAAATAGCAACAACATCAAGGGGAAGAGTAAACAAACTGAGTAAACAAACTATGAGGAGTAAACAGAGTAAACAATCTATGAGGGACAGTTTATACATTACAAGCTGGCCTCAGTGGCTCAGTAGGATGTGCGTCCGACTGGTGATCAGGTTGCAGATTCGATCTCCGCTGGGTCGGCAACATTCTTTCATGGAGATTATGAAATATTTTCTAAGCTCATTTTCTCCCTTCCACTGATTCAAGGAGAGCAGTTGTCAGTTTCTGATGAAAGAATGTGCACAATTCTGGTTAACACTTGGAGGACTAAGCCTGCCGAGTAAAAGTGTAGTTCAGGTAAACTGTCTGTGCTTGACATGACCTCAGTGGCTTGACTGGGCCATAAAACCTCAACACAAAAAAATTACACATTGCAAACCTTGTGAAAAGCAAAGGAACCAGCTCCCTCTTCTCCAACAAGTTATTTTAAGGTAAAATATTTTGCAGCCATCAAACATTATTAGCAGCTTACTCGGCTGGAACCAAAACTTGCTTCACAAAATTCTTGAATACCCTTCTTTAAAATGCCAAAAAGAACCTTCAGGTTGACAAGGAAAAAGGCTGGGTCAGTTAGAATACAGCACTCATTTATCAATGGTATTTATTAAAAATGCTAAATTTCCTATCATTTGAGTGCTATGCTCAACATGTTCTTGTTTGCACTGGCAGTTATAAAATTTTCCAAAGAGCCAGTATTTATTTCCTAATATTTAGAGAAGTCAATATGTGATGGCAATCTGTATTTAGGCCCCTTGGAAACTATAGAGAGAATTCTAGAATCATTAATTAGTAATAACTGGTTGATAACAAGGTTTTGAATTCTTACTATCTCTGCAAATGTGTACTGGTCTCAATATTAAGATCTGAAACTACATGTAGTCTATTAAAGCAAAATTAAATATTGTATATCAAATAGGTTTGTGATATTTGTAACAAAAAGTCAGAGATCTGGTATTCCTGGAATAGAAGGGATTGCTGATTTCTCTTTCAAGATGCTGGGCAAGTCAATAAATTTATAAAAGTATCTGTGCAATGTCGGTAGCAAGGTACCAGTAAGAAGAAAGACTTGTTTTCCCTGTATTTTTTTATTCATTCTACTGCACTTTATGGCATACAAGAAATGCAAAAGTAGACACTGCAACTATAACAACACATAATAATCTAAAAGAAATAAGAATATACAAAAACTTCATGACAATTTGAGGCATGATGAGCAGAAAGCAATTTTACGTAATATCGTAATTACCCTATATATTCAGGCAGAGAGGCCTGAGCAAACACTCTAAAAATAAAACTGCTCCTGATGAGCAGTGTGATCGGATTCATTTTACATTGTTATCCATTGTATTTTTTAGAAACAGAACAGAACAGATACTTTATTCTCTCAGATCTTACAGTAGGTTTGCGGGCCTCCGTGGCTCAGTGGGATGAACGTCTGACTGGTGATAAGGAAGCTGCGGGTTTGATCCCTGCTGTGTCCTGCAACATTCTTTCATGGAGATTGATCAAATTTTCTATGGTATTTCCTTCCGCTGATTCAAGAAGGGCAGTTGTCAGTTTCTGGTGAAAGAATGTGCATGAGTACTGGTTAATGCTTGGGGACTAAGCCTGCCCAGGAAAAGTGTGGGTAGGTAAACTGAACACGCTCAACATGACCCTAATGGGTTGACTGGGCGGTAAAAACTCAATGTGAAAAAAAAACACTTAAAGCAGGATTGTTCAGATGTTATGATAAGTATGATAAGGGGTTAACACATTTTTTGTCGGGAAACGCCCAAAAGGGTGATTGGCAAACAGTGCAGACCCAGATCAGACACCACAGAATGCGGCACCTGATCAGGCTCTACACTGTTTGCATTTAATACAGGAATTTCTGAAAAAAGGGAAAAAGTTTGTCAGACCTGCGTACTAAAATGTGAAAACAAGCACCAGCAGGAAGAGAGTTGTCATTCTTGTTTAGCTCAGTGATCAATGAAGTGAAAGTAACAGTAAAGTTTTACAGTCTGTAGACTTCATTTAGGGTCGACACTTGGAGGACTTAAGTACACAGACGAATTAATGAATGGACAGAAACTTGCACACCTAGGTCGCCACTGCTAACGCAGGTGCGATACAAACTAACCAGACACCTTGCTATGGAAATAGACTGGTCCACAGGGTTGTAGTAGTAAAGTCCACTTGATGTAAATGGGTAAATGTGTCCGAGTATTTAGGGTAATTATTATAGTATATTCTGTAAGGCCCATATATTGTACATGCAAAATATAAGAGGCCCCGAGACAACTTCCACTATGCCATGTCCAGTTCACATATATGAAAAACCATATCTTTTTCCTTATCATGTCTCATTTTTATTCAATAATCTCAATATTCATGCAACTATAACAGAAATGGATTTCTAAGTCAAGAAACTACAAATTATTTCATTCTAGCGGTGAAGCTAACCTACCCCGCTAAAGTTGACAGTAGACAATGAATAATATGTTTTATTTCCTGAAACAAGGCTTAGTCCTTGAAGTGCTATTTAAAATTGCTGCAGACATTCTCAATATTTTTATTTCATTCTTTTGAGAAAATAAGGCTTAATATTTCATGTGAATTGCCAGTTAGGCAGACAATTCACATGACATGTCAAGCTTTATTTACACAGATAATTAAAATAATGTAGAATGTCATCTTCTGCTGTGATTAGCATTTTATGGATTAGCATTGATATACTCTCAGAAAAATTCAAATAAAATGTACCCTATCTTGAGGAAAGAAAAATGTTTTGAAATTTCACCTGCTAGTTTTTTTCTTGCAGCAGGATATAAATTATGCATTAACTCACTAATCACAAATGCAACAGACAACATCTGGATTTTTTAAATTATCTTTCAGAGAAAATAAGACAGCATTTCATGTAAACTACCTCCATAGCAGATGATTCACATGAAATGCCAGTCTTATTTTCTCCGAAAAATAATAATGAAAAACAATTTAGAATGTCATCTGCTACAATTTTGATTCATGCTTTAAGGATTAATATGTATGATGTTCAATGCCACTAAGGCCAGCTCACCTACTCATTCAAGCAGACTGACGGACAGCTTCCTTGTCTGCTTTTTGAATGAACTGTACTGTAGAATACATTGACATGAAAGTACACCCCAACCTCTTTATAACACTATTGTTGGGGTCCATAGCATAAACTGTATTAGTTAAACAACCGTGTTATATCCAAACAAAATGTATAGATTATATTGAAAAATGGCCATTTATGGTCATTTTTCAATATAATCTATACATTTTTGGGACCCATCTTTGAACCGTGTTATATCCAAAACCGTGTTATAACGAACCGTGTTATAAAGAGGTTGTAGTGTACCTATCAAAATGCATGAATGCACTGAAGCGGGCAAATTCTTCCCTTTTTAGAGTAGATCCCTTATCAGAAGAAGATATAAACAAATGACTGAGTTGCTTCCCCTGAAAGTGCATCCATTCCCCTTAGCAAACACTTTTTCTGGGGGAAAAACTTAGTACAAATGTCAGTGCAATGGAATGGTGTGAGTAACAGTATTTATGAGCCACATAAAGTAACAATATATCTTTAGGGTATAGACAGATAGTGAAAGGCCACATCAGCCTGCCCTAATTAAGTATCCTGTCAATTAGACAACTCATGGCACTTTTTTTTTTTCAACTGAAATTATGGTATTTTTCTAACTTCTCCATGAAAACATTTGTTTGTGGGTACTCTTTAGAAGCAGCTTGTCAAGTCACTTCTAGTGAGTACCCACATTTTTGCTGAAAAATATTATCTTGAATATTTAATTAACCCTAGCTCTGCTGACCCTGGATATGCCTTGCCTTTGTAAACAATGTAGATCCAGATCTGAAGAAGCCAACTGATCTGGATCTGCACTGTTTGCCATTAAGTATGTGAATTTATACCATCAGTCAGTATCAACTAATCTGACTGGCTGAAAATTAGAAGTGGGCATGGCATCTTAATTTACTCAGCATGGCAAGGGTTGAAATATTTAATCTAGAACTTTGACAACTGAATGATGTTTTTAAATGAGTGCTTTGCATTTCTTCTGAATACTCTTGTCAAAACTGTTTTTGGTCTCTTCTGAAAAGCAAATTCTTTCCTTATAGTGTAGACCCATTTCCAGAAGGGGATTGATTTGCAGGAAAGCAAAGAGAAAGTAAAAAATGTCTCTCTTGTCAAAATGGCTGAAAATCTACCAAATATATATTAAAATTAACTCAGTGGAACAATACTAGTAATCCTAGAACAGATTTTAACCCTTGCCATGCTGAATAAATAAAGATGCATGCCCTTTTCTAATTTTTAGCCAGTCAGATTACTTGATCCAGAGTGTTGATACAAATTTATATACTTAATGCCAGTGTAGCTTCAGATCAGTTGGCTTCTTCAGAAGCCAACCGATCTGGATCTACACTGTTTGCAAAGGCAGGGCATATCCAGGCTCAGCAGGTAGTGGGTTAAAAGGAAAATAAAGCACTGTTTTGGTCCCATCCTAAACTGTTTGGCCCCTTTCCTAAAACACTTCAACCTACTTGTTTCACAACCATCAAATAACTCAAGTAAACAATAGGCACCTTAACCCTAGTCCTGCTGAGCCCGGATATGTCCTGCCTTTGCAAACAGTGTAGATCCAGATCAGTTGGCTTCTGAAGAAGTATCTGAATTTATATCTACAATCTGGATCAATTAATCTGATTGGTTGAAAATTAGAAGTAGGCATGGCTTCTTAATATATTCAGCAGGACAAGGGTTAACAACAACTGGATTAGAGGCTTTACTTTTTTTTCTTTTGCAAACATTTTGATCCATTTGTGGAGATCTTGCAGTTATCTCCCTTTCAAATTTTGTCCGCCATTCTGGAGTACAGGTTTACATTACACTGTATGGAGAAAATCACAGAAAGCAGCAGTAATGTTTAGTTTGGTGAAAAAAAATGCTTTAAGAGTCGTATGATGTATAATACACTAATTATCATCCTGCCATATAGGTTACATGAGCAAATTTGTTGAAAACATAAAAAAATATCCCATTAGATTTTCCCTATTGTTGCAATATAAATCTGTACTCCAGAATGGTGGACAAGCTTTCTAAGGGAAGCAACTCCAACTCTTTCAAAAATGGGTCTATTCTGAGTTTCTGCAAGCTAACAGTGAAAGCTCTGATCGGACTGAGCTGACTATCAAACTCAGCTGGGTCATTGCAGTTCACACTGACATGGCTTTTTGCCTGATAATGGCTATAGTTACTCTGGTGTAATTATGCACCTCATGTAACGACTTTTCTTTTTGTAAAAATCATAGCTCCAGATAAGAGTGGGTAACTAGATAATATTTTTCTTATTTTTCTCCACACATATATATGCTGTGGGTACTCATTAGAATCCTTCCATGTTTTTGTGGAGAAATAAAAACAATATCACTACTTTTTGGTTGAAGAAGCACCTTATCTGGAGCTATGAAAATGATGAGCAACATAAGAAAATCATGTTTATGTCATATGCAAATAGCGGAGGTCCAGATCAACTTGCGAATTTTGTGCAGCCTGATTAGTCTTCCCTGTCTGTCAAACAGTATTCACTGTGCAGGCTGATCTGGCCCCCGAGGTTATAAAACTTTTTTCATGCTCAACTCAGCTGAGCATGAAATTTTCTCTGCTAATAAATATGAAAATGCCAACAATAGTTGGCATTTTCATATTTATTAGCAGAGAAATTTTCATGCTCAGCTATGTTTAGCAAAAAAAGTATTTGCAATTGTTAGTAATTTGAGATTTATTAGCAGGACAAATTTTGTGCTCAGCTGAGTTGAGCATAAAAAAAGTTTTATAACCTCGGGGCCTTTGTTTGTGTTGAGGTTTTACGGCCCAGTCAACCCAATTGGGTCATGTCGAGCGCGGTCAGTTTACCTAACCACACGTTTACTGGGCAGGCCTAGTCCTCTAAGCGGTTAACCAGTATTGTGCACATTCTTCCGCCAGAAACTGACAACTGCCCTTCTTGAATCAGCGGAAGGCAGAGAATGACCGTAGAAAATATTTCACGATCAATCTCCACGAAAAAATGTTGCCGACCTCGGCGGGGGTTGAACCCGTGACCTCCTGGTCTCCAGTCGGACGGCGCATCCAACTGAGCCACCGAGGCCGGCGGGGGGCCTGGGCCTTCGCTGCTCACCAGTGATAAGCATCCTTTTCTGACAATGCATCATAAAATTAGTTTCTATCAAGCCTGAAACCAACCCATAAAGTGATATTTAAAACTGATGCAAATGACATTCTAAGAGCTGGAACATGCTGATGAAATAAATGAAAAGAATGAAGAAATGTTTTATAATGGATGGTAAAAACAAAGACAGTGCAAATCACAGTTCACCGGAAGAGTTCATTTAAAGTTGAACTCAATCTTCAATAAATATTTCATTCTGATCTGATTGGTGTTGTAGACAATAAACTCATTGTAGTTGAGGGTGTAACCTTTTGGATTGCTGACACCGGTGTTCTTCCCCTTACCCCAGGGTACTAAAACCCCATCTGTCCTGAAAGAGAAATAAAACTATGTCAATCAATATGCTTCCATACTGGTAACATAGCTCTAGAGAAGGTGATAACTGGGTGATAATTTAGGATAATATTTCTTACTTTTTGCATCGGAATGTATACTATAGGCTATCACAGAAATGCCTAGCTAAGGCAATTCTAGAGCAAACTAGTAACAGTGTTTTCAGACTGATTGACTGTGTTGGGGTTTACACATCAATCCTTTTGGGTCAGTTTGTGTCATCTCCCAGAGAAAGGGAGTAGAGAGATAGAAGAGATAGTAGAGGAGATGAAAGAGAAGAACAGGGGAGAAAGAGGAACAGGAATGAAAGTGAAGAAACAGAAGAAATAAAAACATTCCCCCTCTACCCTTACCTGCTGCAAGGATAAGAGGCCTTGCCCAACTGTAAGCCGATATCAGTTGGATGGCCCGGTGACGCAAGATACGCGACACCTTTGCCTCACCCAACCACCCCCAGTGTTTTCAGAGAAAACAGGTGTCCCATAACCATGAATTTTCAGTTTTTCTACTGCTGTGACCTTGAAAATTAGGTCAATCTGTTCTTTGTTAAGCCCCAAATATATATCCATGCAAATTTGGTAAGAATCCAGCCAATCACTGGTTCACAAGATATTGTGCAGACAAGAAAGTGTCACGCTGATGCTGACACCAACCCCAATGCCATCGGGACTCACACCACATCAATATAGCCCCCTCCCCGTAGGATGGGGGCCATAATGAGCAGAAACTCCTGGTCTCCAGGCAGTGCTAATGTAAAATTTCTAAGTAAGCAGCAGCAGCAATGTGGTGTCAACTGATTAAAAGCAATGACATGTAAAGGTAACACTTGAAGGCGTTCTGGGCCCAGTTGTTCAAAGCTAATGACGTCATTAGTTAACGATTCGTTAAAATTTGAATCGAGTGATACGCATATATGCTGAAATTTTTTGCTGAAAAATGTGAGTAGCTTTTGCAGTGCAAAAGCTACTCACATTTTTTCAGCAAAAAATATCAGAATATTGTATATTGAATCTGCTAAAACAGTCAACGAAATGACCCTTAACAAGCTCGTTAAGCTAACGACGCTTTGAACAACTGGGCCCTGGTAAGCACCCAGTATCAAGTATTAAGCATGCCAGTAATCAGAGACATCTGTAGTGTATGTTTGCTCCTTGGATTTTATCGCACATTTTAATCATTCAATATCTATTGCTACATAATAAAAATATATACATTGATCCTATCTGCAGTTACAAGATCTCGGAGGAACTTACGTTTTGTGAACATCTCCAGGGTCAGGAGCAATTGCTCCTGCCCCTTTAACACTGTGTTTCCCTGCTGGCAACTTGTCTGCAGCATAATCAGCAGCTAGTAGCTGATTACAAGTGCCTAGCGCCACCTGCAGAAAAGTGAAAATGTGTCACTGATTACATAACTCCAGATAAGAAGGGGTATCATGAAATATTTTTCTTATTTCTCCATAAAAACATATGTTGTGGTACTCATTAGCCCTCGGTGAGGCGCTTCTAATGAGTCCCCACACATGTTTTAAAGAGAAATAAGAAAAGTATCACTTTTTTTTTGTTGAAAAAAAGTTCCATATCTGGAGCTATGCTGATCATAATACACACTGTCATAGACTGATGCTCTAGATATGAAAAATGTTCTTAATATGGAAGAGAAAAAAGAGAATGAGATCTAAATTTACCAAACCACTTCGCCATTTAAACAAAAGGAAGTAATAAATTTTACACAGGGAAGCAATTTAATTGCAGCCTCCATTTGCAAAATTAGTTACTTCTCTTGTGTGTTTCTTTTTGACAGTAGGATTTTTTTTACTGTTGGAACAGTTACCATAACATGCAATTTTTTTTTTCAACAATATCATAGCTCTAGATAAGCTGTGTTCTTCCAACAGAAAGTATTGATATTTTTCTTATTTCTCCACAAAAGCATATCTAGGGTTGAGCGCAAGACTGGCGTAAGTCAGATGGTTGTTTTTCCCCAAACCTAATCTCCTCACCATGAAGGCGTTATGAAGATTACAACATTTCTTTCTGTAAACAATGAAAATTTAGGTGCCATTGCTCGTATGAGCAATGGCACCTAAATTTGCATTGTTTACAAAGGGGTCCAAGGTGCCCCTAAACAAGGGTTTCAAAAATATGTTAGAGTTACTATAGTCTTGCGCTCAACCCTCGATATGTTATGGGACTCACTAGAAGTGCCTAAGTGAAGAGTCATCAGATGTGGCTCAGTGAGGACTTTTAACGAGTACCCTCAACGTATGTTTTCATGAAGATACAAAAATATTTCCCTGGTACTCCCTTATTATCTAGAGCTATGAAATATATGGTATTGACAGAGCAATGAGTATTGATAAAACAGAACAAAGGTGGTAAGTTAAAAGGAAGATGATATAATGTCCATTTACATGTGTCATCATTTAATTCCAAAAATACAGAACTTTTTTAATGAAAGAGTTTGTCCGAGTTGGAGTTTTACTGTTAAGATTATGCTGAGCCGGTCAGTTAACCTTCTCACGCTTTTCCTGGGCAGGCTTAGTCCCCTAAGCATTTAACCAGTACTTGTGCACATACTTTTGCCAGTAATTGACAACTACCATTCTTGAATCAATGGAATAGGGAGAATGAACATAGAAATTATTTCATGATCAATCCCCACAAAAGTTATGCGGCTGAGCTGGGATTCAAACTTATCATACCAACTGCGCTATACAGCCCTACTTTTATGCACCAGAACAAACTTTAACTATCTATAACAAAGATCAACAAATGAGATAAATAATATGCAAGAACCAAATAATCAAAAGTAAAAGACAGCCGCCAAAATTATTAACTTCTAAAGAGGTCAATCAGCATCTAAAACTAGCTAAATGCTGCCCCAGCTAGCATTCTTTATAAATCTATAGCGGGCCGTTATCAGCCCGTCAGGGTAGCTGACGGGCCAATAACGGCCCGCTATAGATTTATAAAGAATGCTTACTGCTGCCATCTCAACTGTGGAAAACCATTAAAATGAAAAAAAAAAAAAATAAAAAAAAAAGGACCATAGTTCCAGATAAGGCACTTTTTTTTTTCCATCAAGAAGTATTGGTATTTCCCTTTATTTATCCACAAAAACATATGTTGTGGGTACTCATTAGAAGTGCCTCATTGAGGCACTTCTAATGAGTACCCACAACATATACTTTTGTGAAATAAGAAAAAATATTTAGCTGACATTCCTTCTTATCTAGAGCTATGGGAACATTATCTTCCTGTAAATTTGATATTTGTTTGTGTTGAGGTTTTACGGCCCAGTCAACCCAATGGGGTCATGTCGAGCGTGGTCAGTTTACCTAACCACACGTTTACTGGGAAGGCTTAGTCCTCTAAGCGGTTAACCAGTATTGTGCACATTCTTTTCGCCAGAAAAAATATTAAAACATACTTACATCACAAAGCAAAAGAAGGCCTGTTTTCTTTGCTCTAGAAGCAAAACAGTAGTTGGCACTTTTACTGGACATGTCAGCAAAATATACTCCCTTCCCAAACTGAAAAAGATCAAGAAATAAACAGGATTACAAAGAATGAAGAAAATATTGCCACCAAATGAGGCGCGCTTTGAGGGTGTTAAATATTCTCCGGGAATGACATAGAAACCTACAAACATTCTTTTAAGGGGACTGGATACACCAGGTAGCTTTTCCGCCATTTTGTACAAGGGAGACAACTTTTGTGACTTCCTGTTCACTTTCCCACACAAGTCCCTTCTGAAAAGGCGTCTACTCTAAAAGGAAAGAATTTACTCCCAGGAGGAACGAAATTCTTTCCTTTTAGACTAGACCACTTTTCTGAATGGAGGTAAAACCAATTATGAAAGAGGCCTTCCCTGAAAGTATATATATTCCCCTAGCTTTTGAAGAACCAATGTATCTACACCACTTAAAATGATACCATCACTTATTGCAATGTTAACAATCATTAAAAAACTAAACCAGGATTCAGATGTTCAAAGCATCATTAGCTTAAAGAGCTCATTAGTGGTCAAAATGTTAACTGTTCTAGTAAGTACAATATCTAATTCACAGTTATTTTTGCTGAAAAAAATGTGAGTAGCTTTTGCAAATGCAAAAGCTACTCACATTTTTTCAGCAAAAATATTAGCGTATATGCCATATTTAATGATCAAAGTTTTAAAAGATACATTAACTAACGACATGGTTAGTTTTGAACAACTGGGCCCAGATGATGATGAGTTAATGGTTTAAGTCCCTTTCAACATACATTGTAATTCAAGTCATATGGAGACAATGGGAGGGTAATAATGAAAGACTTTGTTCAATGAAGTGCCATTCAGTCATAAGCTAATTCCGCCTCCAGCTGCATTCGAACCCGGTATTCGTGACCCATAGCTGGGAGCCCTAACCACTCGGTCAGCCAAACAATTCTTGAACCAGATGAAAAGAGATTTAGAAACAATGATCAGGCTGTACATCAACAAAGTCTAATCACGGCCTTTGCTTTTTGCACACATGTATTTTTAAGTACTAAGAAATAGTGTAATTCTTGATCAGAATGTAAAAACATGCTGGCAGATCAAGGTCTTCGATGTTCACATACATGATAAAACCTTTTTAGGATAATGTACATAATTTTTTGTATGATATTTACAGCTCTAGAAAAGAGGGGATATCAGATAAACATTTTTTCTTATTTCTCCAAAACATAATTATGTTGTGGGTACTCATTAGAAGTGCCTCACTGAGGCAATTCTAATGAGTTTCACAACATGTTTTCGTTTGTTTTTTTGTTTGTGTTGAGGTTTTACGGTCCAGTCAACCCAATGGGGTCATGTCGAGCGCGGTCAGTTTACCTAACCACACGTTTACTGGGCAGGCTTAGTCCTCTAGGCGGTTAACCAGTATTGTGCACATTCTTTCGCCAGAAACTGACAACTGCCCTTCTTGAATCAGCGGAAGGGAGAGAATGACTGTAGAAAATATTCATGATCAATCTCCACGAAAGAATGTTGCCGACCTCAGCGGGGGTTTGAACCCGCGACCTGGTCTCCAGTCGGACGGTGCATCCAACTGAGCCACCGAGGCTGGCACATGTTTTCGTGGAGAAATAAGAAAAATATTAGTGTTTCACATACATAATAAAAAATTTCAGTTATGGATCATGTTCTTAGAAAATGGTGCTATTACGGTGCTTCTTGATGTCCTCCTCCTACAGATTTTTCATATCAAGCAAACACTGCTGATTCCCCACCAATATTTTGAAACACTTAATTTCACTGATATACATCTTAATATTTCAAAAACAAAACAAAAAAAAAATCAACAATATTTCGTTGAAAACTAAAAAAGTTTTCCTATTAGAAAAAAAAAAAAAAGAGAAAGAGAGAGAGAAATATACAATAATGTAACTGATTGGTTATCTACTGAGTTTTATTTGCATGATAAGCAATAAAGAGTCATTGAACTACTTACCATATATCCAGTAACAGGAGCCTCTGGTGGGGCTATTCTCAGTCCCTGACTCAAGATCCCCACCCAGTTAGTTAGCCGAGATCCATGCCATAGTAGCATTCTGCAAGGAAAATTGACATCAGTTATACTGCAGGCAACAGGTAACATTTGAGATGGGGCACAGAATTTCCTACATGACTGCATGTGCACCCAGCAAAGACTCAGATCAGCCTCCACCTCTGTGCAATCTGATTAGTCTTCATTGTTGGCACAAAGAAACTTTGCATCCTTGGCTATCAAAAATCTGCCAAGTAAAGATTCTGATCAGGCTGTACAAATGTGCAGGCTAATCTGAGTCTTACCTGGGCACACATGTAATCTTGTAGTAAAAGTTCATATTACATAACTCTGGTTAAGGCAGTATATATATATATTTTTCTTACAGTAATAAGCCTAAGTGTTGGGACAGACAGGCCTTTGCAAACAGTGTAGACTCAGATCAGACACTGCAGAACATGGCATCTGATCAGGGTCTACACTGTTTGCCATACATACAGCAATATTTTAGACACATCAACAGGTAGGAGAATGGACTATTTCAAATTTTAGAACAAGTGTGATAAGTAGATAAGGTGTCCCAATACTTAGGATAAATACAGTATTTCTCCATGAAAATTTATGTTGCTGGTACACACTAGAAGTGCCGAAGTGCTGAGGCAAGGCACTTCTGATGAGGATCCACAACTTACAGTTTTGCGGAGAAATAAGATAAGAGCCAGTGCACGACAAAACCTAAGACTTATGCAATCAGCGAAGACTCAGATCAGCCTGTGCATTCAGGCAGTCTGATCAGAGTCTTTGCTGATCACATGTGCCTTCTACAGCCTCCAGGCTATATGAAGAGGGATGAACAAGAAGCCTTGTCAAACTGGGTGGATTTACAGGCTGATCTGAGTTTTTGCTGGTTACGTAAGTCTTATAGTAGGTTTTTGTCTTGCACTGACTCATATTTATTTGGCCTTCTTATCTTGAGCTATTGTAGTTTATCCATCTTTCCTATACTAATAAACATAATCCCTGAAATATAACTGGGCCCAGTTGTTCAAAGCTAACGATGTTGTTAGTTAACCATTCGTTAAAATTTACATCAAGTGATACGTAAATATGCTGAAATTTTTTGCTGAAAAACTGTGAGTAGCTTTTGCAGTGCAAAAGCTACTCATGTTTTTTCAGCAAAAAATATCAGAATATTGTATATTGAATCCACTAAAACAGTTAACGAAATGACCCTTAACAAGCTCGTTAAGCTAACGACGCTTAGAACAACTGGGCCCTGGTCATCACATGAAAACAAGTTATGGAAGGGTGCTGATGATGATTTCGTAGTTTACATCTATTTCAACATTATGTAACCTTTACCATACTCTGGGCAGATTCAGATGACCAACTGATGATATTTAGAAAATAGGCTTTGACATTTCATGCAAAATGTGTCCTAAATATTTCAATATAAATTGTTATCTGCAGAAATTTCTACCTCAGCCTTAAGTCATATCCACAAGATGGAAATATGATAAAGAAAGGCCCTGTGCAATAAAGTGCCTTAAAGTTTTGAGCTGAATTCTACCTCGTTTTTTTTTTGTTTTTTTTTGACATACGTACCTGTTCCCACAGTCTTTGAATTTTTCTGTCTCCCCATGTTTGGACATGTCAAAAACGTCAAGAATCTTCATCTTGTATTGGTTATGTGTAGCTGCATGGGTATTCTGAAGGTACTTGTCAATCATCTACAACAAGAAAGCAAAATTAACCCTTGTCATGCTGAATAAATTAAGATGCCATGCCCACTTCTAATTTTCAGCCAATCAAATGACTTGATCCAAGTTGTTTTTACAAATTCAAATAATTATTGACAAACAGTGCAGATCCAAATCAGTTGGCTTCTTCAGAAGCCAACTGATCTGGATCTACACTGTTTGCAAAGGCAGGGTGTATCCGGGTTCAGCATGACAAGAGTTAACAAAACCATAGGAAAATTCGTTTTAACTCTTTCATCCATGAACTGAATTCTTCCACTCTTGAATTTGGACACATCCACTATTGCAAACAGGGATGTTAATCAAAAATCGAAAACAGAATGACAAATGATGTAAATTCTGATGAGGCACCTCACAGAGGCGCTTCTAATGAGTACCCACAAAATATGTTGTGGACACCTCATCTGGAGCTTTGCCCTTAGGTCCGTAGTTTAAAAGGAAATGAATACAACATTACTGGAAGTAACTCTGACATTGAAACATGTACCAGCCTTCTCATAAGGGAAATAAAAACGTTAAACTATAATACCCGGCCATTATTGTGTCGCGGGCAGATAACTCTGTCAAACATTGGTGAAATTTGCCCATTATCAATCCCAAACCAGATCTCCTTCATATCAATGCATGTACCAGTGCCGAAGTGTCGACATTTACTCGTTATCGTCCGAAAATGAAAATATGGGCGTATCTTGGGCAGATAACTCTGTCAATATTCGACGAAATTTTCCCATTAGCAATCCCAAACCAGATTTCCACAATATCAATACACATACCAAGTTAGGTGAAAATCCATTGACGTTTACTCAAGTTATAATCCGGAAATGAAAATATGGGCGTGTCTCGGGCAGATAACTCCGTCAAAATTCGATGAAATTTGCCCATTAGCAATCCCAAACCAGACTTCCACAATATCAATGCACATACCAAATTTGGCGAAAATCCATTGATCTTTACTTAAGTTATCATCCGGAAACGAAATACGGACGGATGGACCTACTACTGACGGATGGACGGACACACGGACGTCCAACATGAAACCATAATACCCCGCCACTATCGTGTGGCAGGGTATAAAAAGCAAATGTGGCCTCCATTTTGAAAAGTTTCTGACTTTACTAGGGAGTGACTTCCTGTCTGTAAAAGTTGTCTTCCTTGTAAAATGGCAGCAAAACTGTTCAGTAGTATACATTCACCACAGGCGATAATAATAGGCTTTTGCAAACAGCATAGATCCAGATGAGACACCTCATAATGAGCCGTCTCATCAGGATCTATGTTGTTTGACAGTCAGTCTTTCAACTTTACATATAAACTTCTTTGCAATCAATAGTTTGTTAAAAAAACAAAAACCAAAAAAAAAAAAAAAAAAAAAAAAAAAAAAACAACAGGGGACAAATGTAGTGGCCAAGATTTAAGCAAACTAAGCAAACAAAAAACATTTGTTTCTAATTTTTCACACAAAATAAGACTTGAGACTTCATTCAAATTATCAGCTTGACAAATATGGATGGAATGTCAATCCTTTAATTATTTATTTATTTTTTACTTTGAAAAATTAGAAAATGCAATATGCTTCTACGTATTTAAATTCTGCAGCCTAAATAAAGGCTAAGGCAACCTTTCCCTGTTATGACTCAAACAATGGTGGCATGTAAAATTTGTGTTCACTATAAAATGTCACTCACCTTAAATTCATCAGATTTGTGATCTATAGGTTCTAGATCACACTTCAGGGAATGATAATGTCTGTCAAGTGGGTTCTCTGTCATGTCTCCCATCTTCAACATCTTAATAGCAATCTCAATATCACCGAGAGCCTGAATGATTAAAACAACAAATGTAAATCACATTAGGAAAACTGCTTTATGTCAGAACAGAGAAGGCCCAGAGCAGTAGTCTTTTCAGGGCTGTTATTAACCCTTAAGCTTTCTCTGGGCAAAAATTAGCCAACAAATTGACATTTAAGCCAGCACATGACAAAACTAACAATACTGTTTGTTTGTGTTGAGGTTTTATGAGGTCATGTCGAGCGCGTCACTTTACCTAACCACACTTTTACTGGGCAGGCTTAGTCCTCTAAGAGGTTAACCAGTATTGTGCACATTCTTTTGCCAGAAACTGACAACTGCCCTTCTTGAATCAGCGGGAGAGAATGACCGTATCAACTATTTCATGATCAAATCTCTGTGAAAGAATGTTGCTGACCCAGCGGGGGTCAAACCACTGATCACCAGTCTGACCTACAATAAGACCTGTGTGATCAGCAAAGACTCAGATCAGCCTATACATTTACCAAGTACAGCAAGGGTTCTTGTTCATCCCTCTTTGGATAGCCCCAAGGCTGTAGAAGGCACATGCAATCAGACTGCATTGATGCACAGGCTGATCTGAGTCTTTGTTGGTCATACAAGTCTTATTGTAGATTTTATTTTGCGCTGACTCATTTTTCTTTTTTTCCCAGAAAATAAGCTCTAATCTTTCATGTTTTGAATTTTTGTTTAATGACATATCAACCCTTGTATCGTTTTGTCATCTCCAAAAGAAAGGGAGAAAGGGCTAAAGGTTTGAAGAAAATTAAGATCAAAGGTTTTTTTGATTGTGCTGGGGTTTAACGACACATCAACCCTTGAGAGTCATTTTGTGTCGTCTCCCAGAGAAAGGGAGAAAAGAGATAGAAGAGAGAGTAGAGGAGATGAAAGAGAGGGACAGGGAAGAAAGAGGAACAGGAAAGGAAGTGAAGAAACAGAAGAAATAAAAACATTCCCCCTCTACCCTTACCCACTACAAGGATAGCAGGCCTTGCCCAATTGTAAGCCAATATCAGTTGGACGCCCCGGTGATGTAAGATACACAGCACCTTCGCACCACCCGACCACCCCATAAGATCAAAGGATGTCCAATTCAAGGAGGGAAGAGTCCACTTCAGAAACTCAGGGATGAAAGGGTTAAAAGCAATAGACCAAGAGTTGGATACATTTTATCAGATCAAATATGCTATATTACCTCTAAGAGTTCTATTTTTTGTTTCACAGCAGCTTTAGTCGTAATCTTTGTTGGAGGTCTCATTCTGAAACAGAAATAACAGTTCAGGGCCTAATTGTTCAAAACATCATCAGCTTTAAGGAGTGGTTAAGCTCACATTTTCATTATATTATACATATAAAACAAGAGCTGTCGTAGGACAGCGTAGCTCGCCTGCTGGGTACATTTTATATTGTAACATTTTTATCATTAAGCCATATAATATAGGTCACACTGACCTAGATGTATTTGTATGTAAATCATTTTGTCACATAGATATAATAATCCAGGTATGACAATTCTCCATGAAATAGTAATAAAAATAAAAGGCAAAATCACTGAAGCATGAAATATAGGTCACAATGACCTAGATATAGTAAGTGGTCATTCATTGGGTCACATAGAACTAATATCCCAGGTGTGACATTTATCCAACAAATAGTATTAAAGATATAAGGCAAAATCACTGAACCATGAAATATAGGTCACACCAACAGATATATTTTGACATCAATAATCGGGTCACAAGGAACTAATATCCCAGGTGTGACATTTATCCAACAAATAGTATTCAAGATATAAGGCAAAATCACTGAACCATGAAATATAGGTCACAATGACCTAGATACAGTAAGTGGTCATTCATTGGGTCACATGGAAGTAATATCCCAGGTGTGACATTTATCCAACAAATAGTATTCAAGATATAAGGCAAAATCACTGGACCGTGAAATCTAGGTGACCTGGACCGTAAAATGTAGGTCACCATGACCTTCACTCTTGATGTCAATAATCGGGTCACAAGGAACTAATATCCCAGGTGTGACATTTATCCAACAAATAGTATTCAAGATATAAGGCAAAATCACTGAACCATGAAATATAGGTCACAATGACCTAGATATAGTAAGTGGTCATTCATTGGGTCACATAGAAGTAATATCCCAGGTGGGACATTTATCCAACAAATAGTATTCAAGATATAAGGCAAAATCACTGGACCGTGAAAACTAGGTGACCTGGACTGTAAAATGTAGGTCACCATGACCTTCACTCTTGACGTCAATAATCGGGTAACAAGGAACTAATATCCCAGGTGTGACATTTATCCAACAAATAGTATTCAAGATATAAGGCAAAATCACTGAACCATGAAATATAGGTCACAATGACCTAGATATAGTAAGTGGTCATTCATTGGGTCACATGGAAGTAATATCCCAGGTGTGACATTTATCCAACAAATAGTATTCAAGATATAAGGCAAAATCACTGGACCGTGAAATCAAGTGAGCTGGACCGTAAAATGTAGGTCACCATGACCTTTACTCTCTTACACTTAAACCGATGTCACATAGTTAGCTGATGTATAACCAGTTGTGTCTATAACCTGTAGGCATATAAGATTTTACAAATGTGTCCTAGATTTTGACCCCTAGCCCCACTCCAAGGCCCACCCTGAGGTATGAACCCAGGGATATGTTCTTTTGGAATCTCAGAAGACTCCTCCAGGTACCCAAATTCTAAATATGAAAGCTCTATGAGGAGTGAAAGTCAAGATATAAGAATTTGAAAAACTTTTAACACAGTATTACAAAGGTGTCCTAGATTCTGACCCCTAGCCCCACCCAGGGGCATGAACCCAGGGGTTTATTCTCTTGGAATCTCAGAAGACCATCCAAGGTACCTAAGTTCCAAATTTGATGCCTCTGTGAGGAGTGACTGTTGAGATATAAGCATTTGAAAAACTTTAATGCAGTGTGACGGGAACGGGAACGCAAACGACCGGGGTGACTACAATAGCTCTCCTTGTACTTCGTACAGGCGAGCTAAAAAATGATATAAATTCTGATATTTTTTAATGAAAACAACGTGTGTAGCACTCACATTTTTTCATCAATAATATCAGTGTGTTTAATTTTTTTTATGTGTCAATACTAAGGGAAATTCATACTTTTTCAAGTTTCGTTTTTTTTTTTTTTTTTTTTTTTTTTTTTTTTGATTTGGGTTTTATGGCCCTTTCAAGAATATTTCACTTATATCGAGCCGATCGTTCATCAAAGGCGGGCGAAAACTTGGGAAAAACCACTTGACATTTTCAAGGGTGGGAACTGTTAAAATTGTTTTGCTTCCTTTCTGAAAAGGGGCCTACTCTAAAACAAGAGCTGTCGTAGGACAGCGTAGCTCGCCTGCAGGGTACATTTTATATTGTAACATTTTTATCATTTAGCCATATAATATAGGTCACACTGACCTAGATGTATTTGTATGTAAATCATTTTGTCACATAGATATAATTATCCGGGTATGACAATTCTCCATGAAATAGTAACAAAAATAAAAGGCAAACTCACTGAAGCATGTAATATAGGTCACAATGACCTAGATATAGTAAGTGGTCATTCATTGGGTCACATGGAAGTAATATCCCAGGTGTGACATTTATCCAACAAATAGTATTCAAGATATAAGGCAAAATCACTGAACCATGAAATATAGGTCACACCAACAGATATATTTTGACGTCAATAATCGGGTCACAAGGAACTAATATCCCAGGTGTGACATTTATCCAACAAATAGTATTCAAGATATAAGGCAAAATCACTGAACCATGAAATATAGGTCACAATGACCTAGATATAGTAAGTGGTCATTCATTGGGTCACATGGAAGTAATATCCCAGGTGTGACATTTATCCAACAAATAGTATTCAAGATATAAGGCAAAATCACTGGACCGTGAAATCAAGTGAGCTGGACCGTAAAATGTAGGTCACCATGACCTTTACTCTCTTACACTTAAACCGATGTCAAATAGTTAGCTAATGTATAACCAGTTGTGTCTATAACCTGTAGGCATATAAGATTTTACAAATGTGTCCTAGATTTTGACCCCTAGCCCCACTCCAAGGCCCACCCTGAGGTATGAACCCAGGGGTATGTTCTTTTGGAATCTCAGAAGACTCCTCCAGGTACCCAAATTCTAAATATGAATGCTCTATGAGGAGTGAAAGTCAAGATATAAGAATTTGAAAAACTTTAACACAGTATTACAAAGGTGTCCTAGATTCTGACCCCTAGCCCCACCCAGGGGCATGAACCCAGGGGTTTATTCTCTTGGAATCTCAGAAGACCCTCCAAGGTACCTAAGTTCCAAATTTGATGCCTCTGTGAGGAGTGACTGTTGAGATATAAGCATTTGAAAAACTTTAACACAGTGTGACGGGAACGGGAACGCAAACGCAAACGACCGGGGTGACTACAATAGCTCTCCTTGTACTTCGTACAGGCGAGCTAATGAAAGAATTTGCTCCTTTTGGAAAACAAATCAGGAAGTCAAAACAGTTGTCTTGGAAAATCTACCTGGTTTATACAGTCCTTGACTACTGACTATTATGTAGTATGGACTCCTATGATTCACACAGAAATTTCAGTACAAGAGATTTTTTTCATAACATTTACCTTAAGCACTCTCTGGGCTAATTCAGCAGATGACAAATTGGTGATTTTGGTCTTATATTTCCCAGAAAACAGGATTTGATATTTCATGCAAATTGTCTCCAGTGCAGACAATTTGCATGAAATGTCAAATCCTGTTTTCTGGGAAAAATAAGAAAAATATTTCAATATGTTGTCTGCTGAAAATTGTACCCAGAGTGCTAAGCGTTAAACAGATTAGGAAAAGCAAGCCATCAACATGGCCTGTTAATACAGTCAAAATTGCATTTTGAATACATAAGTCTGAGACCTGAGGCAGCATATTTTTTTACATCAAAGTCGTCATACATGTAGTACCTCTAGGAGATCGTATTTCTTTAAAGAACTCATAAGGTGCTCTTTTCAACCAAATAATTTTGTCTAAATTCCTCCTATCTAAAGCTATGAAATTTGACAATCTGCTCTTTTCAACCAAATGTTCTTGCCTAGTTACTCTTCTTACTTATTTAAAGCAATTAAATAATTAATGTCCTTTTATCTTCACATTTGGTAAGCCTTGTCAATACTCATGACTTAAGAAAGTGCACATGCATTAACACTTACCATTCTGCGTAAAAAGTTCAATAGATGATATTCAGAAATATTTTTCTTATTTTTTCCCAGAAAACAGGTTTTGATATTTCATGCAAATTGTCTCCAATGGAGACAATTTGCATGAAATGTTAAATCCTGTTTCCCAGGAAAAGTAAGAAAAATGCCATCAATTTGTTGTCTGCTGAATTAGCCTAGTAAGTGGTTAAGACTAAATGTTCAGCAGTATCGTTCTACAAATAAATAATCAGACATTGTACATAGCTTTAGATAAGAGGAGATATCAAGAAATAAGATAAATATCAATTCTTTTAAATAAAAAAAAAAAGCTCATCTAAAACTATGATCCCAACTCCGCACCATACTCTAAAATTGGAACAAATCTGACTACCTAATGATTGTCTAAAATGTTGTGACAGAATAGCAAACAGTGTAGATACTGATCAAACTACTCCTTCAGGAGCAGCTTGATCTGAGTCCACATTGTTTGCTTAGGCGTGTTTGTCAGCATACTTACCGTTACTCCAAGTATTGGAACAGCTTAACTCATTACCATATTTGTCCTAAAACATCATCAAGTTAAATTTCTACCCATCTATCTGTCTCAAACTGCTGGACTGAATGCCAGTGACAAACAGTGTAGACCCTGCAGAATGCAGCATCTGATCTGAGTCTACTGTGTTTGCTCAGGCCTGTTTGTCCCAATACTTACGGCTGTTACGATAGGTTAAATGCAGATGTAGACAATTATGATTGACAATTCTGTCTGCTGCCTTCAGTTTTTCTTGCAAACTCGAAGCTAGAATATTTACCCAAAGTCATGAGGTATCCTGGTGTAGAAATCATCACAGGCTTGAGTTAAATTTGAACCTAAGTCCCCTTTCTCAATACATGCATCTATCTTCTTCAGAGCAGCGTACCCAGCCTTGATTTGATCTGTTGTCAGTTTACCTGAAATATTCATAATGAATAGTATGCTGGGTAAAAATGTCAGAGGATGGCACTTCGAAATATTTTTCTTATTTCCCCAGTAAATAGGCATTGAATTTCATGAAATGTCAAAGCCTATTTTCTAGAAAAATACAAAAATAATATCAATGTATCTTCTGCTGAATGGTAAAATTAACCCCATTGTAGTCTGGAGACCCCTAAAAGGATAATTGGTAAATAGTGCAGACCCAGATCTGATCAGGGTCTCCACTGTTTGCAAATAGTTTAGCCATTTTGCTTTAGGAGTATCTAAATCTCATAGCCAGAAATACCTAAAAATGAAATTGGACTCTTTCAATATATAGTGTGGGGGAGTCTATTCAGTCTACAATGGGTTAAGACATAACATAAGAAAAGATGCTTCATCACACCACCACCATCACCACCACCACAACCACTTGAGTAGTCAATCAACTTGGTGGACACCACCCCAAAATGGACTCACATGTACCAAATAACAAAGATGGGAACATCACCCATGAATCAGACACTAAGTACAGATAATCTATAGTCATTTGTCAAGTCTTATGTAACCAAAACTAAAACTGGAATACTGATCAGAAAATCTAGTTGAATTTTTATAATAGGATGTTCTGAGTTACCAATACTAAACCAAGGTCACTAATTTTGATGAGACAAAACATTAAACCATCAGGTGAGACAATGCATTTGGCCTGATATAATTTGATTTGCATGTTAATTTTAAGAAGATCTGCAACTGACTACCAATTTGAACCAAGAAATTGCCATAAAAATGGCAAAGTCCCCAGCTGCATGAAATTTTAGCAAGGGCAGGTAACACAAGAGGGCAAGAGTAGTCTGTATTGATACTGACAAATAGTCTCATCAAGCTGACACATGGTCCTGATAAGATATACCCATCTGTGAAGTTTCATCTAGATTACTCTCTGGACTAATTCAGCAGACGACAAAATGATATTTTTCTTATTTTTCCAGAAAACAGGATTTGATAGTTCATGCAAATTATCTCCAGTGGAGACAATTATACAAATTGTCTCCACTGGACTTGTGTTGGGGAAAATAAGAAAAATATTTCAGATTGTCATTTGCTGAAAATTTTACCCAGAGTGCCACACATTAAATGACATCTTATCTGAAGCTGCTGGGCCAATTTTTATCAAATCTGATCTCAATGGGGCCAATGAGAGATAATTTTCTTGAAAATTCAAATCATGTTGTCCGGGGAAAAATGAGAAAAATATTTCAAAATGTTGTCTGCTGAAAATTTTACCCTGCGTGCTAAGCGTTAAATACCTAAAGGAGCTTTCTTGGCATCATACTGCATTTCCATCACTGCCTCCTCCATCTGCTTCACATCACAGATGAGATCAATCAATGTCTGAAAACAGAAACAGAGTAAATCAGATGCCAAAAAAGCAGAAACCTGTATTAAACAAGAAATTTACAAAATCAGCGAGCCCTAGGAAGTTCAAAGCCATAGCTGCAGTAAATCCTTTAAGGCTCTATATTCCTCAATAATAGACATTTTATTATCCATGAAAGGTTTAATAAATTGATATATGGTATTAATACAATCATAAAATGTGGCACCTGACAGCCTGTAAAATTTTAGATAGTCTCCCATTCTTGAAATGAAATGACTTTTTATCTTATCTCTGAATTAATGTTGCCAACATTATTTCAGAGATATGATAAAAAGTCATTTCATTTTTGATCTAGTTCAAAAATGAGAGACTAACTGAAATTTTACAGGCAAAAACTGACGCATAACACTCTCAACCTAGATCTGGTCAAGATCAATGTATATGCAAAATTTGGTCTATTTCCATCGATTTGTTGTCAAGATTTTGAGTGGAAACAAAATTCTGACAATAATCAAGGGCCCTAACTCTGTTGTAAATTTGCAAAAATTGACATGTAACAATCCTAACCTAGATCTGGTTAGGGTCAATGCATATGCAAAATTTGATCAAAATCCATCGATTCGTTCACAAGATATCGAGTGAAAACAAAATTTTGACAATAACCAAGGGCCATAATTGTGTTATATATACGCAAAAATTGATGCATAATAATCCCAACCTAGCTATGGTCAACACCAATGTATATGTAAAATTTGGACTTATTCCATCAATTCTTTCTCAAAACATTGAGCGGAAATGAAAGTCTGATGATAATCAAGGGTCATAACTCTGTTGTAAACTTGTGAAAATTGACGCATAATAATCCAAACCTAGATTTAGTTAAGGTCATTGCATATGCAAAATTTGATCAAATTCCATCAATTTGTTCACAAGATATTGTGCAGAAACAAAATTTTGACAATAACCAAGGGCCACAACTATGTTGCATATCTGCGGAAATTGAGACATACCGATCCAATCTACATCTGGTCAACGTCAATGTATTTGTAATATTTGGTCTAATTCCAAATTTAGCTAGTGGCAGGGTATTCTCAAGATGTTGAGCGGAAATTTAGTCAGAATGATGGTATCATGGACAAGCTCCAAACAGTATAGTGGGGGGATGGGATGGGAGAGGGGGGTGGGGATGGGGGTGGGGGGTGGGGGGGGGGGGGGGGAGAAAGAGAGAATATTTGCCCATTAGCAATCCAAAACCAGACCTCCACACTATCAATGCAAGTATCAAGTTTGGTATAAATGCATTGATATTTACTCCTTATCATCTGGAAATGAAAATACAGACAGATGGACTGCTGGCTGACATATAACAGATGGACAGATGGACGTCCAACCTTAAATCCCTGCCACTATCCAAGGTGGGGTATAAAAAGAAATATCGAAATGGTACCTGAAGTCGTTTATCGAGCTTTGAATCTGGTACTTTTACATCTTCTCTTTCTCTCTTCTTCACTGGTGCATCAACTTCATCTTTATCCTGAAAAAACAACACATCAACCATGAAGTCTGCAGTATACATAGTTCTGGATATGGGCTGTTCCAGTAAAAAAAAAGTGTTGTGGGAGCGGGGAGAGCGGTGCATGGGTCTTTGACGGCACTTTCTTTTTTATCCCACCACCCATGAGATTAAATTTACTGTTCGCCCACTACCCTCATCATCAAATCATCAACAAACCTCAGCACCCACATAACTCAGTTTTTTCCACCAATAGATTTGGAATAGTTTTCAGGGCCACCACCATTTTTGCAGAGGACCCCCACCAATGGAAATAAATAACTCTGAAGAGGACCCCAACCAAAGTAATAAATATCTCTATTGCAAATGTATCAAGAAAAAACTGGAGATATGCATGGGTGGAACAACTCTTTCTTCTTTTGCACTGTGACTGTGTTAATAGCAAAATGCGATTGCACTGAAATAAACTTCTGACTTCAGACCTCACCCACAGGTCTGTTCTTGGCAAATAAAACTGATCAGCTGGCTAGAGGTGAATCACCATGGAGTTTTTAGCTGTAAAATCCTGCCTTCAGCTTATCCTCCAGAAGTTTTAGAAGCAGAAAGGAGTCTAAGTAAAAACAGAATTTGCCTCTTTTTTTTTTTTTTGAACCAATTTGAAATTATGCCTTTTATATTTGTATTAACCATTGTCCTGCTGAACCCAGATATATCCTGCTTTTGCAAACAGTGTAGACCCAGATCAGTTGGCTTCTGAAGAAGCCAACTGATCTGGATCTGCACTGTTTGCCATTAAGTATGTGAATTTATAGCATTGATATGGATCAAGTAATCTGATTGGCTGGAAATTATAAGTGGGCGTGGCAATTTAATTTATTCAGCAGGACAAGGGTTAAATAAAGTCAATGCTTTTTTGATATTGTATTGTACATTTCTATATAGAAATATTAACCGTATTATTTCATACTGCTGCCTGTAAAGGTATATTTAATTGCATGTTATCCAAGTCTTCTCTGACATCTAAAACTGGCTTTTCTTTATTTTGATATCAAATAAAGATAAGAGGGCTAAGATGGCCCTGTATTACTCACCTGATTACCAGACAAGTTTTGAGTCCATTGACCTTTCTGTTCAAGAGAAGAAATTCAATATACTTCCTACAAAGTTTCAAGTCAATTGGTATTTTGGATCAGAAGAAGATAGATTTTCAAGATGGCAGCCATGGGGGCCATCTTGGATTTCCAATCGGATCAATTTTAGCTATTTTGGATCTGCAAGTCACCCTGATACCTTCTACAAAATTTCATAGTTTTAGCTAATTTTTATTTACAAGTTGCCCCGATACTTCCTACCATGTTGCCCTGATACTTCCTACCTAGTTTCTAGTCAATTGGCCTTTCGGTTTCAGTCAATTGGCCTTTTGGTTCAGGAGATGAAGGGCAAAAAAGATATTTTTTATCTACAAGTTGCCCAAATACTCCTACCAAGTTTCCAGTCAATTGGCCTTTCCGTTTAGGAGAAGAAGCGCAAAATAGATTTTCAAGATGGCCACCATGAGACCATCTTTGATTTGCAATCAGAACAATTTTAGCTATTTTTGATCTGCAAGTTGCCCTGATACTTTATACCAAGGTTGGAGTCATTTGGTCTTTCAGTTCAGAAGAAGAAGTGCAAAATAGATTTCTAAGATGGCCCCTATGGTGGCCATCTTGGATTTCTGATCAGAAGGATTTTAGCTATTTTTGATCTACGTCACCCTAATGCTTCCAACCAAGTTCCAAGTCAGTTGGCCCAGGGGTGTAGAAGGAGTAGGCTTTTAAAGCATATTGTTGATGCTGCACAATGGATGATGCATGGTGTACACTGACTGACCAAAATAGCTCACCTTGAGCACTTTGTGCTCAGTTGAGCTAAAAAGACTTTGTTCAATATTTATTTAGTACTCTTTTCAATGTGCTGCTATTTTAAGACGGGGTCATGGGTGGTTGTGTGTAGAGCTCGTTCAGTTTCAGTTTTCATATTTTTAATGTAACCGGGCAACTGAGTCACATAGGGGCAGTGCCATGTGTAGAACCCAGTTTTGTATGTTTGTTTATAACAGTGTATTATGTGCCATTCATTTGTATCCTTATATCAACTGCCCCACCCTCCTCACCCCAACCAATGCACACAAACACACACACCTTTGAACATACGGGGATGGCTATTGTGTGAAGCATTGACTTCCCCCATAGTAAAAGAAAGTGCTGGACTTATGACATTATGCAAACATTCCCAGTGACAGGGTTTGAAGAATGGCTGTGTGGGCAGTCATTACAAGCCCACTATTGTCTGTAGATGGAAGGCAGTGGAAGCTTTTTCAATTTGGTTTATTTGGTTTGCTGTTGAAGGGTCCCAGACCTATAAGGAATACTCCAGTTTGGGTCTCAAGAGGGTTTGTAAGCGTGGTCTTTGATTTTCTGTAAGTTTAGCTTTAAGTTTCTGCTCAGGAATCCCAACCTTTGGTTGGCTTTGGATATTATATGTTTATTCCTTTTAAGGTTTGACTGTAAAGTAGCACCTCCATTTGGTAGAACCAGTTTCCTCTAGAGAATGACCATGGACTTAATTAATAAGTAAAGTTAATTAACCCTTGTCCTGCTGAACCCGGATATACCCCACCTTTGCAAACAGTGTAGATCCAGATCAGTTGGCTTCTAAGAAGCCAAATGATCTGGATCTGCACTGTTTGCATTCAGTATGTGAACTTATATCAACAATCTGGATCAAGTAATCTGATTGGCTGAAAATTTGAAAAGGGTGTGCCATCTTAATTTATTCAGCAGGACAAGCACTTTTTTGCTTTTGGGTATAGATTTTCAAGATGGCGGCCATTTTGGATTTCCAATCAGAATGATTTTAGCTACTTTTGATCTACAAGTTGCCCGATACTTCCTACCAAGTTGGGAGTCAATTGGCCTTTTGGTTCAGGAGAAGAGCAGAATAGATTTTCAAGACGGCAGCAATAGTAGCCATCTTGGATTTCCGATCATAACAAATTAAGCTATTTTTGGTCTACAAGTTGCCCCTACACATCCTACTTAGTTTCATGTAGAATGGCTTTCAGTTCAGGAGGAGAAGCACAAAATAGATTTTCAAGATGGCGGATAAAGTGGCCATCTTGGATTTCCGATCGTAAAGAATTATCTATTTTTGATCTACAAGTTACCCCAATACTTCCTACCTAATTTCGTGTCATTTGGCCTTTCGGTTCTGGATGAGAAGCGCAAAATAGATTTTCAAGATGGTGAACATGATGGCCATTTTAGATTTCCAACCTGAACTTTTAGCTATTTTTTTTCTACAAGTTGCCCCAATACTTCCTACCAAGTTTCAAGTCAATTGGCCTTTCGGTTCAGGAAAAGTGCAAAATAGATTTTCAAGACGGCCACCATGGCAGCCCTCTTGGATTTCCAATCAGAATGATTTTTGCTATCTTTGATCTGCAAGTTGCCCCGATACTTCCAACCAAGTTTCGAGTCAACTGGTCTTTTGGTTCTGGAAAAGAAGTGCAAAGTAGTAAGATGGCGATCATCTTGGATTGCGGATAGGAATGATTTTAGCTATGTTTGATCTACAGATCACCCAGAAACTTCCTACCAAGTTCCCACTAGCCATAGATGTTCCAAATTTGACTTCAGTTGGCTCAGTGGTTTCTGAGAAAAAAGATGTTTGAAAGTGTGAATGTACGATAGCCTGAAAGCAGGGGCAGACAACCTGTGGGGGAAAAAATAATGCCAAAAGAAAGGCCTTATCACTTATCCATTTGTTGTAAGTTTCAAAAACATCTCTTTGAACTTTGATTTTATATAATTTTTTGTCAAGATTTTCCAATGTAAAAGCCTAAATAAACAAAGTCGACCTTCTTGTAAAATAGGTAAAGGTCAACCCAGGGTCATCATTTATACAACTTTTGTAGAGCTCAAGTCCCTTCTGCTGTGTGCCAAGTTTCAAGGTCATCTAACTTATGGTTCTGGGGAAGAAGATTTTTAACGGGGTTTTACCATATATCAGCATGGCGGCCATCTTGGTCATATGATCAGGACCAATTATATAAAATTTTGTTCCCACGAGGCACAGCTGTTCCATGTAAAATCTGACTTCTATTGGTCCGGTGGTTTCTGAGGAGAAGATGTTTGAAAGTGTGGACGGACAATGGACCATTGGTATACATAAGCTTACCTTGTGAGCCTTTGGCTCAGGTGAGCTAAAAACAGAGCGGAAGTGAATTTGTAAATTTTTCCAAAAGGGCAGGTAGAATTTCTAATTCCATTTGTAATAAGTATTTTCATTGACTGAAAACATGTGAAGCTAGAAAATTTGCAAATTCGCAAACCAATGCAATGCAGGGATTTAACTTGGTGCTCAGGACACCAGCAGGGATGTAAAATTCCATGCGCATTTGCGAGTAAATTTTAAGACAGGGCAAGTGAGATTTTCAGAACTTAAATCACTTTTCTTCATTTTTAGCAACTAAATGAAAAATTTAGACCATAAGGGCAAGTAAGTGTTTAGGGAATTTTACACCTCTGATCAGTTATGAAAAATGCACCCTGTTATTGTTACTCAAAGGCTCAATGAGTTATTCTAACACACTTAGCCTGTATAGTCAATCGTAAGATAATGTGTTCTACAGTGCAACAATTCACTGGATGGAAAAGCATGACACAAAGAATGCCGTTTTATGACGTCTTGCAAATTTTTCTGATGTCACCTGTTGTATCCTTGACAGATGGTATGTCAGTTTCACACATCAGATATGCTGTAAAAACAAGCGACTGCATGTAATACAGTCAAGAGTTGGTTGGAGTCTTTTCAAAACGAGTTTTCTTCCATTTTTAGTGTGTAAGAATTGAATAAGATCAGCTCTAGTGTGCGACTTGTTAGTAATGATTTACTGTTTGGATGTCAGTTGTAAGTAGCACACCTCATTTAGACACTTATGTCCGTTTCAATATAGTTTATCTCCTACAAGACAACCAGAACAGATTTGTTTTCTCCATTCTTCTGGGCTGTGCCAAACCCCACCACCCCAAGATCACATTTTCAGGAAGGACAACAACCCACAGAACTGAATTTTTGAAAACAACAACCACCTACTGTATTACATTTTTACAAATCTCCACCACCCACAGGATTTAAAATAGAGCAAATGCCCAGAGGGTCACGAATACCCCCGGCTGGCGCCATTTCTTAATTATAAAATATTTTAAAGTTAATGACAATGATATAAGGCAAGATATAGTTTACAATGTCAGTCTCTGAGTGACTCTGATCTATCATCCCAAGTACAACTTTCCTGGAGTAAATAGTCTTCATGACATGAAGCAAATTTGCTGGGCCATAAAATATAGGTCACTGGCCTGTATATACTTGAGAAATTAATCTGATGGTCACACTGATGTATTATACCAACTATGTTGTTAATCCATTAAATAATCTAAAAGATATTAAGCAAAATCACTTGACCATGAAATATAGGTCATACTGATTTATATTTACTTTGAGGTGAAAGTTTGGGTCACACTGTCATTATATGTAAATATGACATTTAGGTATCAAACAGTGGGAGATATAAGACAAAATCACAGGGCTATGAAATAAAGGTCACATAATCCCAAAATATGATAGTAATACATCAAATTGTCTTCAAGATGTAACATAAAATCACTGGACTATGAAATATAGGTCACAAAGACCTACATTTACTTTTAGGTCAACTGTTGGATCATACTAATTCATAATCCCAAATAATAATGTTCATACATCAATTAACATTCAAGATACGCGGTAAAATTATTGGACCATGAAATATAGGTCGAGGTGACCTACATTTGTTAAGCTATCAATCGTGGTGTCACACAGAACCAATATTCCCAGTATCACATTAATCCATGAAATAGTCATCAAGTTATAAGGCATGAAAATATGATCACAATGACCTTGACCTTATTACACTGAATGCTGATGTGATAAACATATCTGATGCCCATCCTTCTTTAAGAAGTTGTTTGTATAAACAAACTGCAATATACTACTTCATTAAGGCATTAATCCATGAAATAGGCGTCAAAATATGTCAAAATCACTGAAGCATGAAAATAAGGTCACAATGAACTTGACTTTATTACACTGAATGTTGATGTGAAAAACATGTCTGATGCCCATCCTTCTTTAATAAGTGGTTGCTTGTATAAACAAACTGCAATATACTACTTTATTGGGGTGTCCTAGATTTTGACCTCTAGCCCCCCCCACCCCCCTGGGGCATGACCCAGGGGTCCATAGATGTAGAATGGAAGAGAACCCTCCCAGGTACCCCCATACTAAATATGAAAAGTTTCTGATCAGTGGCTGCAGAGTTATAAGTAATCAAAAAACTTCGAAATAAAACTTGGTTATAGAAAGGGTTAACAGATGGAAGGACGGATGGACGGACTAACCGAACGGATGAAAACTATATACCCCTTCAGCATGCCAGGGGTATAATAATTATCATAGCTACAGATAAGACACTTTTACAACCGAAAAGTACTGATATTTTTATTATTTCTCTACAAAAACATATGTAGTGGCACTCACTAGAAGCACCTCATGTGGCGAATCTGATGAAAGATGCCAGAGTTATGGCATAGAAACCAATTTTTAACCTTTATCTGGGGCTATAGCTCTGTAAACAATAATCAACACTGGCCCATTAATGTTCTACACACCGGGTAAAACTCTCAGCAGACGACATTTTAACCCATTGTAGACTGAATAGACTTTCCCACACTATATATGGGAAGAGGCCAATTTCAGTTTTCGGTGCAGCTGGCCATGAAATCTACATATTCCTAAAGAAAAATGGCTAAACTATTTGCAAACAGTGGAGACCCTGATCAGACGCTACATTATGTGGCATCTGGTCTGGGTCTGCACTGTTTGCCAATTACCCTTTTACAGGTCTCCTGACTACAATGGGTTAAAATACTCTTATTTTTCCCAGAATATATGCTTAACATTTCATGGAAGTTATGGAACTAAGGAGACAATATGCATGAATTGTCAAAGTCTACTTTCTAAGAAAAATAAGAAAAAAATATTGTCAATTTGTTGTCTGCCAAATAAGTTCAGATAATGGTAAATGTTAACTCATATGAGACCCTACCAATACCAATGCACAAATAATATTTCAATGAAATCTAGAAATTACAAGTTATCACATAACAAGAAAAATGCCTAACGGCATTATAGATGGGCTTTTTTTAAATAACAAAGAACTTGAGAGTTGTCTCTCTTGCACGTGAAACACCTATAGCTATTTTAAAGGATGGAATTTTTTGAAAAACCCGTCCAAAGATGAAATATGGGCATATGTACTTACAGACTTATCTGTGACTGACAGATGGACAAACACACTGATATCCAGCATGAAAATGCAGTTTTTTAAAAGTAAAACATATTTTAACGAGTAATACTTAACCTATAGATAATGTGCTATTCTCTTCTGTTTTCACACGTTCCACAGAAAAAATGACCTTTCAGTCGTTAATTAAAGTCTTAAACCAGAAGGTCCCTTAGGCAGTTATCTGTGTGACGTAACTCTTCCCGCTCAATTGACCACGTGTCAGTTTCTTTTATGTGTAAAACAATAGACACAATTAGGAGAGATAAGCGAGGGTGGGCGGAGGGAGATAATTGATTATCTATAGGTTAAGTATTACTCGTTAAAATATGTTTTACTTTTAAAAAACTTCATTTTAACTTCATAATACATTAACCTATAGATAATGTGCTAGAATTTGCAGAATAGGAGGGAGGTGCTCTCCTAATTCTAACACCAGTAATATCTCACCACTTCTGGTTAAGACTCAGGAAACTCAAAGGAATCAGATACATTCTAATTCTATATTTAATAGAAAGAATGATCTAGATTCACAAAATAGCATATCTTTAAGGTGTTATGATCTAACAACCTTATATATATTAGTAGACTCTAGAGGAAGCCAGTTCTTAAGTCTCAGAGACCTAACATTGGCCCCCCCCCCCCCCCCCCCCTCTCTTTTTTTTCTTTTTGGGAAACAACAATTGGCTTCAAAAAGAAAAGGGAGTCATTGAGACATAACATAAATATTCCATCGCAAAGTAAGCTAGGAATACAGAAATATTTTCAAAACAAAATTTGTAAAACAAAAAGCCAAGACCATACACTGTAAGTAGTCTATGTAGGGTCTTGAATAAATAAGGAAAAGTCTACTCGGTGGAGTTTCCTATAGATAACTGACATATGTAGATATTTTGGATAAAATTCTAGATATGTGAAGCTATGTAATTGTAATAGTCTAAGCTATTAGAATTATAAACTAATTAGATTCTGTTAATTGGAGCGACAGGACAGTTTCCGATGAACAGACACAGACTTAAAATAACCATAATATGTAATTATTTCCCTTTGATCAAATTAAAGAAGGGGAGATAATAAAAGTAGATGGAGTCAACTTAACTATAACTAAGTTATCCATCAGAAGAAAAAAGGTATAGACAAACATAATGGTTAAAACTATTGCTAGACTAATTGTATTACGAATTTTTAGTCAAGCAATAAAATAATACAGAGTTTGCATATAACTGCTGGGAAGAAAAAAAACAACCTAAACCATTGATAATTAGTTTTGTCATAGACATATAAAAGCGTTTGATGTCCTGACAAAATAATAAAGAATAAACTGTCAACATCATAACTTAAGAGTTTGACAGAGAATAAGAGAGATAAGAATAAGGTTGATCGCAGCAAACTGATTAAGCAATAATAAATAAGCTGGATGGAATCTTTCTATACCAGAAGATTGCCATGAAAAGTACTCCTGAGTAAATAATCATGGAAATCAAGAAATGTTAAAAAATCCACTTTGATACGAATCAAAATGTTCATAAAAAGAGGACTCAGAGAAAAGGTAATAGTGTGATAATCGCTGAAGAAAGATTATACAATAATACTGATTAATAATCTCAAAAAACACTTAATTTATAAGTTAAGAGATAGTATTACTATTCTATACGCATATTTAAGAATAGTAAGGAATATATTAATACTAAATTAAAATTATACTACTGAACAAAATTCCCGCTATAAATAATAGGTTAAGCATAACTATTTATTAAGCAAGGAATTATTAAACATATAACTCTCTATAAAATTACTGCCCGGAAATTTTATAGATAAACATTCAATCAAATTTTTAGAATTGAATATTAATAGAATAAAATCTATGTCTGCATAATTGGTAATTCCTGAAATATCAAATTACGTACTCGCAAATGAGTTCAGGAAGAAAATACATATATATACTCTCGAGATCTATGTGTAAACCATAGAGAGTAATAATATTATTACCGCGATCCCTGACGGAAGGGTAAAAAACATGTATATGAAAGAGATAATAATTAATTTAACGTCATATAGGTTTAAGATAAAATTTGTTTAATCTTTAACCAATATGCAGCAACAGTGACTCAATATTCTGTATTAGTACGTAGAAAAGGAGTACTTAGTCATTAGAATTTTGTATGATTGAAATAGAGATAATGGGATCTAAAAGGATGTATCTCCATGAACTGAATCGAAGGATAATATCCATTCTAAAAAACTAGGGCTTGTTTAAGGCTTAGTTTAACAAGCGTAGAATTGAATTATTTCCAAGTATTCATGAAGTCGTTATGCTCTGAATACTGAGAAAAATGTTAAAATATTGTTTAGGAAATAAAAAAGTGACTGTTCCACAATGTTAGCTAGATTTAAACCTGGAACGTAGCGAGAAGGTCAATCTAATTTAAAAGTAAGATGAGAAAGATAAATAATGAAGATAGATATATAAATATCGGAATAATATATTATCTCCAACAATTATCAAATAATCTGAATGTTTAAAAACATAAATACTACTCGAAAGTTTATTTACCGAATGTATAATCGGAGAAAACTTTCAGTATGTTAAAAAACGTATCACAAAAGTAAGATCTGACCAGGAACGTAGGTGCAGCACTTACTAAGTTGTGAAGTTAATATAAACATATTTTATATTATAAATTGAAGCAGTGCATTTCAAAATCATCGACGTCTTGAAATGACTTATTGTGTGGAAAAATAAATAAATATCCAGTTTCGGACAAGATATTTATCTATATATATAGACCATTTTTGATGCGGACTGGAAATCAAGATATTAATCTTTGCATTATTCGCAAACTGAACTTGAACTCTTAGCGAGAATTACTATGATCCCTTTAACGAATGTAAACATAAAGGAGGGGTAAAGAGATAATTAAGAGTGTTTTAATTCTTTAACGGCTCGTAATTAAGGATGTTTTTCCTTTTGTCTAAGCCTAGACTATAGATTGATTAATATAATTATAATAATATCTGCTATTATGAGGTAAACTCTCGTTAATTAACCTCTAAGCATATATCAAAAATATATATCAACATAATCTAGAGCTTCGGTAAGTTTAGAGGAAGGAAATGATTGACTTTGGCAGTTTCTGAATAGTTACAAAGTCAATAAAACAAAATATCAAAAGGAAAGTATTGTATATAATATCTAATTTAGGCAATAATAATCTGTCACGTACTGAATAATTAATGCCTTTACTAAATATGTATCCATTGTCAATACCCAAGTGCAAGAAAATTTTGATTGACATGGACTCTAGTTATAAATAAAATATTAGAGGTATAGAGCTATTCGAAGCAAAACTATTCCTCAATAAGATAAAGTAGACCTATAATATACGAGGATTAATTGGGTCTAGAAATTATAATCATAATAAAATTATTATTCCAATATGAAGAATCTTCGGGGTAATAGATTCTTACTGAGGCAAAAATATCTGGTATATTGCTATCGTAGTCTTAAATGATCCAGAAGAAAAAATAAAACAGGCAAAGTAAAGAACGTATCGAATTATATCTATGCCTAAATATAAGATTTTTTTCTTATTTATTATTTTATAGCAGAGTTTAGACAGAGCACGACTGACCTAGACTCTTATATAATCAATCAAAAGATAGTATAAAATAGAATAATAGCTTATCGGATCAACTATTTTCCATGTAGAAAAGGCAAAAGGAAAATATGTACCTCAACTAGAATTTTAAATCGTAGTAATCTAGAGAGGTAGCGAATAAATAAATAAAACACAAAATTTGCAGAGTATTTAGAATTCATCTACCCACGTGAACTTGAAATAAAGGAAACAACGGAGACTTCAGCCTCCTCCTCATACTTGGATTGTTATCTCTACATCGACAATGGAAAGCTTACTACTAGGCTTTACGACAAACGGGATGACTTCAATTTTCCCATCATTAACTTTCCTTTCCTGAGCAGTAATATTCCTTCTGCACCAGCATACGGCGTTTACGTTTCACAGTTAATCCGTTATGCCAGAACCTGTTCAAATTATCAGGACTTCATGGAGCGTGGGAAAGTGCTCACTCAAAAGTTGTTGAGCCAGGGGTATCAAAAAACCAAACTGGTAGCAACACTTAAGAAGTTCTATGGGAGACATCATGATCTAGTCAATCCCTACAATGTGGCAGTTTCCAGAATTGTTTCTGATGTTTTTGCCAGTGACGCGCCATAAGTAGACTTCCCAAATCCCGGACAAACGCTTCTACCGATATTTCCTTCGTTCAGGCCCATGGGAATGGTGGGCGAAGCTTGCTTACCAAGTAATGCTTACTATCCGCGGACGCCTGATTACACCCTTTTGTTCTGGGGTCCATGTCTGTTGGTCTGAACATTCTGATTCGTCATTCGTTTATGGATTTATGATTTTGGATTACGGCTTTGGTACCATGACCGCAACTACTTATCTGGTTGGTGTAAATTTCCGATACCTTAAGAATGAAAAATTAATAGAAAGTAGAAAAGATCGATTGCTACTTTCTTGTCAATTTACTCCTTAGATTACATGCTGATTACATATCGGAGCATGTAGAAGAAAAACAGGGGAGGAAAGAAGGAAATTTTTTAGATTTCGTGTATATTTTTCTTCTTATAAATAACGATAGTTTTATAGTTCACCTTTGCCCTAGAGCCGAATAAGGTGAATATGTAAGAAGTTAATCTCTTTGTAGCGAATAAAAGAGATATAATTATAGCTGGAAGTATCTTCTACACTTAGTGAATGAATTGCGAATTTGATCGTAACCGATAATTCTTAATTCATTTTCAATAATAAATATATATATAGAATTTAAGTCAAGTTCAAGAGTGACTGGACAGAATTCAACAATATAAATGGCTACTAGGTATTAGAACCCATCGCTGTCATTCAATAACCTATAATCCAAGACTATACATGTCTATAGTGGTTATTAAATAAATATATGTTGAGCTAGTACTAGTGACTACTACTCGGACACTAGTAATCCGACACAAAGTCTACGAAACTACTGACCGGTGGAATTTCGTTAGAATGACCTGGCACTACTCTACGAAGTGCCTCCCGACGAAATTTTCGTTAGAGCCAGAATTTAACCGCTTTCTAGCGAATTAAAGAGATAAAACATAATTTGAATGACCTGGCACTAGTCTACGAACTGCTGCACGGTAAGAATTTTGTTATAGTCGGAAGTTTAACTCTTTCTAGCGGATAAAAGAGATAAAACATAAGTTAATTTAAAATATTAATGGAATTACACACCTATAATAAGTCAATGGAATATTAGAGATTCTAGTCTGATTCGGGAAAGACTGTACAGAATTTTTTGTATAAAAAGTTATTATGTATTTCACTTAATAACCTGTATCCATTGACTTAAACGTGAATGGAGCTCTATGAACGATAATAGATTGTTCGGGAATTAGTGATCATTATTTTGACACTAGTTACCCGACACAATGACCGGACACTAGTATTCGTAACTGTTGCCCGGTAAAGTTACAAGTAATTTGACAAATTGATCGGATAGTAGTATTCGTAACTCTAGTGCGATGAAAAAGGGAGATTATATATGAAAACTGAGCGGGCACAAGTATTCGAAACTTTTTCCCGAAGATAATTAATTATTAGGCAAAAATTGACCAGACACTTTCTGTAAAAGTTTGCCTGGTGAAAAATCAGAAATAATATAATAATATCACCGGGTATAAGTATCAGAAATATTACTGATACTTTGCCCAGTGAAAAAAATTTTTAATAATTAGACATAATGACCGGAAGTTAGTATACGTGACTATTTTGCCAGGTGAAATATGTCAAAAACTAAGTCTTTCCAGAAAATAATTAAATTATTGACTGGAGACTAGTTGACTGGTGCCTGGTTGATCGGTGACTGGTGACTGGGTGACTGGTGACTGGTGCCTGGTTGACTGGCACCTGGATGACTGGTGACTGGTGCCTGGTTGACTGGCACCTGATTGACTGGTGACTGGTGAAGCTGATTGACTGGTGCCTGGTTGACTGGTGACTGGTGGACTTAGACTTTATCGGATACTAAGTACCCAAAGATGCCACCTTGATGGGTCTTACCCCGGCAGTATAGCCATATGGGGTGGGGCTCCCATCAGTAAAGAATTGTCTTATAACCCATCAAGGGTTGACAAGTTCTTTACAATCAGCTTCTCCACCATGAGAATCTTTAGCCAACTGAAGATCTCTGCAAACAAAAGTCCAGGAAAAACATATCGTAATTGCTGAATAACCTGGAACGAAAAGAACAAAAATATTCTGCATATATAAACACGACTATCGAACCTATCGCGCACGAGCGTTGTGCCCAATAGCGAGAGTCCCGAAAACGCATGTGGAAAAAGACCAGTCAAAAAATACATGAAATCGAAAATTGAAAATTTTAAATAATAACACAGAAAGTGAAAGGAGTGATAAATAAACAAAAGAAACACAAGGATACATAAATTTATCTGTGAGGAAAGAAATAATCCAAATTTCTATCACAGGTAAATAATCCTTGTTGAATTTCTTTGTCCACAGAAAAGAAACTGACACGTGGTCAATTCAGCGGGAAGAGTTACGTCACACAGGTAACTGCCTAAGGGACCTTCTGGTTTAAGACTTTAATTAACGACTGAAAGGTCATTTTTTCTGTGGAAGGTGTGAAAACAGAAGAGAATAGCACATTATCTATAGGTTAATGTATTATGAAGTTAAAACACAATACCCACCACTATCATGCGGTGAGATATGAAAATGTTTGACAACATGTTTGGCTGATTTATAAGTAAAAGAGATGTTATTTTCATTACCATAATAATCTTACTTATTGAGACAAACACGCCTAAGCAAACAGTGTAGACCCAGATCAGATGACTCAGAATGCAGCATCTGATCAGTGCCTACACTGTTTGCCACTCATTTAAGACACATCAGTAGGTAGTAACATGGACTCTTTTTTTTCAAATTTTAGGACACAGGTATGGTAGGAGTTCAGGGCCCAATTGTTCAAAGCATCATTAGCTTAACGAGCTCATTAGTGGTCAAAATGTTAACTGTTCTAGTAAGTACAATATCTAATTCACAGGAGTTGTTGCTGAAAAAAATGTGAGTAGCTTTTGCAAATGCACAACAATATTTTCAGTGTAACTGCTGTCCATGCAAGTGGTCAGATTGCCTTGCAATACTGTTTGGCCTTATTTCTGTTTTTGTTTTTGCAAATGCAAAAGCTACTCATATTTTTTTCAGCAAAAATGTTATCGTATATTCCATATTTAATGATCAAAGTTTTAACGATACCTTAACTAACGACATCGTTAGTTTTGAACAACTGGGCCCAGATGTCCCAATGTTTAAGGTAAAAGTCATCATCTTTTGACTGCTGTTATTAATGATAAATTATAACTATTACCTTAGCACTGTAATCCATCTGTAAGAGGTCATACTTTCCCGACACTTTCACAAACTTGTTCCTGTTTGCCCAGTCATTGCGGGTTTTATCAGAGAATCTACAGAAACAAAAACAGAAATAAGGCAAAACAGTATTGCAAGGCAATCTGACCACTTGCACGGAGAGCACAGTTACACTGAAAATATTGTTGTGCAAATGTTAAGGGGTCTTACCAGAAATTGTCGAGAAATATATACATGTCTAGATTAGACACTCTTTTAACAAAAAAAAAAAAATATTGATATTTTTCTTATTTCTCCATGAAAACTGGTAGGTGCTCATTAACCCTTGTCCTCCTGAACCATGATATACCCTGCCTTTGCAAACAATGTAGATCCAGATCAGTTGGCTTCTGAAGAAGCCAACTGATCTGGATCTGCACTGTTTGCCATTAAGTATGTGAATTTACATCAACAATTTAGATCAAGTAGTCTGATTGGCAAACTAGAAGTGGGCGTGGCCTCTTAATTTATTCAGCAGGACAAGGGTTAAAAGTACTTTGCTGGGATGCTTCTAATGAGTACCCACAACATACCTTTAAATGGAAAAATAAGCAGAATATTTATCTGGACACTCTCTTGACTAGACCTATGCTCATGTATGACTTTTATATGGACGCTATGTGCAATCACAAACAAAGCAGACATAGTCCAAGGTGAGCAGTTCTTGATGATGATTTCATGTTTAATGGCACATCAATCCATGTGGGTCATTTGTGTTTAAGCATAATTTGTTTTGTTTGTGTTGAGGTTTTACGGCCCAGTCAACCCAATGGGGTCATGTGGAGCGCGGTCAGTTTACCTAATCACACGTTTACTGGTAGTTCTCTAAGCGGTTAACCAGTATTGTGCACATTCTTTCGCCAGAAAGCATAATTTGTTAGCATAGATGATTAACCAAAAACAAAAATATTGCTATTTTTCCCAAGTCTCCATGAAATTTTTCCTTCCATTTCCAAAATTACAATTTATGAGAAACCAAATAACTCTATTCATTCCAGTTCCAAAATTACAATTTACACAAAAATAAAATGGCTTCAAACTTACTTTTTTAAAAAATGTTTCTTGGCAGCCTCGAGACTACCACCACAGGGCATCAAAGCATTCTGTCCTTTGTAGCCGACCCGACCCCATCTAAACCAGGCATAATATAGCTTCTTGTTGTCATCTTCCAGAAGTTGAATAATGAAGTATTTGTTGTTGTTGTTCGATACATTAGTCTGAAAATGGTATCATGCATTTTGGGATGTAAGAAAGCCCAGCCAGAGCCCTAGATAAAGGACTTTTAAAAAAAACAAAAAATAAATGAAAAAATAAAAGATACATCATAATTCTGCACAAAAACATAATTATGTGTAGTCATTAAAGGTCCCATGCTGAGGAACTTCTAATAAGTACCCACAGAATATTTCCATATAGAATATGAAACAAATAGTTATCAGGATACCCATATTATCTAGAGGTCTAAAGACATATCAAGGGTTACACAGCTATTGATGATACTTTTCTATTTTCCATTACGAAAATACATCTATCAAATATACAGAAAATTTCAACTCCAAAAAAACTGAAAATTTTCAGATAAAAAAACTCTAATATTTTCCATATTTCTGCTCAAAACATATATTGTGGGTACTCGTTAGAACCGCAGAGGCGGTTTAGAAATGCCGAGGCGGTTCTAACGATTACCCACAATCTATGTTTTTGAGCAGAAATTAGTAAATTAATGTATACCCCTGTAAACCCCAGTTTTACTTTATAAAAATGGGGTTTAAGGAGGTCAAAATTATATAGGCATGTTTTCATGATGCCTGGAAAAGAGTTTGACATTTCACACACATTTTCTTGCAAGGACACAATTCACATGTTCCTAATACAATCTGCACAAAATGCCAAACCCTTTTTTCTGGTAGAATTAAGAAATACTAGACTGCGCAGCTGATGGCATGCCATCGCAAAACCCCACACTTGTTGCTAATAGCATGACTGAAAGGATAGACAACCAGACGGACTTGCTCTCCCACACCCTTACCATGAGGGAAGGTCATGTAGCATGTTTGGCTAAATTCCGCCCAGAGGTTTAGGAGGAGATAGCATGACGGACAGATGGACAGACGCCAGACACACAGAAAATAATGTTGCTCTCATACATCCTTACCATGAGGGAAAGTGCGGGAAAGGGATGTAGCAAGTTTGGTCCCCACTGGTGGTTTAGGAGACAGCGTGACGGACAGATGGATGGAGAACGGATGCAACAGCATGTGATGTAGCAAGTTTGGTTGAATTCCGTCCAGTGGTTTAGGAGGAAATCGAGTGACCAACAAATGGACAGACAATGGACACATGCAAAAATAATGTTGTTCTTGCACACCCTTACCATGAGGAGAAGTGATGTAGCAAGTTTGGTAGAATTCCACCCAGTAGTTTAGTATGAGATAGCGTGCAAACGGATGGACAGCCGGATGGACAACCAGATGGATGGATGCATTCATAATATCCCCATTGCTTTTTTAAAACAAGAGGGCCATGATGGCCCTGTAGCGCTCACCTGAGCAACATAGCATTTTGAGAGCCTGATCTAGAACTGATCAAGGCAAATATTCTGATCAAAGTTCAAAATGATTATATTAACAAGTAAGACAATGTAGCATGTCTAATGGACTGTGAAATAAAGGTCAAGGTCAAATATGGATGACTGCACTCAAGAGGCCATGCTAATATGTATGCATGTACTAAGTACATTGACCTAGAAATCGAACTTGACCTAGAAATCATCAAGACAAACATTCTGAGCAAGATTCATATGATTGCTTCAAAAATGTGACCGCTAGAGTGTTAACAAGGTTTTCTGCTGATTTGGCCAGGTGACCTAGTGTTTGACCCCAGGTGACCCAGTTTCAAACTTGACCTAGAAATCATCAAGACAAACATTTTGAGCCAGATTCATGATGATTGCTTCAAAAATATGACCGCTAGAGTGTTAACAAGGTTTTCTGCTGATTTGGCCCGGTGACCTAGTTTTTGACCCCATGTGACCCAGTTTCAAACATATCCTAGAACTCATCAAGAAAAACATTTTGAGCCAGATTCATGATGACTGCTTCAAGAATGTGACTGCTAGAGTGTTAACAAGGTTTTCTGCTGATTTGGCCCAGTGACCTAGTTTTTGACTCCAAGTGACCCAGTTTCAAACTTAACCTAGAAATCATCAAGACAAACATTTTGAGCAAGATTCATGATGATTGCTTTAAAAATGTGACCGCTAGAGTGTTAACATGGTTTTCTGCTGATTTGGCCCAGTGACCTAGTTTTTGACTCCAAGTGACCCAGTTTCAAACTTTACCTAGAAGTCATCAAGACAAACATTTTGAGCAAGATTCATGATGATTGCTTCAAAACTGTGACCGCTAGAGTGTTAACAAGGTTTTCTGCTGATTTGGCCTGGTGACCTAATTTTGACCCCAAGTGACCCAGTTTCGAACTTGACCTAGAAATCGTCAAGACAAACATATTGAGCAAGATTCATGATGATTGCTTCAAAAATGTGACCGCTAGAGTGTTAACAAGGTTTTCTGCAGATCTGGCCCGGTGACCTAGTTTTTGACTCCAAGTGACCCAGTTTCGAACTTGACCTAGAAATCATCAAGACAAACATTTTGAGAAGATTCATGATGATTGCTTCAAAAATGTGACCGCTAGAGTGATAACAATGTTTTCTGCTGATCTGGCCCGGTGACCTAGTTTTTGACCCCAGGTGACCCAGTTTCGAACTTGACCTAGATTTAATAGAGGCAAACATTTTGAGCAAGTTTCATCAAGATTGGGTCAAAACTATGACCTCTAGAGTGTTAACAAGTTTTTCCTTTGATTTGACCTGGTGACCTAGTTTTTGACCCCAAGTAACCCAGTATCGAACTTGACCTAGATTTCATAGAGGCAAACATTCTGGCCAAGTTTCATCAAGATTGGGTCAAAACTGTGACCTCTAGAGTGTTAACAAACTAATTGTTGACTACGAACGACGGACGACGGACATAGGGTGATGACAATAGCTCACCCCGAGCTTTTGCTCAGGTGAGCTAAAAATGCATGGGGATAAATATTTTGGTCCATAACTCCATTTAATAAAGATTTTTTTGCCAAACCATATAAATAGTTTACTTATTTCTCCATGAAATTATACTTTTTTTTTCACAAAAAACATGAATATTTTTACTTATTTCTCCATGAAATAATACACTTTTTTCACCAAAACATAGCAATATTTCACTTATTTCTCCAGGAACTATACACCTTTTACACCAAAACATGTGAACAGTTTACTTATTTCTCCAGAAATCTATACATTTTTCCCACAAAAACATATGAATATTTTACTTATTTCTCCATGAAACTATGCAGCGTGGTTACTGATTGGAATCATCTTGCAGAGGTGATTCTAACTACTGCCCACCCCATATTTTCCTTGGAAAAATAAGGTAAATGCCCTAAAATTTTAAACACTTTATTCCACACATTATGGCCCAAATTATGCTTTCTAGGCAATGGTTTCTTAAAATACTGCAAACAGTGTAGACCCTGATCTGACTGCTTCTTTGCATATGTCATTTTGTCAGAATTTGTTTGTTTGTGTTGAGGTTTTACGGCCCAGTCAACCCAATGGGGTCATGTCGAGCGTGGTCAGTTTACTTAACCACAGGTTTACCGGGCAGGCTTATTCTAAGCGGTTAACCAGTATTGTGCACATTCTTTTCGCCAGAAACTGACAACTGCCCTTCTTCAATCAGCGGAAGGGAGAGAATGACTGTAGAAAATATTTCATGATCAATCTCCACGATAAAATGTTGCCGACTTCCGCGGGGATCGAACCCGCGACCTCCTGGTCTCCAGTTTGTCAGAAACTTTGGCATATGAAATATTAAGACATTTAGAGTATCTATTTGGATACTTACAACCTAGAGCTATGACCTACTGAACTAAAAAAAAAAAAGTGAAACAATAATACCCGCCATTATTGTGAGGCAGGCAAATAACTGTCAAAAATTGATGAAATTTCCCCATTAGCAATTCCGAAAACAGATCTCCATTATATCAATGCAAATACCAAGTTTGGTAAAAATCAACTGATATTTACAGAAGTTATCATCTGGAAACGAAAATACAGATGAACGTACGACTGACGGATGGACTGACACAAGGACGACCAATGTGAAACCATAATATTCTGCCACTATTGAATGGTGGGGTATAAAACTAGGCAAGACTGAAAATAATGAATGTGAACAGACCTGATTAAGCATAACATCATAAATATCAGAACCTTCATAATAAACATGTGCTTTGCCGACCAATGGGCAGTCGGCGTCTACTGGGGCCTTTCCCGACATAACCACTGTCTTTACTGAAACAGAACCAATAAAACAGCTTCAGATTATTTAACAGACACATTTCACAAAAATGTCTATTTAGATAACAGGGTTACCAGTTAATGACAACACTGTACTGAAACAGAACAAATAATATGGTTGAGATTGTTTAAACTTTACCACTCTCTTGGCAAATTCAGTAGACTTCAAATTGATGATATTCTTATTTTTCCCAGAAAATAGGCTTTGACATTTCATGCAAATTAAGATCACTGTAGCTCAAACCCACCCTTACAGCATCATGAACACTACTATGTATCAACAAAAAGCATTTGTTTCCTCATCTTCTACAAAAACATATATGCCATGTGTACTCATTTGAAATGTCTTGCTGAGAGCACAGTATTTGAGTACACTGGAATGCCATTATAATGCGGTCCCTTATAACTCAGAAACCATTTTATAACGCGGTTGGTCTGTGGCTCCCATTTTTTTGTGCAGTTTTTCTCCGAATTTTGAAAGTTTTGCACTTTTTCCGCAGAACTCAGCAGTCAAAAAATCGTTAGCTATGACCATATACTCGCTGATTTACACATTTTCTTTTATCAGAGTTGTCATCAGTATTTTGTCTTTAAGCTATTTCAGAGTAATTTACAAGTGTCATTTTTTCTATTCATCTTCCTGGATAGAGGATTAAGGTTTATACCGTAGCTGTCAATCAGCTTTGATCTAGCTGCAATACCAGTAAATGTCGTTGTGTCATTTATGAGTGATATATGAGCAAAACAAACAATGCCAAAAAAGGCTCTGATGTTATTATAGGACGTAAACACATTCAACCCATAAAATGCCAGACAAAATCTGTATTAGACGACAATCTAATTTATTTTTTTCTATTTTCAGAGAAAGTAACTCTTGACATTTCATGTGAATCGTCTGCTTGGCAGACAATTCACATGAAATATCAGGACATGTTTTCTCTTCCAAATAAAAAAAAAAAATAAAGTCCAAAATGTCGTCTGCTGCAGTTGTAAGGGTTAACTGAATATATAGATGAGCCCTAATTTTTCGCCGGCTGAAAAAAAAAAAAAAAATCAAATGCCCAGAGTGTAAAGCGAACATTTCATATCCAATCTAGCGTGTACCTTCTGTAAGGTAATTGCGTCAGCAATTATAAGACACTAATATGCTGGTTCCCAGCTTTTCAGTACATTTTGGTCTCCCGCTCATCTCTGCAGCTCTTTCCGTTTCAACAGACAGTAAGGACGAATTTAGTTACTTACTCTGAAAAGAATTGGGCTTCTTGGGTGTAAAAAAAAAAGGACAAGCTTTCTTCATTAAATAAAGTTTATTTATGTGTAACAATTCATGTGTAACAATTTTTTTTTTCATCGGACTGCACATGGAACTGCGGTAGTATAGAAGTAGGTGGGGTGGGAGGACCAAGTTTAAAGTCTGACTGCTATAGCGTGTGATCACTTATAATGCCGTCAGCTGTCTTGGACCCCACCGACCATGTTATAATGGCGTTGCAGTGTATATGTTGTTGTTTTTTTTTTCTGTGGTGTAATAACAAAAATATTTATCTGGATACCTCTCCTATTTACAACAATGTAAAGTGTTTCCTACTGTGAAATCAGATTGACCCATCTGGGACTGCACTGTTTGCATAACTAAATATCCTAAAATTTCAGCTCTTTAATCCATGTTTTTTGGGTTTTTTTTTTTGTTTCTTACATTTTGGTTTCACAACATCTTTGGTGACATGGCAAACAGTGTAGACCCTGATCAGACTGTTCCTTCAGCAGCAGTCTGATCTGGTTCTGTATTGTTTACATGCATATGTCATTTTGTCAGAAAAGTTAGCTGAAATTTTAGGACAATTATCATAAGTCTGATGAACACTAATTGTCCGCCCATTGATACCATTTTCCGTAACCAGGATTAAGTAATACCGCAGGACCAATGGTCCTAAACCGCTCACCTGAGTGCTGAGTAGTTAGTGCACTGGACTGGTGCTAGAGGCCCTGGGTTCAATCCCCATGACAGGCGAGAAAACATTTGGTGACAGAATATGCTTTCCTTATTGTCATTTGCAGGTATCACAAGTGACAGAATTTGACCTTGGCGTTAAATGGGTTATGGTCAACCCAGACACATCATTTGAACAAATAACAATGGGTCATAGATCCCAATGCTACATTCATAGTTTCAAGGCCATTATCCCACTGATTCCAGAGAAAAAAAATTTTGAAGATTATTCACCATATATGGTCATGGTGGCCATCTTGGTCATATGACGGAACAACTGAACAAAATTTCATTTCTTCCGACCCATAAAAGCTTCATATTAAATTTGACTTCAATTTTCCCAGAAGTTTTTAATGAATATTAAGTTTTAATATTGATATCTGAATGACCTTGACCTTTGATACTCATGTAGCTTCATTTACTCATTTAGTTGATTACAAATACATAATTAAAGTTCACAGGCAACAATAGTTTCCAAAAAATTAACATCCACTTTTTCCCATACAAAAACATATGCGACCAAATTTGACGTCAAGGTCAAGCCAGTCATCATTTGAATAAATTACAATGGGCCCCAAGACCACAATACTAGATACCAAGTTTCAAGACAATTGGTCCATTAGTTCCGGTGAAGAAGGTTTTTTAAATGTTTTTATCATATATGGGCATGGCTGCTATATTTGTAATGTGACCAAACTCATATTAATTAATTTTCATTTCCTGGTTCCTAAAAGCTTTCCTATGAAATTTGGTTACAAATGGCCCAGTGCTTTCTGAGAAAAACAAGTTTTACTTTTCAATATCTGAATGACCCTGGACCAAGGTCAAAGAATGACCTTGACCTTGAATACTCATAATAGTTTCATTTACTTATTTACATGTAGCTACCTGCATCTACAAATTTTCAGATCACAGGCTGCAATAGTTTCTGAAAAAATAGACAGTTTTGACTTTTTCCCATGCAAAAGCCTATGCGACCAAAGTTGACCTTGGCCTTAAATAGATCAAGGCCAACCAGGGGTCATCACTGAATAAACTATAATTGGCTCGAAGACCCAATGCTACATACAAAGTTCCATGATAATCAGCCCACTGGTTCCTGAGAAGATTTTTTAAAAGGTTTTGACCTTATATGGGCATGGTGGCCATACTGGTCATGTGACCAAACTCATATTTATTAGTTTTCATTTTCTTGTTCCTACAGACTTTCAAATGAAATTTGGTTACAAATGGCCCAGTAGTTTCTGAGACAAACAAGTTTTAATTTTCATATCTGAACGACCTTGGGCCAAGGTCAAGAAATGACCTTGTCCCTGAATACTCATGTAGTGATTGGCTTGAGTCCCCACTGCTATACACCTTGGCCTACTGGTTTGGGAGAAGAAGATTTTTTTAAGGGGTTTTACCTTATATGGGCATGTGTTGAGGGTTTTTTGCCTTATATGAGCATGGCGGCCATCTTGATCATGTGAGCTGGACCCTGCGAACAAACTTTTGTTCCCCCACCCCATGAATGCTCCACATGAAATTTGACTTCAATCGGCCCAGTGGTTTCAGAGGAGAAGATGTTTGAAAATATTGACAGACGACAGACTACAGACGACAACAACAGAGGCTAGTCATACTATAAGCTCACCAGTGAGCCAAAGGCTCAGGTGAATAAAAATCAGAGAAAAAGTTAAATTTGAGAATAAAGTTTGTAAAAAAGTGAAAAAAGAATGAAAGTACCAGCAGGTCTTTTCTTAGCCCCTGACTTTGCCTTTGCTCCACTTTTCCCTGCCTCAGCATCCTCTTCATCTTCCTCTACAGGTTCTTCCTTCACCTTTGACCCTGACTTTGCCTTACCCCTCCCACTCTTTGCTGCTTTATCAGTGGTTGCAGTTGCAGTTGTAGACACTGGTGCAGGGGCTCCTGGATCTGCTTTGATTGCAGCTGCAAATATACCTAAGGCTTAGCATGCTGGGCAAACATTTCAGCAGACTACATTTTGAAATAGGTTTTATATTTTTTCCCAGGAAATAGACTTTGACATTACATGCAAACTCTTTTCTTTTTCCCAGTAAACAGACTTTGGCATTTCCTATTGCTAAAGCCAATTTTCCGAAAAAAAAAAAAAAAAAAAAAAATAAGAAAAATATTTTAACCCTTAAAGCGCCAAGAAAATCTGTCTGAAAATGTTGTCTGCTTATGTCGTCTGCTGCGTCTTCTTGCAAACTTTGCAAACTTTTCAAACTTACATTTTGCATATAGGCAAACAGTGTGGACCCAGATCAGGCTGCTCCTAAAGGAGCAGTCTGATCTGGGTCCACACTGTTTGCAAAAAAGACTTTTAAAATCACAAGCAGATGACAAAGCAGATGACAATAGTTGTGATTGGCGCTTTAAGGGTTAAATGTCACTGCTGAAACTTTTACCTAGCATGTTAGGCATTAATTCAGGTGCAGGTAAGGTGATAACTCATTACGAAAACACGCCTATTCAAATATATAAAAAAATTCTCCTCCAAAAATTTTAAATTTTCAGATAATAAAACTGTGATATTTTTCATATTTCTACTCAAAACATAGGTTATGGGTACTCGTTACAACTGCCTCGATGAGGCGGTTCTAACGAGTACCCATAATCTATGTTTTTAGCAGAAATAAGAAAAATAATATATACCCTGTAAACCTATATAAAAGGGGGGTTTAAGGGGGTCAAAATTATATAGGCATGTTTTCATGATGCGATATGATAATTAAGATAATTGGTATTCCATATTTTTACCATATTCTGTGCCCTATTCTTGCAATATGCACCATACATTTTTTTAAAGAAAATAAGAATTGTCAATAAGCAGTGCTTATTAAATATCCCCCGCGAGGACCTAAAGGTAACAGACTGACAGACATGCAGACAGATGGGCGATAAAACAGTATATCACAAGTAACTTTTGGGTGCAAATATAACAAAAATGTTCTACCAAATATTCCCTTAGTCTGGGGTTTGTTTGTGTTGAGGTTTTACGGCCCAGTCAACCCAATGGGGTCATGTTGAGCGTGGTCAGTTTACCTAACCACATGTTTACTGGGCAGGCTTAGTCCTCTAAGCAGTTAACCAGTATTGTGCACATTCTTTCGCCAGAAATTGACAATTGCCCTTCTTGAATCAGCGGAAGGGAGAGAATGACTGTAGAAAATATTTCACGGTCAATCTCCACGAAAGAATGTTGCCGACCTTGGCGGGGGTTGAACCCGCGACCTCCTGGTCTCCAGTCGGACGGCGCATCCAACTGAGCCACCGATGCAGTCTGGGGTTATGGAAAAATAACCGAACCCCCTTTTCTGAGAAAATTAAGACAAATTTATGTTTAAACTTCCTCTACTGCTTTGTATGTCCAGCAGCTTAAGGGAGCCATTTCAAAAGAATCTAAACTGATGTGCATACAGTCTTCACTTTTCAAAATTATGAATGTTTTAGCCATCATACACAGCTCTAGATAAGAGGGGGTATCAGGTAAATATTCTTTATTTCTCCACAAAAAAACATAGGGTATGGGTACTCATTAGAAGTGCCTCAGTGATTACTCACAACATGTTTTTGTGCAGAAATTATGTTTCAGATGCAATAAGCAATTTATCTGGAGCTATGAATTCATGGTGGTCTTGTCCAAATTCAAAGACCAAAAAATCCAGATTAGCTATTTTGATGTGAAAGGTTACATTCTAGTTAATGCTACTTACTGGATTTTTCTCTTGCGACTTTTCTGGTGACATTAGTGACTGTATTTGTCTGTTCCATCTTTTTTATGTCTATTTTGTATGACCTGTGACAGGCCTCCAGATCATATGAAGACTGTTTGGCTTTCTGTGCCTCCTCCAAGTCGAGAGTGGCTGCTGCGCCGTATGGATTGTAGTTACCCTTTTCGTCCTCCCATTGCCAAGTGTAAAACACTGCAAAAAGGTGTAAATTTACAGTTTGAAAATTCTTAACTTCCACTTGTCCTACATAAATGGAGGTATTGATAATTCAGTAATTTACAAAGGAAATTTACAAGGAAATGATCAAAAAATTTTCTTGGAATTTTCCAGCTCGGGGATACGCCATGAATGCAGTTCAGAAAAGAAATGCACTGCAAGACATTGTGTGATACCTTGCCACCGATATGTGTTGAAAAAAGGAATATTTTGTGTTGGAGATTTAAGTGCCTTGGTGAGGCTTTTCTAATGAATACACATAACATATGTATTTGTGGAGAAATAAGAAAAATATTTATCTGGGTAAGCCTTTATATATGTCTGTATTAGCTCTTAAAGCACTAGGCACACTTGCAGCATATGACAGTCTGATTTTTGTGTGTGTGTGTGTGTATTTTTCAGAGAAAGAAGGCTTGACATTTCATGTGAATCATGAAATGCCAAAACTTATTTCTCTGAAGAAAAAAAACAGAGAAAGAAAAAATGAAAAAGAATTTAGAATGCCATCTGCTACAATTTTATTTAGCACTTTAAGGGTTAGTAAGCAATGCTTACAGGATAACACATGCAAAAAATACCTGATTAAAAGAAACTGAAGTTGTCGCAAGAAATTAGTTTACGTTTATCAGGGGCCATAAGTCATGTCAGAATCAACAAATAAATCCTGTACCTGAACCAGTAGCTTTTCATCACTAATGCTTAGGCCTAAAAAAAAAATGTTATGCTTCTGATTTCTAGACCACCTGTCAAAAATTATGCCGACTGCATTTTTTTTTTTTTTTTTTTTTTTTTTTTTGCATAGGAAACAAAAAAAAAAAAAAAAAAAAAAAAAAAAATCTGCAACCAACCCCAGACAATCTGGTTTTTTATATAGTTCATTACATAATTTGTCCGTACCAATTTTCAGTCTTCATCATTCGTTTATTTACTTCCAGTATGGCTGCACCCTTACAAGCCAAACCGAGCACATTAGTGCAGTTTATTTCAAAGCATGCAGCCACATCTCGGCTTAAAATAGAATAAAAGCTGTTTAACACAGCACTCCTTTATCATCGGTATTCAAAAATGGTCAAATGTTCAGTAAGAGAAGTCAAAATACTTTAAGATTCCATTAAAAAAATTTATGATTTACCACTGTAATTTGACTTGAAAAAAAAAAAGGGAGAGAGACAGAAAAAAAAGGCTGACCTTCCAATCCTATGGCTAATTGGTGATGAAATCGGAAACAAAACATTATTTTTTTTTAGGCCTTAGCACTCAGGGTAAAATTTTCAGCTGATGACAAACTGATTTTTTTTCTTTTTCTTTTGTATTAATATGTTGTCTGCTGAACTAGCCCAGAGAGTGGTAACAGTTAAGCCACCATACTGATTGTGTTTCAATCAGACAAAGACTGACAAGTAACAGGCCAAAAACCAACTTTTAACATTTATCACAGACCATAACTCCATAAATAATTATTGAAGTTAGCCCATTAACAATTCCAAATAAGATCTTCCCAAAACCCGTACAAAGTTTCAGTGAAATCTATGAAATTTACTGAACTTATCACACAGAAATATTTTTTTATACTGAACAGGGTTGATGACTTGCATCCGTATGTACATATAAATCTTTTAACAACAGCCCATGTTTCTTCATCACTAAGGCTTGAGCAAACCCGTGAAGACCCAGATCAGATGCCACAGGATGCAGCATCTGATCAGGGTCTACAGTGTTTGCCACTCATCCACCAATGTTTTGGCACAGTAACAGGTAGTAAATACATAGTCAACATAGAAATTTTAGAAGAATACGGTAAGGAGTTTTTGGATTTGAATACTCAGGGTAAATACAGTATGAATTCTTACAGGGTCAGACTCAGAGGGGGTTCAGATGGTTCTTCTTTTGACTTAAAACTTAATTTAACACGCGAAATTTTGGGTAAATTTGATAAATTTGGGATGTCTTATTTACCCTAAATATTCATACTCTTTACTGTTACCTTTAAATATACTTCATAGGTCTAGATAAGAGTGGGTACCAGGTGAATAGTTTTCTTATTTCTCGACAAAAACATATGTTGAGGGTACTCATTAGAAGTGCCTCACCGAGGCACTTCTAATGGGTACCCTCAACATATGTTTTTGTCGAGAAATAAGAAAAATATGGACACTTTTTTGTTGAAAAAAAAAAAGCGCCTTATGATATCAAGAGCTATACATACTTCTTTTCAACAAGCCAATTTAACTACCTATGAATATGTGTAAAATTGCTTGATGAGTGGCAAACAGTGTAGACCTAATCAAAGGATGCATTCTGTGGGGTCTGACCTGGGTCAACACTGTTTGCTCAGGCATGTCTTTCAAATATGTATTGTAAATTCAGAAATTTGATCAAATCGAACCCCCTCAGAAATCATCCTGGGTCTGCCCTTGAATTCTTAAACTGCATAAAACTTACAATCCCCTTTGTCATCTTTCACAGCTAATCTGATCGGTCTTTCCCAGCCTGTCTTCTTGTTCTTCTGTACCATTTTGTCAAAGTTCACCACCATTTTAACACCATTATCTAACTCAAACTCAACCTGCAACAAATCCTGAATATGTAACTAAGATATACAGTGCTCTAGATAAGCTATTCTTACAATGAGCATTTACTCCTTGCTTTAAAGCTAAATGCTGAAATGCCCATTTGCAATGCTTAACTTGAAGCACCAAGCAAAATTGCAGCATACAAAATTCTAATTTTATCAGAGAAAATAAGGCTTGGCATTTATGTGAATTGTCTGCCTAGAAGACTATTCACATGAAATGCCAAGCCTTACTTTCTCTGAAAAAAAAAAAAAAAAAAAAAATCAGAATGCCATCTATTGCATTTGTCATCGGTGCTTTAACCCTTGTCCTGCTGAAGAAATTAAGCTGACACACCCTTTACAAATTTCCAGCCAATCAGATTACTTGATCCAGATTGATGATATAAATTCACATACTGAATGGCAATTTGCCATTGGCAAACAGTGCAGATCCAGATCAGCTGGCTTCTTAGAAAAGGCAGGGTATATCCAGGCTCAGCAGGACAAGGGTTAAGCATTAAACCTTGCTGATCTAGTGTACTGATACTGCTCACACAAGAATCATTGGGAGAAAAATTTTTTATATCAAAAGATGTAGTTCACTGAAAATGCTCACCCCCTAAATTTGATTTCAATGCTGAAATATAAAATGCCATTGAGTATTTTACCCAATCAACTTCAATTTCATTTCTTTTTCTGCAAAAAGTCAATGAAGAAATACTCCTTACTCCTTATCTGGAGCTCAGGATATACAGGCATAGCTCTTGATAAGGCACATTTTTTCAACCAAAAAGTATCTATATTTTTCTTATTTCTCAATGAAAACATATGTTGTGGGTACTCATAAGAAGTGCCTCACCGAAACGCTTCTAATGAGTACCCACAACATATGTTTTCGTCGAGAAATAAGAAAACTACTTACCTGATACTCACTCTTATCTAGACCCATGACAGGGTACCATAGTTTCAAGACAAGGTACATGTATTTTTCAACCAAAAACTATTGATATTTCTCTTATTTCTTCATGAAAATATTTGTTATTGGTAGCTGGGTATTCATTAGAAGCACACATATGACGTCATCAGGGTTAGGTTTACATAATGTTATTCAAAAATAACAAAATGGCATCCAAAAAGACCAAAACATTCAAATGCCATTTAAAAACAGTTTGGCAATTTTATGACTTTTGTCAGGAAAGTATGAAGAAATAAAAGTATATTTGAAATAATATTTTTTCTTTTGTTTGTAAGTGGTTCATTTGTTATTGACAACTGCATATTTATTGCACATGTAATGGAAATGCATATCTACAAAAATGGTGATTTAGACTATAATGGTGAAGCAGATTATAGATTTGCAAGTCCTAAGGGAGATAATGTTTTAACTCTTTCGGTGCCAAATTTCAGACGATATTTGTTGTCTGTTTTTTTTTTAAACAAAATATCGATACGAAAGAAGTTAATGAGTAAAGTTGAAAGACTGAATGTCAAACAGTGTAGATCCTGATGAGACGGCTCATAATGAGCCGTCTCATCTGGATCTACGCAGTTTGCAAAAGACTACTGTTATCGCATGTGGCAGTGAAAGAGTTAAAGATAATAATAATAATAAAAAACTTTGCATTTATATTACTTCTTCATGAAAACATTAAATAGATGTGACAGTTTTTGTAAGAGCGCAGAAGGAGGAGGGGAAGGTGGGAAGGAGAGAGAAAAAAGGAAACCTTTTGCTTAAATATGGATCAGCTTTCTAATTGTCATTCCGGAGCCTGACACATCCTCTGGTAGCAGTTTCTTTCCCTTAAGTGTTGCTTCTATTTTTGAAAGGATTCAAATACCAAGGAGGCAAATGCATGTCTTCAAGAGTTGTCACCCTTTGGTGTCAAACAAATGAGATACATTGTACACTGGAATGTCTTTATAAGATGGTCCATTATTGCATATTAAACGATTTAAAGGTGAACCCCAAAAATGTTGTAGCCAAACAAAAATGTGTATAAATTATATAGAAAAAATGACCATTTATGGTCATTTTTTTCTATATAATTTACACATTTTTTTGTTTTGAAACAACACAGCTGTTTAGGTAGCACGGTTTTGCTTTGGATCCCATCAATAGTATTATAAAGAGGTTGTAGTGAATATTCATCCACCTTAACATATTAGCTCCTCTGAATAGAAATTGACTATGACATGTGACAAGGGAACAGCCAGATCAGCTGACACACTGGTGCAGTCTGATCAGGACCCATGCCATTTGCTAACAGAACATGACTTGGTTCATACATTATGCAAGTCATTAGTACTGACCCTGATCAGACTGCAGGAACATGCAGGCTGATCTGGATTTTATGCTGCATATGTCACAAGGTCCTTTTCTGTATCAGGAGGTGATTTTATAAGGGCACTTTCTATTCAGTCAGAGTGGGTACTGATAAAATATAGTATAGTAAATGTCTTAAAATTTAGTACACCTAAGTGTCTGACATGATTGCATTTTCAAACAGTGCAAACCCAGATCAGACTGCTCTTGAAGGATCTATCCTGTTTGCCATTCCACTGAGTACTTTAAGAAACAACTTACAAAAAGCACAAATCAGGCAAAAAAAGTATGGAATAAAGTGTTCGAAATTTTAGGCCATTATCATACTCATAGCTCCGGGTAAGAAGTAAGAGGAAATAATTTTCTTATTTCTCAACGAAAACATATGTTGTGGGTACTCATTAGAAAAACATCAGTACGGTAGATTTCCCTTTAGTTCGAACAGGTAAAAAATAAATATTGATCTGGGTGTTCGAATTATACGAAAATCAGTTTCAGAAAAAAAAAACACTGTTCGAACTATTTTAAATTGAGGAAAATCTCCGATAAAAACTGAACGAGCATGATAAAAAAAAAATCAATAACTAACCATCAGTCCCTGTGTGATGTGTCGACGATTTGAGCTATTTTCCCAATGTTGATTGAACTAGAACGTAACTCGCGGTATTTACCGATAATTGCTCATGGTTGTGCGAATTCCCTATCAATAACAATGGACCATTTTCAATAACAAAAACATTCTATGTCACTTTCTTCTGATCCTCAGAAAACAATAGCCTGGGCATAATCATAAACAATTGACGTCACTCTAAACTTTCTTCAATTATAGAGTAACATTATCATTTTGATGCGGATAATTGTCTTTATTTGTAATAAGTCATCCGTATACTATTCATTTCAACATTCCTTAGACTTTGGTGCGGACGTGACACACGACAGTTGTCTAAGGCGATCATCAAAAACCGTCTATAAAAACATCAAACTAATCGTTTGCATAACGGAAAGCGGTCATTAATAAAAAGGTACCTTACCAACTAAAACAAAACAAACAAACAAAAAAAAAAAAAAAAAAAAAGCTATGATAGGGCAGCAGTTGTCGCATCCGCTTATTCCGATCAGGACCAACAGTTTGCTTGACAGCATTAATAGGACTTAGAAATGTTTTTATGCACAGCCTGATTTAGGCCATCGTTTCTTGCCCAAGGAGTAACCATTTTGCGTTTCACGAGTCTACTGGAAAACCCAGTGTTCTGACTAGTAAAAAGCGCACCTTATTAAAAACGCGAAAATTGCTGATCCAGACAAGTCGGCGAGGTCCGATAAGGGTCTAGTTTATTTATAGTGCATACTTACAAGGACAGGTATTCTTTACGCAAGATGTTAGCAGTTTTATTATTTTGAAAAGCCTGCGCAGCCGATCGGGTTGCGAATAATTCTTGTAAGATCCTTTTTTCTTTTTCGGACACCAGATTTTTGCTCACGGGTAATCTCTGTGAAACATACTTGTTGACCTTGTACACCTTTACCGATTAAGCAGACAACGAACTGATAACATTTTTCTTATATTTTTTTTCAGTGTACACAATTTGACATTTCAAGCAATTCGTCTCCCGAGGAGACTATTTGCAAGAACAGTCGGCTGCTATTTTCTAGGACAAAAATAGAAAACTATCATCAGTTTGTCGTTTGCTAAATTTGCCCATAGCATGGTAAGAACTAACATGCTTAAAATAGCACCTGCAGTCAGCTGGCGAAACCGTGTTAACACAGATTAACCCTTAAAGCGCCATTCACAACTGCAGCAAAAAAAAACCATTTTTTTAATTTATTTCTATTTATTTATTTATTTTTTCAGAGAATAGTCTTGACATTTCAGGTGAATCATCTCCTAAGCAGATGCTTCACATGAAATTTCAAGACTTATTTTCTCTGAAAAATAAATAAACAACAAAAAAAATTTTGCTTGGCGCTTTATGGGTTAATATACAATCTAGCGCTGCCTTCTGTACAGTTTTAATTAATCCAAATAGCGCCAATCACAATTGCAGCAAAAAAAAAAAAAAAATAAACTTGTATTTATTTATTTTTTTTTTATTGGAGATTTTAAGTCTTGACATTTCAGGTGAATCGTCTGCAGCAGATGACATTTTGAGTTTTTCTTATTTTTCAGATAAACAAGTTGACAATTCATGTGAAATGTCCGCCCAGCAGATGCTTCACATGAAGTGTCAAGAAAAATAATAATAAAGAATAAAAAATTCAAAATGTTGTCTGCTACAAATTTTGCTTGGCGCTTTAAAGATTATTTTCCATTCTACCGCATGCCTTCTGTACAGTTTAAACTAAGTCTTAGAGCGCCAATCACAACAGCAGCAGAAAAAAATCTATTTATTTATTTTATTTTATTTGTTTATTTTACTTTTTTCAGGCAATAAAGTCTAGACATTTCATGTGAATCATCTGCAAACGAAATGTCATCACTCATTTCTCTTATTTCACTTTTTTTTTTAAATAAATAAAAAATCAAAACGTCGTCTGCTAAAATTTTTGCTTCGCGCTTCAAGGGTTAGTTTAAACTGTCTGTCAATCAGCTATAACTGTAAAGGCCCTCGTGTCATGTATGAATGAAATCTGAGCCGAAAACGCTTTGATGTTAACATAGGTTGTGAAGACATTTAACCTTTAAAGTGCCAAGCAAAATTTGTGGTATTTATTTTTTCTGTTTTCAGAGAAAACAAGTCTTGTCATATCATGTGAATTGTCTACCAATATTGTCTACCAAGTAGACAATTCACATGAAATGTCAGGGCTTAATTTCTCTGACAAATAAGAAAAAGTAAAAAATGTTGTTTGCTGCAGTTGTGACTGGCGGTTTAAGAGTTAATGGAGATACAGATAAGTTGCTATTAGAAATGCAAGAGCGTGTAAAGGGCATTTAACCCTTAATGCGCCAATCACAACTGCAGCAGAAAACAGTTTTACTTTTAAGTTTTTCAGAAAACTAATCCTTGAGATTTCTTGTGAATCATCAGTCAAGCAGATGCTTCACATGAAATGTCAAAACTTTTTTCTCTGATAAAAAAATAATAATGGCTAAAAAATAAAAATTTTGTCAGCTACAAATTTTGCTTGGCTCTTAAAGGGTTAAGCGATAATTATAAAGCGCTAATTCACCGACGCTAAAACACTGATTACCGGCTTTTCAGTGCATTTTGGTCCTCCGCTATTCTCTGCGGGTCTTTTCATTTCAGCGGACAGAAATTTATTTACTCTAAAACGAATTGGGCTTCTTGGGTGTAAAAGAAGAACTAAGGCCATCCTTAAACTTTTGAAAGTTTGCTGTGCTCTGACCGACCCGCAAACATCGCCGCGACTCATTTTTTTTTTCTGGCAATTTCCGATTTATTTTTTTTTCCTCGGGGATCAACCTGGTTCTGTCCATTGGGGTTACCGCATTAATCCGCCTATAAGACTGTGATTTTTCCACACAAAAAAAAAAAAAAAAAAAAAAAATGCCCCCAAAAACCAGACCCGTCTATATTATCAAGATCTTCGGCCATATCGGTATTTTCGGCAAGTCCGGTGGTGCCACGTGGTCACGGAAAGTGCCGATCATCGAAGCCGGTAGAAAGCTATAATGTTTACCTTCGTCCATTGACAGAAATTTACTAATCCAGACTTATTAAAATCACATTATGTTTCAAAATGTTATTCATCCCCGAGGAACACTAAAACCAATTCATTTTTTCCTTACAATGAACACGGGAAATACTTGCACAGACTTTTCGGATTGGTCCATTAGGTAAAACGGGTAAGGAAATTAGATGAAAAAAAAAAAAAAAAAAAAAGACTGAACTCTTAGCACTCCGGGCAAAATTACTTCAGAAATATTTTTTCTGATGCATATATATCCCAAAAAACAGGTTTGACATTTCATGCAAGTTATCTCCAATGAAGACATTTTGCATGAAATGTCAAATTCAATTTTCTTGGAAAAATGTGATCAATTTGTCGTCTGCTGAATTAGCCCACAGAGCTGTAAAGGTTAATCATATACATTTCAATGACACATTCACCAACTAGCCACATGATTGACGGGTGAACAAACCTATTGCCATCAAAGGAATCGGCCACTTTTATAATCCCTTTGATATTACTAGAAATTTGAACTGTGATAAACAGACCTTATTTTGTTCATACAAATTAATCGCAACCAGATCGGCTGCGCAGGCTACTCAGAAAACTAAAACCGGTAATATTATACATAAAGAATGTCAGGCCTTGTAAGTTTGCGCAATAAATAAAATAGACTTATCGGACTGCGTATATGAGCACATTAATCTGGATCTTCCTTTTTCATATTTGCGATAAGGTACTTTTTTTGACTTGTCGGAACAGAAATATTGTAAGCCTGTCAGCAGGACGCTGCATGGGATTCATGCAGAGGTAGACTCATGATCCGCAAAATAGTAACTTACTTTTTGGGCAAGATACAATGACCTGGACCAGCCTGCGCATTGACTGTTTGAAACGACGCTCTGTTTCTAGGCCCTGCAAACTCTGCAAGCAAAACAGAGTAGGTCCTGATCGGAATAAGCCGATGTGACACCCTGCCCTATTTTTGGCTTTTTTTTTTACAATCGGTAAGATACCTTTTTTGGTTTCAGTATTTAATGACCACCTGCAGAATAGCAACGAGGAAAATTGTACCTTATAACCATTGCAAAATACAGAGACCCAGATGAGTCTGCGCTTTAAAAAAACGAATTCTGATTTGTTTTTAGGCTCTTCAGAATCAGCTTTACAAATTACATAATTTTCAACTGCCTGCGAGAATGCGTTGACCCGAGTGCTTCGGTCACTATTTTGATCAGTCACATAAGCGGCGAGGTACTTTTGTTGGTGACTGCTTTCTTTGTTAAATTAAGTTGTTTTTTTTTTTTTGTGTAACAATTCATGTGTATCATTTTTTTTTTTCATCGGATTGCACACGGAAATTCGAGGTACTTAATGTTCATCAACGAACTACACATATACAGTTTGTGAATCGTACTTCACGTGTTCGAACTATTTAAAAATGAGTTTGACAAAAATACGTGACTGTTCGGACTAAAAGAGCAATTTTCGGGAGGTGAATTCAAAACAGCAAGGGGTGTTCGAATTATTCGTGTGTTCGAACTAATAGGAAATCTACCGTACTTTTCATTTTATAATATAAAAAACCCTTAAATGTAACTATGTTTAGTACCTGAGTTTTCTTTGCTTCAAAAGCATCGGTAACTGATTTATTGAGTGCTTCTGAGTATTGCGTCCAAGTTTTTTTGTCTCCTTCATATTCCCATCTGTACTGTAACTTGCCAACACGTGCTTTCTTTGCAGGGCTGGCCGTGTCTCCATTAGATTCCGCTTTAGACTTGCCACCTAAAATGTATAGTGCACATAGCTCAGGTATCAGGTAATTATTTTTCTTCTTCTCTATGAAAACATATGTTGTTGGTACCAGGGATATTTCTAGCTCATAATTAGTCAAATAAGAGATAATGAACTGAAGTAGTCTAAACTTTGTTGTTTAATTTTTTGTGAGCGCTTTCACAGCTAATGTTGATCTTCAGATGTTTGTTTGAAGATCAGCATTAGCTGTGAAAGCGCTCACAAAAAATTAAACAAAATTTAGACTACTTTATTCATTATCTCTTACTGGACTTTTTACTATATTGCACATCATACAAAAAGTTTCAACAATATATATATATACACATATATATACACACACATATATATGACAAATATTTCACAATAAATGCTGTAAATATGTTACAAAATGCATTTACACAGCTTCAATATCGCCTAGTAGGATACCCTATTCCTCCCTCCCACTTGCATAGCTGAGAGCTTTACTTTAAGTTCTGTTGTTATACATAGGTAGCCGACTTGGCCTTTCTTAGAAGTTCATCAGAAAATGTTTGTTTATAGCAAACAATTCTTGAAGAAAACATTCTGAATTTCTCTACTACTAGAGCAGACAGCTGCTCATGAGAAAGCTTGTAAAGTACATTTCTGCCCTGATAACTGCCAAGTCCGAGCTCCCAGACTGTTTGAAAAATGCTGACAGATTTATATTCTGTTTTCAATTTCGCTACCTCAACGTGTTTCTTGGTTGAAATATGCAGGCGACAGCCATTCCAGCTGCCATGTGAGATGGAAAAGTCTGTCTTACAAACATTGCAGAAAGCAAAATATTCTCCAGCCTTCATTGGCTTCAGTACTGGAGATAAATTTGTATAATCTGCGATGACTTTCTACATCACTTTTTGCCCTGGAAGCCATTTTGACTTGTATGACGTTTACGGTTCTCAAACTTGCAACCATTTGCCAACTTCAGTTACGGTTTTTCAATAAACAACAATCAAACCAGTCTGGTTTTTAAAGGGAAACAACCTAATTAAACTACTGATGAACAGGTATAATTTTCTCCACATCGGTGTACAGTGAGGAGCAACTTCCTTTATTTTATCCAGCACCATTTTTAAAATCATCATTTGCTGGAATTTTGATGTCCGACACTGTAATGCGGAAATCAGACTTGAAAATCAGTAGGACTGTGCAAAATTCGGAATGGTTGGCATCTCTGCAAACTTGGACCCAATATACATTGGACTAGTAACTATCTAGTAACTATGGCACAGGTATTGGAAATATGTTGTTGTGGCTGAGTTTTCATAATTTTTTATGATGAAGTTCAATAGTTCAATATATTACCTTTAACACTGCAGCATTATATTTAAGGAAAAACCAACAGTTTTTGTAAACATCAACAAGAAACCTAGGTACCCTTTTTAGCTATTTTCAGCACTTTTAGCAGAAAATCATCAGAAATTCACCCAAAACGATGTTATAACTTCAATTTTATTAATAGTGCTTATACGAATTCAAATAATGCACTATTTATAGTCATCAATTTCGGACAAACACTCATGTACGAAATGTGTGTAATGCGTTATCTGACATGCAAAACCAGTATATTGTTGCAAATTTCACAAGTTTTTCTAATGTTCAGAAGTTAAAATTCCATCATGTGACCAGGGCTTCCGTTAAGCGGACGTACGACGTATATTACGCCCTGAGATTGCCACCGGACGTCCAAATTGAACTTCAAAGACGTACCGCGGACTTCCGAAATTTCTTTTGTCCGTCCGAAATCGATACCCGAGACGTCCAAAAACTGTCAAAAGGCCCGCCCACTTTTAACCAGTTGTATGATGTTTGCCCCGCCTACTTACCGGAAATTCGCTACCTGTGTCGACTGAGCTTTAAGGACGTCCCACTTTCCGCTTGCGGGAGTTTTATTGACAGCTGTGTCAAGCGTCGCGGCACCCTTTTGATGGCTGCGTGATCACTGCGTGTATTTGTCACGCGTGCTGAGTTGATTAATTGATGTTTTTATAATCAAATTTTCTACTGCGACCCCGAAAATATTCGTTGAAATTATATGAAGTCATTATTATTTTTTAATATTCACGTCTTAAAATCTTAAATTATTATTTTGCTAAGAACGTGTGTCATCTGCAACACTTCCGGGAATTGCCGAGTGAAATTCTATAAATAAATAAGTAACAATTATGCACAAAACGCAAAACTGAAATCTATTCGAATTTAGAAGTTTACGTTTGTCATGACAACAAAAGCAATTTTTCAAATGAAAAGAAAACATATTTTTCGTCAAAATTTTCGGAAAACCCGTTTCTAAATGCGTAGCCTTGTTCCGGTTGCGCTGTTTACCAGCGCGGAAACGACGCAAAGTAAGTCTAAATATAGGCGATTTGTGATGGTTTTGCTTGCTTTTCTCCGCGAACGAACGTTTTGCTGTTAGTATTTCATCGAGAGCTGCCTTTAATTTGTTTGTTGTTGCTCGAGTCGGCGCCGTTTTCCCGCATTTTTTGTGAAGTAAGCAACTCGTTCGCTCGTGTTGATCAGCTTCAATCCGAACAAATATTTCATTAAATACATTTCTGCAAAATAATTTCAGCATAGTTTATTTTTAAGAAAACATGTTTTGGGTGTTTTCTCTCATGTATTTTCTTTTCTTTTTTCTTTCTCTGGGCTTTGAAACGAATGCGAAGTTGTACCAATGTTGATGCTTTCTCTAAGGTCCGACATACAAGTACAGGCTTCCCAAAAAGATGCGATCGAATTTTAATAAGCGATAAGGACATTTTTAAAACACATCTAAGAGAAGCGTATATCATGATGATTCTGTGTGACACTGAAATAAGAACCTATGTTCTACTAAAGAAAGGGCAGACCGCCGCAGCACGGAAAAAAAGTGGGACTTCCTAGATTTTCCTGTGGGACTTCCAAATTTGAGGGGTAGGAAGTCTGGGACTTCCTGAGTCTGGAAGTTAATGGAAGCCCTGATGTGACTATGAAACATTGCCGTTACGGCGACCTTAATATTGGTTCTCGGACACTGGAGAAAAACAGCGAAATTCTCTTTATCGGCCTAAACCAAACAAGGAACCAGAGAAGGCCCAGCAGGCACACGATGTTAAAACTGAAAGCAGCATCCTCTGACTGAAATTGTCAGATTGGAGATTGAGAATCGGATTTTAGAATATACAGTGTAGCTCTAATATATCGCGGTCCTCAGGGTCCAGAGTCCGCTATCGCGATATAAACAGAGCGCGATATAAGTCCCGATATGTACCATGCATGAATAACGGCGTGCATAATACTCGCTTGGTTTGTCGCCATGGTAGTTTGCTGAGACATCACGGATAAATGGCATTCAATCATGTTGTCACCATATTTTCTAATTAAAATTGGATTAGAATTGCTCAATGGAATAATTTACAATGGTGCGCTATGTCTAGCAAGTAATTCCAATTGAAACCAGCTGATAAACTACGTTTGAAAACAAGAAATCATCGGATTGACAATTAAGGACACCATTTTGGATACTCTGGTTCCCTAAAACGGCGAAGTAAGTTATTCAAATGTGCTAAGATAACTCGAGTTGCTTCCCTTTGCTTATATTGCGGGCGCAAAAAAAAAAAAAAAAAAACTGTCGTTTATCAAAGTTAATTTCTTTTTATTTAAGTTTATTTGTTAGTTTTTTTTTGTTTTTTTTTTGATGCAGTTGTTTTCTTCTGAAATATTTATATCTACAGAAGTGTGAAATAAGCGGACTAAGATCGGTGTATGTAGGACAGAAACATCGTAAGACTACTGTCTTGTAAAATTTGCTGGTGTTGAAAAGGAGGTGGACCGTTTTCACCTGTTGAGCAAAATTAGTTTGTGGGCATCACTGACTGATTGAGCATTGAGTAGATCTATGTACTAAATGATGATAATGATTACGACAATTACGGCGATATAATTTATTGTTTGCAAATTATAATCAACGTGTGCGCTGATTGACACTAAGTTGATTGTTTGTCATATAATACCTGACGCGACTTAGCGTCGGGATAGGCGCGAAGAATCAATTACTAGAGGCGGAATGCGTTTTTTTTCTGAAGTTAAATAAAACAACGAATATTTTATGTTTTTAAATTTTTTTTTTTTTTTTTGCTTATGGAAAATTTGGGAGCCATGGCCTATTCGCCATATACTGGATTTCGCGAAATAACGGACCGCGATGTATTGGAGCTACACTGTATTAAAATTTCATGTCAGCCTTTTCAAAAAAAGCCTATGAAACAGCAGATGGTGTGTGTGTGTGGGGGGGCATGTAGGGAGGGGGGTGGCGTGTAGGAAGGGGGGGAGGTAACAGGGGTGATTGTGGTACGGGTGTGCGAGCCAGTATTTCAAAACCTACCCCATTCATATACCTGGCCTTTGAAAAAACTGACCCATTCATATTCTAGATCGTCTGAAACGCTGACCTATTCATATACTGCCCTTTGAATTTTTTTGTACCTATTTATTGCTGGGGGCCAATCATATACCTGGCAGCACTGAAAATGGGGGCCATTCGGGGACGCACATCCGTACTTTACCATATATAGGAAATTAACCCCCTGTACTTTACCATATATAGGAAGTTAACCCCCCACCACACCCCGAGATCGTGAAAGTCCTTCTAAACCTAAAACACTACATCACTTCAATGTTGAGTCGACAAAAATGATGATTAGATGTTCAAGTTTTACACTGGTTAGACATACTTGCAGTTCATGTGTTTATGGAAGTTTCTGAGGGGTTGATGCAAAATACAGCAAACAAAAAAATTCAAGCCTGGACTAAAATTTACTTAACGCTCAGCCTACTGAGTTAAAATTTCAGCTGACGACATTTTGATTTTTTTTTTTTCTTATTTTTCCGAGAAAATAGAATTTAACAGTTCATGCAAAGAAGACAATTTGCATGAACTGTCATCCTGATTTGACATTTCATGCAAGTCTAAGACAATTTGCATGAAGTGTCAAATCCTGTTTTCTCGAAAAAAAAAAAATAAAGAAAATATATAAGAGTTTTATGAAAGGAAAAATTAAACTCGCCGCCATTAATTGTATTGATTGTTTGTCCGAAAATCGTCATGTAACCGCATGGGCTATTTTAAGATATTGGTTTTTCCTTTTCATGACATAGACAGTCTGGCAATTTGTATAAACGCTATTGTGGCTTAACATTTTTTCAACCAAACCTATTAAAAAGAATTTATTACAACTTCAGTTATTATCCAAAATCATTTTTAATGCCAATAGTGCTGTAAACTAGTGCTAAAATCAAGCCAAGACAACACATTTTGGCAGTTCCATTAGTGACAAGTCTGGGTATTATTAGGCCCGAGCTGCAAATGAACACACCCATTGCAATTGCTGCATAACAGTATTTTTTTTACATTGTAATATGGGCAGAGTTCTTCCGCTATGATGGGAAAGACAGTACTTGACAGCAATGTCATTTCTTCATATAGCCAGAAGGGTTGAGAAGGTAAATGCGAATGATAAATCATGAGATATCTGAATGTGGTACCAATACAGGACTCGATAATACTGGAAAACAGATGGATGCGTTTGGTCATGTTTGTAGAATTTTCTGTGTGTTGAATAGCATGCTTGACACATTGTTTCTTCCAGGATCTGGTGCCTGACTTAGAGTTCAGGTTCTGAAACAGATCCAGAAACAGTTGCAAATGTTTTCTGCTTATTTCAGCTTGATCATGAAAAAACGCCCGAATTTGTGTAGGATAAAATTGTCGCAGATTTGTTTATATCGACACTAAAGTTTATATTTTAATGAAATGTGTGAAGAAACTAAATTCATCATTTCAAGCATTTGTTCAAATTATGTATTTTTCAATCCATTTCCAGTTAAACCACTGATACCTCCTCGTTTCGGTCCCATACTTTCCACAACAGTTTTTGTAATTCCCGCAAAGTCGGCACTTTCAGCAACCGGTGATTGCACAACATTGAATTGTACTTGCTCGATTGGAACAAATTTTTATTCGTCAATCCGGTGATGGTGAGGTGCGCTAAATGTAGTCATAACCCAAGATGTGAGATAATAAATACAAAAAAAAAAAGATCATTGAGAAAAAATACAAAGTTTAATGTTTGCATACCTTCCAAACGAGACAATCACAACATAATGCTAGATAAGACCAGGTACAAAAGCGTCGCTTCAGCCGAAACTAAAAGCTAACTCGTACAATCAATCGAACACACCCGTATTTTTACATGCGCTGGCTGTTCCTGGGAAATTATCGTTGACAGTTGCAAACAAACGATGTTCATACATGCCATATCTCACACTGTGAGATGAAATCTCACAGAATTTGGGCCATCTGGAAGGCAATTCCCATAAAAAATTCAAATCTCACAGAATTTTCAGACCATTTTACAACAGATTTTATGAAGAAATAATCATAAATCACACACTATTGTGGTTTTCACAAGGTTCTTACATGAAGAAAAAGGACTTAGACTATATTATGAGAGCTCCAAAGTGATGTATAAGAAAATCTCACAGAATTTTGTCAAATCTCCCTTAAAATTTTGCCATATCTCACAGATTTTAGTCCACAGCTTATGGCATGTATGGATGTTATAAGAACAGGAATGTTGTCATACAAATGATGAAAGTGCAATACATGTAATGTTATTTTTTGGCTTTATTTGCAATAGTTATTTGATTTATTTCTTCCGCTTGTAAATATCGTTTTGTGGACACGAGTCTGGTTTCCCGTTTATGGTCTAATGCTGAAATGGGAAGCAGCGCATGTAAACAAGATGCTGCCTGTCATCACTGTATGTACAATATACTTTGTATGTATCAAAAAAATTATATTCACGTCTAATAGGGAACTGTTTGTCTTTTTTGCTGCAACAGCAGCCATTTATACTTTCCCTGTGCATAATACTCAGTGATGAGGGTGACACAGTATCGATAGATAAATAATATGGATGACAGCAAGATTACCTGGATTACCTGGATCTCTGTGCAGGATGACAAGCAGGACACTGAGTTGTTCAAATTTTAGGATAAGTATGGTCAGGAGTTAGGTGTCTCAATGTTACGGCCCTTTCTGAAATAAGCACTTTGGAACAAATGTCCACCTGCAAAATAAGCACTGTGGGGGAGGGGGTAAACATCCTTACCAGTACCAGAAAATAAGCTCTGTTTTTCAACTGTCAGCTGGAGGGCAAGGTTTGGAATCCTCACACCCAAGAAAAAATAATTGAGCTGAAAAATGCAATGTTAGGCCTCACAATGGACCACCAATAATTGAACTATAATGACTGGTCAAGTGCTTTAGATTTAGGACCCTAGCTCAAAAATGGACAGATACATGTGCATCTATGCCTTTTCTATAAAATAGTACAAGTATAAAGCCTAGTGGCAGTTACTAAACTGAATGAATGTCATTAGACTTATCACCAGTAAAAATTCTGATTCTTATTCTGGGCAGTACTGTTGCTCAGTTATACATCCATCCGTCCGAAAGAATATCCAGGTACTGCCACTAAGTGGCTTTCTGGCAAATTTAACAACTAGGGGCTGTTATAAATATTCCCTGTACCCCTTGGCCGTTGTACAGTGAATGCCCTGTCCATGTTGGTTGTATGCTTACTAGCTCTTGAGCTTTCTAGGAAGCAACTGGTAGGTTGCACAACTGGACCCTAGATTCGGAAGTAGTTGTTATTATTTTAATTTTAGCTCCTTTTCACTTTTTAACCTGCTTTTATCCATTGCACTATCACCCTTTTACATATCTCAATGTTTCCAAAAATTTTCTGTCTTTTTTCCTGCTTAATGCACCCACAGTCTAGAATGTTGGCAAGGGCATATGACTGTGTATGAAGATATATAGATCTGGTCCAATCCTATTCAGTCGATGCATTGTAAAACTGCATGATTTGATAATGATTTAATAACAAGTTCCAAGTGTTCACAACTCTGTTGAAAAAACTATTGGTTTTAATATTTAGTAGTGACTGGCTTTTGAATATCTTTAGCTCATTCCCTCCTATTATTGTAGGACAGACATTGTAAAAACTAATCCTGGTCCAGTTGATACTGTTCATGATTTTGTTTACCTCTATCATGTCAGCTCTTTGTCAAGGATATGCCAGAGGGTACCTTTTTAGCCTGTTTAGGTATGTAAGAACCAAATTACAAGCTAATCATTCTAATAGCTCTTCTCTGCTCATTTTATAACACAGTGAATTTTTTTTTTTTTTTTATGAAGTGGAGACCTTATATATGTTACTGAGGCGGGATCTAACTAGTAACTTAATACAAATGCAGAACCATTTCTCTGCCGAAATAGGTGAAGCTTTTGAATATAAAACCTTAATTTCTGTTTAATAACTAATCCAACTTTTTGTACTGTATGTTCTCTGCAGGTCATTTTTTTTTTTTTTTTTTTGTCAAAAGCTACTCTATTAAATTCTCTGCTAGCTCCAGATAAGAGGGGTATCCACATAATACTTTTCTTATTTCTCCATGAACAGATATATTGTGGGTACTCATTAGAAGTTCTTCTAATGAGTACCCACAACATTTATTTTCATGGAAAAATAAGAACAATATTAGTACTTTTCTTTTGAAAAAAAAACAAACAAACAAAAAACACCTTATCTGGAGATATAATCCATAAAGATTGTCCTTGGAAACAAAGAACATATAAAAGAATGAAAGCCTACATGTCAGTTTAGTTGAGACTCTTAATATGCCCCAGATAAGGTTATTTTTCATCAAAAAAGTACAGTAGTCTCTCGTTGTCTCAAAGTCCAAGGGACTCTCTTAAATAAATCGAGATACTGTACCTTGACACATTAGATTTGCAGATTTCAGTTCAAAATAAATCAAACAACCACATTTCACAAATGAATATATAATTTGACTCCTGAAGTTGGAGAACTATTGAAAGTATTGTGAACATAAGGAGAATTTGCTCCACAGGAGCAATGTCTCCTCTTTTCAACAATATTTAGTTACCTGTTGTTAGATTTCCATGTCAAAACAGGTGACCAGATTTTTACTTTGAGATAAGTGAAGTTGGGATAACGAGAGTTGACTGTATTGATGTCTCCATGAAGACGTATGTTGTGGGTACACGTTAGAAGCATCTCAACAAGGCATTTCCAATGAGTATCTGCATTATATGTTTTCTTGGATAAATTTTCTTGATACCCCTGCTTATCTGGAGCTATGCATCACGAAAACATGCCTATATAATTTTGACCCCCTTAAACCCCTCTTTTATATAGCAAAACTGGGTATACAGCAGGGGTATACATTATTTTTCTTATTTCTGCTCAAAACATAGATAGTGGGTACTTGTTAGAACCGCCTCATCGTGGTGGTTCTAACGAGTACCCACAATCTATGTTTTGAGCAGAAATATGAAAAATATCAGAATTTTTTATCTGAAATTATTCATGTTTTTGTGGCGAAATTTTCAGTATATTTGAATAAGCATGTTTTCGTAATGGCCTAACACCTTAAACTTGATTTTCCAAGATACCGGAATGGGCTAAGGGATCCCAAGGACAATGAAAAACACTGCACTATGGTGAAGTCTTTTTCACTTTTTACTTGTTCAGTAGCTTTTGAACCCCTTCATTGGGTGACATTGTATATATGGGTCTGTACAGTTGACCTTTTTCAAAGGCCCCAATAAATGGAAAATGTAGCAGAGTATAGTTTAACCACTGAAGCACTCAGCAGATTTGTACATATGACATTTTAGAATTGATTTTGTTATTTTTCAGAAACAATTCACATGAAATGTCAAACCTTATTTTTTCCAAAAAATAGTGATAGTAAAAAATTTTCAAAGTTTTGTCTGCTGCAGTTGTGATTAGCACTTTAAAAGTTAATACCGGTAATATTGGTTTTCCTTCAGAAAGTCTCATATATTGCTAGGCAGACAATATCAAGCCTTATTTTCTCTGAAAAATAATAATAGATATTTCAGGGCCCAGTTGTTCAAAGCTAACGATGTCGTTAGTTAACGATTCGTTAAAATTTACATCGAGTGATAAGCAAATATGCTGAAATTTTTTGCTGAAAAAATGTGAGTAGCTTTTGCAGTGCAAAAGCTACTCACATTTTTTCAGCAAAAATATCAGAATATTGTGTATTGAATCTGCTAAAACAGTTGACGAAATGACCCTTAACGAGCTCGTTAAGCTAACGATGCTTTGAACGACTGGGCCCAGAATGTTATCTGCTGTAGTTGTCATTAATGCTTTAAGGGTTGATAATGTCAGTTTTCTTTAAGAAAAAAAACTCATATATTGCTGGACAAACAATTCACATGAAATGTCAAGCTTTATTTTCTCTGAAAAAAAAACTGAAGTGTCATCTGCTGCAGTTGTGATTAGCGCTTTAAGGGTTAATAATTTTGGTGTTTTTTTGTTGTTTTTTTTCAGAAAATCTCATATATTGCTAGGCAGATGATTCACATGTCAAGGCTTTATTCTCTGAAAAATACAAAAAAAAAAAAAAAAAAAATCTAAGTGTCATGACTGTCATCTGTGCAGTTGTGATAAGCGGTAATCCTTGCCATGCTGAATAATTTAAGATGCCACGCCTACTTCTAATTTTCAGCCAATCAGATTACTTGATCCAGGTTGTTGAAACACAGTCACATACTTAATGACAAACAGTGCAGATCCAGATCAGTTGGCTTCAGAAGCCTACTGATCTGAATCTACACTTTGTTTGCAAAGGCAGAATATATCTAGGTTCAGCAGGACCAGGGTTAACGGTTAATAATAATGGTTTTCTATCAGAGAATTTCATATATTGCTAGGCAGATGATTCATGTGAACATGTTTTTTGACGCTGGGTTCATATTTTGTCTTTCAGGGCCCAGTTGTTCAAAGCATCATTAGCTTAATGAGCTCGTTAATGACAAACTAATTAACTGTTGTAGCTAAGGTATTTTCAAATACATTGATATTTTTGCTGCAAAAAATGACCTTAGCTTTTGCAATACAAAAGCTACTCACATTTTTTAGCAAAAAATAATGTATAGAAATTTTAATGTCATGTTAGCTAACAACTTTGTAAAGTTTTGAATAACTGGGCCCAGATTTTTACCTGTCTTTTAAATGGGTATACGCATCACAGTGATGGAATACCTGTGCACAGGTAGCTGTCATGCTGTACAATAGGTCAGGATAATTGCAACATATACCTTTGACCTTCTCCTAAATAGTATATTGGCCATAAACTGATTTTAGGAGGGTATTGTTAGGTCAGTACAACTTAATGCTTATTATTATCGTAAATTATCATTTCTTATTATGTTTATATATATACATGTACTTTTTCTTCTACTTCATTTCTACTTTATTTATGTAATGAATAATAATATTTACAAATTGTTTTCAATTCTTATATTTAATTATTGTTACCAGTTCACAAAAGTTTTGTAATGATGCTGAGCATGCTTGGCATTACGAAAACACGCCTATTCAAATATATTGAAAATTTTACAACCAAAAACATGAAAATTTTCCGATAAAAAATTCTGATATTTTTCATATTTCTGCTCAAAACATAGATTGTGGGTACTCGTTAGAACCGCCTCGGTGAGGCAGTTCTAACAAGTACCCACAATCTATGTTTTTTTAGCAATATAAGAAAAATAATGTATACCCCTGTAAACCCCAGTTTTACTATATAAAAGTGGGGTTTAAGGGGGTCAAACTTATATAGATATGTTTTCGTGATGGAAAAAATTTCAGCAGATGACATTTTAAAACATTTTTCATACTCTATCAACAAATAAGATTTGATGTTTCATGCAAACAGTTTGCATGGTTTGAAACGCTTTTTTTCTTCGTAAATTACTGGGGTAGGTGGGTGAGGCAAAGGTGTTGTGTATCTTACTACACTGGGGCGTCCAACTGATATTGGCTTACAGTTGGGCAAGGCCTGCTATCCTTGCAGCAGGTAAGGGTAGAGAGGAAATGTTTATTTCAAATTTTTCACTTTCATCCCTTTCCTCTTTCTCCCCTGTCCCTCTCTTTCATCTCTACTATCTCTTCTATCTCTCTTCTCCCTTTCTCTTGGAGACGACACAAAATGACCCACAACAGTTGACGTGTCGGTGAATCATTCTTCATAAATTAAGAATAAATGTTGTAAGTTTTGATTTGTGATATGCTGAATTTGCGCAGAAAATTCTGAAGATATTGTTGAAATTTGACAAACATGAAAATTGAATCATTGTTCTTTTACAACACTGAGCATGCTTGTTAACCGTCAAACTGCCAATCACAACAATTGTAGTCTGCTTTGTCATCTGCTTGTAATTTTAAAAGTCATTTTTGCAAACAGTGTGGACCCAGATCAGACTGCTCCTTTAGGAGCAGTCTGATCAGGGTCCACACTGTTTGCCTGTATGCAAAAAATAGGTTTGAAAAGTTTGCAAGAATATTCAGCAGACGACATAAACAGACAACATTTTCAGATGCAGGTTTTCTTGGCGCTTTAAGGGTTATACTTTCAGCTGGTGACAATCTAAAATATTATTCATACTTTCCCAGAAAATAGATTTGCCATTTCATCTCTCCCAGGGACACATTTTGCATGAAATGTCAAACTGTTTTGAAGGAAAATTAACCTTTTAAAATACCACTCTCTTGGCTAATTCTGCAGACAACAATATGAAATATTTTTCCCAGACAATAAGCTCTGATCATGATCTAGTCTGTTTATGTATCAGCAGGTAGAAAAATTGATTGTTCAAAATGGATATGGAAAAGAGTTAACACAGAAATTTCAGCAGGCATTTATTTAACCCATTGTAGCCTGGAGACCCCTGAAAGGGTAATTGGCAAACAGCGCAGACCCAGATCAGATGCCACAGACTGATCAGGGTCTCCACTATTTTGCAAATAGTTTATCCATTTTTCTCTAGGAATATCTAAATCTCATAGCTGGATGTACCTAAAATTGAAATTGGACTCTTGCGATATATATTTTGGGAGAATCTATTCAGTCTACAATGGGTTAATAAAAAACAAACATATCATCAGTATGTCATCTGCTGAATCGGCTCAGAGGGTGGTAAAGGTTAAGTTGTTGCAATATTTAGGGTAAATACCATAGATCTTAACTGAAGAGTCAATATATAGGCCTTGCCATGCAAATGTGTCTTCGGGTATGTGGATAGCGAAGGCCCAGATCAGCCTATGCACCAGAGCAGTCTGATCAATGCCTTCACTGTCAGCTAACAGAATCATTGGATATTACAGAATGTATGAATGGAGAGCAAAGGCCCGGATAATACTTTGTGCATGCTCAAGATGATCTCGAGGGTTGAGCGCAAGACTGGCCTAAGTCAGATGGTTGTTTTTCCCCAAACCTAATCTCCTCACCATGAAGGCGTTATGAAGATTACAACATTTCTTTCTGTAAACAATGAAAATTTAGGTGCCATTACTCGTATGAGCAATGGCACCTAAATTTGCATTGTTTACAAAGGGGTCCAAGTTGCCCCTAAACAAGGGTTTCAAAAATATGTTTGAGTTACTATAGTCTTGCGCTCAACCCTCGATCTGTACCTGCACATTTTGGGAATGTTTAACCCTTAAAGCGCCAAGAAAATCTGCATCTGAAAATGTTGTCTGCTTATTTCGTCTGCTGCATCTTCTTGCAAACTTTTCAAACTTACATTTTGCATATAGGCAAACAGTGTGGACCCAAAAGGAGCAGTCTGATCTGGGTCCACACTGTTTGCAACAATGACTTTTAAAGTAACCGACAGAAGACAAAGCAGACGACAATTGTTGTGACTGGCACTTTAAGGGTTAAAGGCACTGTTTCACTTGACACAGTCCATATGGACTAAGCTAAGTGAAACTGTGTTTGATGGGGGTCTACACTGTTTACCATGCATACAGCAATATTTTAGACACATCAAGAGGTAGTAGAATTGACTATTTCAAATTTTAGGACACGTATGGTAAGTAGCTAAGGTGTCCCAATACTTAGGTTTGTTATATATCTGTATTCAAATGACCCTGCACATACTTAGGTTTGTTATATATCTGTATTCAAATGACCCTGCACATTTGTAAAGTCTCATCAGGATTTGCGCTTTCTTGATACTATCTCAGTATCTTTGCCCTTTGCTGCTATAGCAGACGACTTGTCAGTGCTTAGCACACTGGGTAAAATTTTCAGCAGACAACATTTTGAAATATTTTTCTTATTTTTCTAAGGAAACAGGATTTGACATTTCATACAAATTGTCTCCAACTTGCATGTAATGTCAGTTCCTGTTTTCTGGGAAAAATTCTGGCAGATGATTCAAATGAAATATCAAGACTTATTTTCTTTGAAAAATAAAAAAAATGTTGTCTGCTGCATTTGTGATTGGCGCTTTTAGGGTTAAAGCACCATTCAGATTTGTAGCAGAGGACAGTCTATTTTTCTTTTCAGAGACAATAAGGCTTGACATTTCATGTGTATCCTCTTCATAGCAGATGATTTGATGAAATTTCTGTCCTTATTTTCTTGGAAAAATAACCATATTTGACAATGGTGATTGGTGCTTGAAGGGTTAACGCTGCAAGTTTTTACCAGCAAAATGTTGGCAGAACCTTTCAAAAGTCACATAGTGAACAATAATGACCCAGACCAGTCTGTGTAACAGTCTAGTTGGCGTGGGTCTTTGCATATGTATGATGTTTCTTTTCCACAATATATACTAGCGGATATAAAAAAACGCAAGTTCGGTTTTGGTGTCTTAATTTTTTTATTGATTTTCAGAAATAGCATAGACTGTCCTGGTTAAAACATCACAGCAGACATGCTAACTGGTATAGGATTAAAGTTTTCATTAAAAATCGGTCAGAATTGTTCAAAGCACACATATATTAAAACGTTTGATCAAATTCATTTTTTTTTACTCCAAAAGAAAACTTGCGTTTTTTATTTCAACCAGTGTGTGTGTGTGTGTATATATATATATATATATATATATATATATATATATATATATATATATATATAAAGCTTTAGATAAGGCACTTTTTTTTCTCAACCTAAAATATTTGATAGTTTTCTGATTACTCTACAAAAAAACATATTTTGTCAATACTCATTAGAAGGGCCTAACTGATAATATCTAATGAGTACCCACAACATATGTTTTTGTGAAAAATAAGAAAAAAATATCTATTTGAATATGTACCCAATCAATAGCTATGCATAAAAAAGAGAAGGTGAAAAATATAGCAAGTGCAAGAGGACAGATAGGGATCAGTATGTCAGCGAAACTAATATAGTCAATTTTATTACCTACAATTATTGTCGGTATCAACAAATAACCATGAATTTTAGATGGATAAGGTAAAATAACCGGTGTTCAGTGGCCGTGAACTTCTTCTCGTTTGCCACTTTACAGAGGTTGTTGTGTCTACGAATGTGAAAGTTTTTGTAAACATACCAGACAGTTGTGATCATTCGTTTTTTTTTTCTGAAAGTAAGTCTTCTTTTATTGTTCTAAAATATCGAGCTATTGTTTTATTTTATTCTATCCCTTGTCCTGCTGAACCCGGATATGCCCTGTCTTTGAAAACAGTGTAGATCCAGATCAGTTGGCTTCTGATCTGGATCTGCACTGTTTATCAATCAGTATGTGAATTTATATCAACAATCTGGATGAAGTAATCTGACTGGCTGACAATTAGAAGTGGGCATGGCATCTTAATTTATTCAGCATGACAAGGGCTATTATTGATTTTGCTTCAGATAGAATAAGTTTTGGTGATAACAGTTTATGTCCTAAAATTCGAACATCTTATTCCATAATTTTTTGCCTGAATTTTGCTTTTAATGCAATTGTTTCTAAAAATACTAAGTTATAGTGGAATGGCAATATGTGTAGACTACTTCTTCAGAGCATTCTAATCTGGGTCTCAACTGTTAACATCTGTCATTTTGTCAGGAAACTAAACTAGTTTTTAAGACATTTGCCATTCTTTGGATAATTTTGCATCAAAATAAATGTTGTTGTTGTGGCTATTTTGTAGAATCATGTTTACTGTAAGGACTCGTTAGAATTACTTTGGTTAGATGATTATATCAAGTACTGCCATAGCTCTAGATAAGGTGTTTGTTTTTTTTTCAACAAAAAAGTATTTATTTTTTTCTTATTTCTCCACACTAAAAACATATGTTATGGATATTGATTAGAAGCAACTATTTTCTTTAAAAAATGAAAATAAAAATATTTCAAAATGTCATCTGCTGCAGTTATGATTGGCACTTTTAGGTTTTCTTGGGATGGCTCAGTTGTACATGTGGGGCCAAAAATAAAAAAAAAATGCCTTTATCTTGTATGTGGGAAACATAAGCCCAGACCAGCCTGTGCATTCATGGAGTCTGATCAGGGCCTCCATTGCTGGCTTACAAAATCAGTTGATACTATTCACAGTTCCAGATAACGTGTTTTTTTTTTTTTTTTCGTTTTTTTCAACAATTGAACTGAAAAGTAGATATTTTTGTTATTTCTCCACAAAAACACAGGTTGTGGGTACTCAATGGAAGTGTCTCACTGAGGCACTTCTAATGAGTATGGTAAATAAGGTAAAATTTTATACACCAAAAATTCTGAGAAAATGGCATATGATCAGTCTGATCAGGGTCTATACTGTTTGCCATTTCACCAAGTATTTTAACCCTTGTCCTGCTGAATAAATTAAGATGCCACTCCCCTTTCTAATTTTCAGCCAGTCAGATTGCTTGATCCAAATTGTTGCTATAAATTCAAATACTTAATGGCAAACAGTGCAGATCCAGATCAGTTGGCTTCTTCAGAAGCCAACTGATCTGGATCTACACTGTTTGCAAAGGCAGGATATATCTGGGTTCAGCAGGACAAGGGTTAAGAAAGAACTGCATAAAAAGCAAAATTTAGGCCAAAAAGGTATGGAATACAGTGTTCGAAATTTTAGGACATTTACCATATGTTTTCTCGGAGAAATAAGAAATAAGGAAAATATCATGTTGATAACCTCTTATCTGAAGTTATGATACAGTCAGATGAGCTGGATGGTAGGATGGTGGTAATGGCCAGTTGTTCTTGCTGCAGATGGGGGAAGGGAAATCTGTGTCTGGACTCAGTGGACTGTCAGTCATTTTTTCCCTCTCCCTTCTTTATTTCTCCCTTTTCTCTTCTCTACTATCTCTTCTGTCCCATGGCTCAGTTGACTGGGCATTCGACTGGTGATCAGGTTGCAGGTCCGGCAACATTCTTTCGTTGATATATTTTCTATGGTCATTCTCTCCCTTCTGCTAATTCAAGAAGGGTAGTTGTCAGTTTCTGGCAGAAGAATGAGCACAGGTACTGGTAAACTGCTTAGAGGACAAAACCTGTCTAGGAAAAGTGTGGTTAGGTAAACTTACCAGCTTGATATGACCTTAATGGGTTGACTGGGCCGTAAAACCTCAACTCAGTCAAGTCTATCCCATTTCTTCTCTTCATTGGGAGATGACAAAAAATGACCTGCAAGGGTTGATATGTTGTTAAATGAGAAATCAATCCAAAACATATTGATGAACAGAAAATGTCCTATCAGGCTGCCATATCTCCAGATAAGAGTGAGTATCAGGTAAATACTTTTCTTATTTGTCCTGAAAAACGTATGTTGTGGAACTCATTAGAAGTGCCTTGCCAAGGCACTTTTAATGAGTACCCACAACATAAGTTTTCATGGAGAAACAATTAAAATATCAATAGTTTTTGATATGAAGTTTAAGCTTCTTATCTAAATTCACTCTTTTGTCAAAGTGCCTCATTTCGTCTTGTGTGTGCTTGGATTAAATGAAAATGTTTGCCTCAGCGCAAGCATTGATCAAAAGAAAACAAATCATCAGACAGACAAAGATTTCAATTTTTAATCTTCTTGTGGCTAAATCATCTTAGATTGCCTTATTGTTAAAACCAATATTGTTATTGGTCAAATCAGAGGACTGGCTCATTGCCCTGGGGAGAGACTCATAAGAACTTAAAGTATGTCAAAAATTTTGCCTCACTTTTGTGTGACTGTCAATTGTCATTCACTAATTGAGTGTATGATATATGTTTGAGTTTTACATTTGTCTCTTTGCATACTGGGTAATTTTTTGTTGTCTGTGGACTTTTTTTAGAATTGACTTTTTTCAAAAATATCTTTTAGGAATACCATTAGAGTGTCAAACAATTTGGATCCAGATCAGACCCGACATTTTGTCGGGTCTGATCTGGGTTCAAACTGTTTGCAAAAGACGACAAAAGTCGCCACCAGCAGGGGAAAAGAGTTATTTATTGTTTGCAGACATCTTAACTCTTAACCCTTTCACACCAAAGTTTCTGAAGTGGCCTCTTCTAGCTTTGAATTTGGACATGGCCACTGTTACAAATGGGGGTGCCAGACAAAATCAATAACAGAATGGCAAATGGTGTAGATTCTGTGGAGATGGCTCATTATGAGCTGTTTTGTCTGGATCTACCCTGTTTGCAAAAGTATCTGGTTTGATCTACAGGGCTGAATGTGTTAAAGTGCAAAGCAAAATTTGTAGCAGACAACATTCTAATTTTTTTTTATTTTCTTTGAAAAATAAAATAAAAATAAAATAAAAATGTCATCAGCTGCAGTTGTGATTGGGGCTTTGAGAGTTAACCTTAACCCTTAAGCCGCCAAGCAAAATTTGTAGCAGACGACATTCAAATCTTTTTTTATTATTTTTCAGAGAAAACAAGTATTGACATTTCATGTGAATTGTCTGCCAAGCAGATGATTCACATGAAATGTCAAGACGTGTTTTCTCTGAAAAATGAAAAAAAATATAAAAAAAAATTATCGTCTGCTGCAGTTGTGATTGGCGCTTTAAGGATAAAAATAATTGTTGCAGACTACATTCTCAAATATTTGTTGCTGTTTTCAGAGAAAACAAGGCTTGACATTTCATGTGGAAGGTCTAGTAGGCATATGATTAACATGAAAGTTCAACCCTTATTTTCTTGGAAAAACAAAAAAAAAATAATAATAATAATGATAAAGAAAGAATATTTTATATCTCCTGCTGTTGTGACTTTAACACTGCTAAGGGCAAATTCAGCAGGTGACAAATTGGCAGAAGATAGGATTTGACATTTCACGCAGATTGTCTCCATAGGATACTCCTCTTATCTGGTGCCATGTATTTAAACTTCTGAATTAACTGGTAAAAAATAGGCGCTGCCTCTATGTGACTCAGTTGCCTGGCAGCGTTAAAAATCTGAAAACTGAACTGGTCAAAAATAAAAGCCTTGATCAGAGGGCATGTGTATGCAGGCTGATCTATGCCTTTGCTGTTTGCATATGCACTGTCCTCTTTATTTACACCCAAGAATCGGTCAACTTGTACTCTGACGGTGTACTATAAAGGAATAAGTTGACCTGTTCCGGTGACCTATATTGACATGTGTAAACAACTGTGTAGATTGCTGACCAGCTGAGTAAAATGTAAGTTTATTTACTTATTTTGTGTTTTACTAAGAAGCAGAGAATGTCATATACTGAGATAAAAGTTCAAGATTGTTATAACACTTGTTTTAACAGAAAACTCCGTAGATTTATTGAGATATCATTTTTGGCGACCAAAAACCTTTCATTGAACAATAAGCAACAAGCACATGACCAAGACAAAAGATGCAGTTTTTGTGCATTTCATGACATTTTAGTGAGATGACACAAGTCTGTGTAAACCATTTGATATTGCATGCCTTTTAAATATGTTTATGCAAAAACCGATGTTTCGTTTTTTAGGTACAAGTTAAAAAACTTCAATGCGTACCATTGACTTGTGGCGTACAATTTAACTAATGTAAATTATGTAGGAGGTGCTTGAGTTTCTTGAATTCAACCATTGCTATTATTACATCTTTTTTTTACAGAACTACTGATTCTGGATTTTCTTCTTTATTCATTTCCTGTAAACTATGATGTCTTATATTATCAATTACACTTTACCATTTGCCATTTACAAAATTTATAAAATGTTAATACACAGGACTGTTCAAAGCTATACTGGTTTACTTTTCCCCAAAACCATTTTAAATTAAACATACTGAAATGAATGGCTCACATATATGGTACTTGATTATTAGAATATGCTTGTTTGAAACAAAAGTTGCCGAAATGTCTTGGTGTACCATTTGATTTTCAGGTGGATCGTTTGCTTACAGAAAAACAGGTTATGTTTGCTTCAGAATCAGATTTTAAAAGATTTGCTTTCCTTGCGAAGCTTTTATTGGGTTAATGCTATCATACTGAACCAAACTGAAAACGCAACAGGGCTTGGTCGCTGATTCGTACCAATTCGTCGTGCAGGACCTTGTAGCTTACATATTCTCGGTGCATTGACTTCAGTCTCCTTTTTCCTTTTTCAAAATATATTTATCTTCACTACATAACTACAGCTGGTGTTATGTAAATGTGTGGCAGCCCTAGAGAGTTGCCCAGTGCTTCACCATAGTAGTTTTTTTTTTCTGGTCCTTTGGACTCATTGCGCCCATTGGTGGATTTTGATAATATCTGAGGGCACTGATGATGCCTCTTTGGCTAGAAGTGGCTAGTCTGGCCGTCATGGCTTCATCACAATGGTTTTGATGTGTTTTTGCTTCCAGAGGAACCTTTCATCACTTGTTATAACTGTTTGGCACCACAGATAAAGATGAAAAGATGCGCCAGTTTCCGTTTTTTTGGGGTTTTTTTGACTTCATGTAAATGCTAACCAATCCAAAAAAGAGTCTACTCTTTAAGAAAAGAGTTTGCTCCTCAGGAGTGAAATTTTTCGTGTAATTTTACAGGCTGTCAGGAGCCACATTTTATGATCGTATTAATACCATATATCAATTTTTTAAACCCTTTTTAGATAATAAAATGTCTGTTTTTGAGGAATATAGAGCCTTTAAATAATTTTGCATGAGCTTTTTATACAATCGAAGTAAATAGATATTCTTTATACTAAATAAGGGCGACATCTGTTATACTAAATAAGGGCGACATCTGTGTAAAAGTTAAATGAAAGGTATATGTACAAGGGCCACAACCTATGTCATGATCATGTGACTTGTTAATGACGTAGGACAGGGTTTTCCAATGACTCAGTTTAATCCTTAGGTACTTATGTTCGAACACTTTGGCGGAATTCGGCAAGACAAATATGAGATTTGAATCAACGATCAGACCATTAAAGACGGCATTTAGCTGGTTGTCTTAGCAAAAGGATGGCGATGCCAACTATGTCGAGACCGTAAACACTTCGACCAACTTTGTTTGAAGAGATAATCGAATGATTTTTTAAATAGTTTGGTCCGGATAAAGATTAGATAGAAAGCTAAGATGCTTTATTTCTCTGCTCATGAAAAGCTCTGACGCATCTGTCTTTTGTGTGGTAATCAGCCATGTTCATCATGTGACTTGTTAATGACGTAGGACAGGGTTTTCCAATGACTCAGTTTAATCCTTAGGTACTTATGTTCGAACACTTTGGCGGAATTCGGCAAGACAAATATGAGATTTGAATCAACGATCAGACCATTAAAGACGGCATTTAGCTGGTTGTCTTAGCAAAAGGATGGCGATGCCAACTATGTCGAGACCGTAAACACTTCGACCAACTTTGTTTGAAGAGATAATCGAATGATTTTTTAAATAGTTTGGTCCGGATAAAGATTAGATAGAAAGCTAAGATGCTTTATTTCTCTGCTCATGAAAAGCTCTGACGCATCTGTCTTTTGTGTGGTAATCAGCCATGTTCATCGTGTGCTCTAACTTTCAAAAACTCAGCGGTTTCCTGAGTACCAGTTATATACGAACTATTAGTAATCATTGGGAATTCCCCTATAATGCCATTGATTTTTCACGTGTAATTGGCATAGGTTGGAAGGTGTGATGTAGCAGCCTACCCAAGACATCAAGGTAATAAAAGCACGCCGAAGAAGAGGTACAAGAGAAAGATGCACTCGACAAGCAGAATAACTGGTCCTCTCTTCACATACGAGGTGATGAAAGTGTCAGACAGCCTTTACAACATGAGAACAATGTACAAGGCAGGACAAAAAGCCAAATGAATGGTCCAGAGAATACAGGAATATACTGCTATATTGACTTAAACATAGAGCCACTTATGTATGGTCAAATGTGATGCCAGGTGGTCAAATCCCAGCTAGCATTCTACGTAAATCTACATCGGGCTGTCATCGGCCCGTCAGCTACCCTGACGGGCCGATGACGGCCCGATATAGATTTACGTAGAATGCTGACTGGGATGGTGCACCTTTAAATATTGCATGGCCATATGTCTTGCTAGACTGACTTGCAAAAATTATGAAAATAATTATTTCGGATATATTATGCTATAAACATTTATATTAGAGCATGTTTAACTAAGAATCAAAAGTGAATCATACACAAAGGTCTTCTAAATAATATTTTCAAAGTCTTGGTCATGTACTTAAGTTCTAAAATAGGAATTAAATGATGAATAAGGAAAATTAGGTTACAAATAAATAACCAAAGCCATCGACAGTGTTAAAATGCTAAGGACAGGTGAATTTTCTTGTTGTTTTTTTAAAATGTACTCGATTGCACAGTAAATTCCATTAGTTAAATTGTACGCCACCTGTCAAATGGTACACATAGAAAATTTTTCTCTGTGTATCGGAAGCGAATCACTTCGTTTAAGCAAAGGTGTGATAAACTGACTTGTTGTAACATGGACTTGAATTTCAGTTGCTAATGTTTTGGATTTAAGGTTTAAATTGCCTTTCATGGATAGTTTGAAACATGGTAAGGCATGTTCAAGCCATGAATTCTTTATGCCAAAAATGATATCTGTAGAAATCCTCCGATTTGTGTCAGGATTATCTCTATTCATTGCCACAGCATATGACATTTTCCGATTTTCGACAAAAAGTAACATGAAAACATAAACTTATGGTAAACATAATAACCTTCGTTTTAACCTTTGTTTACATACAGTCAACTTGTGTACCGGAACAGGTCAATTTATTGTTCAATAGTACTCCGACGACGTACAAGTTGACCGATTCTCAGGCGTGTTTATTAAGTAATATCAATAAACCTTTTTCATTCTCTGAGTAAATTCAGCATACATCAAATTGGTGATATTTTCTGAATTTTCCCAGAAAATACATTTTGACATTTCATGCAGATTGTCTCCTTAGAAGACAGTGTGCCTGAAATGTCGAAGTAATTTTCTGAAAAAAAAAAATAGAAAAAATATTTCAAAATGTTGTCTGTTGATTTTTTTTTTTTTTTTTCACCCAGGGTATTTATTGGTTAATGCTTAGCACTCTGGGTAAAATTTTCAGCAGACGAAGTATTGAAATATTTTCTCTCTTTTTTTTTTTCGAGGAAACAGGCTTTGATATTTCATGCAAATTGTCTCCGGTGAAATATAAAAACCTATTTTCTGGAAAAAATAAGAAAAATATTTCAAAATATTGTCTGCTGAAATTTTTACCCAGAGTGCTAAGCATTAATAAAACCTTTTTCTTTGATCAAACAAGTGTTACATGAAATGATTATAGGTTGGGAATAAAACTGACATCTGTATTTCAGTATTTTTGATAGCTATCTTAAGAGTTGACTGATGCCAGATTTATGTGAAAAGAAAAAGAAAACATTAAATTTTAGCCTTTACCACTCTGGGCAAATTCAGCAGAAGACAAATTGATGATATTTTTCTTGGTTTTCTCCAGAAAACAGGCTTTGTCATTTTCATGCAAATTGTCTCCTGGGGAAACTTTTTGAAAGAAATGGCAAATCCTATAGTCTGTGAAAAATAAGAAAAAATATTTCAAGTTGTCGTTTGCTGAAAATGTTACCCAGCATGCTAAATGTTAAACATAAGTTGTCAGTGTATGGTGCAAAACAGAAAAAATCCTTTGTAACTGAGAAGAAACTTGGAAACAAATGAAGTATTATTTTTATCTTTGACCATGAAAATAAGTCTGATCAGTAGCTCTTTTGTTGTCTGCTGATCTTTTCCTGCAACAAGGTAATTTTTATCACCATGCTTTGTAGAAAAAGTCAGAGATTGTGTCATCCAGCCCATACATCCATCCATCCATGTATTTGTAACTGATGTTATCTCCTCTTGGGCTGTTTTTGGGTAACGCTTTGCACACTGAGTAAACTTTTCAGCAGACAACATTTTGAAATATTTTTCTAATTTTTCCCAGGAAACAGGATTTGAGATACGCAAATTGTCTCCAATGAAGACAATTTGCATGATATCTCAAATCCCGTTTTCTGGGAAAAATAACAGGGGGTGGTCGGGAGTGGCAATGGTGTCGTGTATCTTACGTCACTGGGGCGTCCAACTGAAATTGGCTTACAGTTGGGCAAGGCCTGCTATCCTTGTAGCAGGTAAGGGTAGAGGGGGAATGTTTTTATTTCTTCTGTTTCTTCACTTTCATTCCTGTTCCTATTTCTTCCCTAATCGTCTCTTTCGTCTCCTCTACTATCTCTTCTATCTCTTTTCTCCCTTTCTCTGGGAGACGACACAAAATGACCCACAAGGGTTGACGTGTCGTTAAACCCCAACACAATCAATCTGGGAAAAATAACAAAAATATCATTAATTTGTCGTCTACTGAATTTGGCCAGGGAGTGATAACAGTTAAGAAATACCGTAAAAATTCTAATTATCACCCAGGCATTTATTAGAATCATTATCTTTTGTAAAGAGGGAGGTGGGCATTATTAGAGCCTGCAGTGTTTGAGAACTAGGAAAGACTGCAAAATGAATATTCCTCCCGATGACAGCCATATTGATATTGTAAACAGAAGTATAGACTAGGATTACAATGGACATGTTAAGTATAGACTAGCTTTACAAAAGACATGTTAGCCCCTCTAGAAGAATTGTATTACCTGGCGGAGGACTAGAAATCCCATGTTCATATCTTCTATTTGGACCAAGAGGGACTTGTTTATTCAGTTATTAAACAGTAGAATTGGAAACTGACTGCATGAGGTAGTAGCAATATTTTTTCTAAATTGACTGGTGGGCATTTATTAGAAGCTGGTACTTCCAAGAAAAAAGTAACAAAAAAAAATGCAGATTTTCAGGCCCAGTTTGGAGGGATGGGCATTTATTAGAGCATGGTTTGTTGTGTTTAGGTTTTACAGCCAGTCAACCCAATGTGGTCATGTCGAGTGCGGTCGGTATCCTAAACACACTTTTACTGGGCAGGCTTAGTCATCTAACCAGTATTGTGCACATTCTTTTGCCAGAAACTGACAACTGCCCTTCTTGAATCAGTGGAGGGGAGAGAATGACCTTAGAAAATATTTCATGATCAAATCTCCACGAAAGAATGTTGCTGACCTGATCACCAGTCGGAGGTGCATCCAACTGAGCCACCAAGGCCGGCCTCTAGAGCATGGGCATTTATTAGACTTTTCAAGGTAGATCAGCTCTGGCAGTGATTTGTTCAGTAATGAATTGCAGTCTTGGGGTGAGTTGTAAAGTAGATCAAAATATGAGTAGATAGTGTGAGTGTATATCTACATATAACAGACCCATGAAGTGCGATTTATTACTCAGTAAATCATACATTAGAGCTGATCTATTTCGATTCACACTAAAAGTTAATGAAAATGCTGTTATTTCCCCAGATTTTCCCAACCTTCTGCCATTCTTTGAAGGAATCTTACAAACACATTTAACTGAAATGCATGCATTTACCCATTTTTATAACATATTTGATGTGAGAAAATGACGTTACACTGTCTAACATCAAGGAAATTATGTATAGGTTGTAAAATGTGGGTCTTTGCATCAACCTCTTCCACCAGTGACTTTTTAACGAGGTTTTCCTATGAAAAAATATGGTTATTAGAATGCTGAAGGTTAGCGGGTGAATGTCAGGTTTCCTTGTCTGGAGCATAACTCCGAAACAGTTTGAAATATTTTAATGTTACTTGGAGGATGGCAGAGTTTCATGTGCAAGAAACACTTTTTGTTTTCCAGTTATCCCCCCTTTTATATAGACTTTTTTATTTTCACTCTGTAGCTCAGTAATTTGGAAGACCCTTATGACATTTGGTAGGATTATAGAATAATAGAACTTTTAACACTGAAATTTGACTCTTCCAATATATAGTATGGGTAGAATTATGGGTTAACCCATTGTAGTGGGGAGACCGTAAAAGGGTACTTGGCAAACAGTGCAGACCCAGATCAGATGCCGCAGAACGCAGTGTCTGATCAGGGTCTCCACTGTTTTGCAAATAGTTTAGCCATTTTTCTCTAGGAATATGTAAATCTCATGGCCGGACATCCTAAAATTGAATTTGGACTCTTCCAATATATAGTGTGGGTGAGTTTATTCAATATACAATGGGTTAAACAGGTGATGTGAGGTGATGATAAAACTCAGGATATACTGCACCTTTATCACTCGGTGCTTTCCCTTAGCACACTGAGTAAACATTTCTGCAGATGTCATTTTGAAATATTTTTTTCTTATTTATCCCAGGAAACAGGTTTTGACATTTTATGCAAATTGTCTCCAATGGAGATAATTTGCATTAAATGTCTGATCCTGTATTTTGGGGAAAATAAGAAAAATGTCATCAGTTTTTCATCTGCTGAAATTAGCGCAGAAATCTGCAGTGTAATTGTCTCTCGGCTGAAATGTCAACCCCAGAGTAAGTTCCAGGAGAAAATGAGAAAACTGTGGTAAATTTTCTAAAAATTTAGTGGTAAAATCTGAAAGAAAAAAGAAAACTGATTTTCCAAGAAGTCTTTATTATGACCCCACCACAAAGTGGAGGAGGGTATAGACTCTGAGGTTTTATCCTTTGCCTTATGCGTGTCCATCCGTAAGTATGTTTGTCCGTCCGTCACACTTTGAAGTATTGTTAGTGTCTCTGCCACTCCTCCTACAGTTTTCAAGGTAATGGTTTGAAACTTGCATCTTTGTAAGGATATAGACTGAGCATATGCATAAAGATCACAATCTGATCAAATTATTATTATTAGAATTTCATATCCTTGATTTACTTAGAAAATTTGTCTTATAGACATGGCATAGAAGGATTTGTGTCTCCGCAACTAGACTCCTGCAGTGTTCAAGATAATGATTTGAAACTTTTACCAAGAGTGCTAAGCATTAGGAGTTAAATGTCACCAGTAGCAGGGTAAAGTTAAAATGTCTTCCACCTAGAGCAAATAGTAAAGAGACTATAATATAGATAGCTATAAAGTTAAACCAACCGGGTACACAAAAAGCCGATAAAAATCTTGTTCTAGAGTATTAGTTCTTTAGACAAAATATTTGTTAAACTTTGATTTGGATTTTCGTAGTTGATCAGTTGGAGTACATAGTTTAATTTTTAGCATTTAGTAAAGGTCAGTTGGCTGGCAATTTAGGTTTACAGGTTTGTGATAATTTTCTTATTTTTCTTTGCAAAACAAAGAGTTCTTTGCATTTCATTTAGCAGTACATCATAATTCAGTTAAGGCATCGTCTTGCTTTTCAAGAAAAATATGTTTTAACCTTTAACCCTTAAAGCGCCAAGAAAAACTGCATCTGAAAATGTCTTCTGTTTATGTCGTCTGCTGAATATTCTTGCAGACTTTTCAACCTATTTTTGCATACAGGCAAACAGTGTGGACCCAGATCAGACTGCTCCTAAAGAAATGAACTGTCAAATCCTGTTTTCTGGGAAAAAAAGAAATATATCATAATTTGTTGTCTCCTGAATTAGCCCTGAGAGTAGTAAAGGTTAAAGTGTCTGAATATTTTCCCCTGCAGCTTGCTGGAGGTAAAAAAATATTGTATTCTGTTTATAGAATAGCAAAATATTTTTGTGCTTTAACTTTAGCCTTCTTCAGACAAAATGAAGAGAAGACAACATTTTTAAATATTTTTCTTTCTCTTTTCACAGAAATGAAGGCTTGACATTTCAAATTGTCTCGTTCAGAAATAATCCATCAGTCCTTATTCTCTGCAAAATATCAATAAAAAATATTTCAGAATGTTGTCTTTTGCTGTTTAAATTCAGCAGGTCAAAGATTTTTGTCTAAATATCAAATGATGATATATTAGCTTTGTTTTATATGTGCACGTACTGGCTGAACCTTCATGTACTATGTTTAGGTATTTACACTAAGCCTTCAGACACCTTAATTTCTTACCACAATCATCTTGAAATTTGAACCAGTTTCTTTTACTGCCTGTTCTTTTGTTTTAACACATTGTAGACTGAATAGACTCTCCCACACAATATATTGGAAGAGTCCAATTCAATTTTGGGTACGTCTGGCTATGAGATTTACATTTTCCTAGAGAAAAATGGCTAAACTATTTGCAAACAGTGGAGACCCTGATCAGACGCCGCATGTTGCGGCATCTGATCTGGGTCTGCACTGTTTGCCAATTACCCTTTTACTGGTCTCCCGACTACAATGGGTTGCAATTGCTGGATGAGTGGCAAATAGTGTAGACCCAGATCAGACCAGTGTTGCTTGAGAATACTTTTCTTCTTTTTCCCATAAAATGTGAAATTTCATGCTAGTCTTCTTCATGTCAAACCCTGTTGTCTGAGAAAAATATAAAAATAGGTACTATGTTATTAACTATTATATTTATAATATTTTTATTCATTAACCCTTAAACTGCCAAGAAAAACTGCATCTGAAAATGTCGTCTGTTTATGTTGTCTGCTGAATATTCTTGCAAGCTTTTCAAACCTATTTTTTGCATATAGGCAAACAGTGTGGACCCAGATCAGATTGCTCCTAAAGAAGCGGTCTGATCCGGGTCCACCCTGTTTGCAGAAATGACTTTTAAAATCACAAGCAGAAGACAAAGCAGACGACAATTGTTGTGATTGGCGCTTTAAGGGTTAATACTGTAAAACATTAATGACAGGAACATGGATGGCTCATTAACCGTGGCTCATCCAGGAATTTTTAGACAGACACACAACTGATGATCAAATGGACTTGGATCAAAATTTAGAAAAAGAATGGTAATGAGTAAAGATGTATGAATATTCAGGGGAAATACAGTATCTCCTGGTTGTCGGTGTGTTTCATCTTCAGCATACGAGGGCTCAGGTAACAGTTGCAACAATGTTCTTTTGACATTGCCGCGCGATGTCAGTGTAATGGAGGCACAAACACGGCTTATTATTTACTGGGTTAACCCTTAACCCTTAAAGTGCTAAGCAAAATTGTAGCAGATGCCATATTAAATTTTTTTAATGATTTTTAATGACAGATTTTATCTGTTATTCTTCGTTGCCATGCGTGGTTTTAGAGAAAGTGGCTTTGACTTCTATTGAAGTTTGTATTTATCCGCACAAAAACGTAGACCACGTGTGTATATTAGTACGCCATTGAGATATCAACAAAAAGTAGTGCGACTTGGGCTTGATCCATGGTTCAAGTCTTCATATGAACCGCTGAGAAAACTCCCTTTAATACATGTGCGAACAACAAAGGCGCAGATCAGTCTGCGCGTCTATGCAGACTAATCAGCGCCTTTGTTTTTCACTGTAGCTCGTTTTGTTTTCTTCTTTTTCGAAGGAGAAGCTTCTTCACATAAGTTTAAGTGGAAGGCAAAATGATTTTCTGGAATGTATAAGTTTCTCATAGAATCTGTCATTACAGGGCTATTCAGCCCTTTGATTTTTCAAAGAAAATAAGACTTACCATTTTTAACCCTTAAAGCGCCAAGAAAACCTACATCTGAAAATGTCGTCTGTTTATGTCATCTGCTGAAAATTCTTGCAAACTTTTCAAACATATTTTTGCATACAGGCAAACAGTGTGGACCCAGATCAGACTGCTCCTAAAGGAGCAGTCTGATCTGGGTCCACACTGTTTGCAGAAATGACTTTTAAAATCACAAGCAGATGAGAAAGCAGATGACAATTGTTGTGATTGGCAGTTTAAGGGTTAATATGTGAATTGTCTGCTAGGTCAGTAGCATAAATTTCATGGAAATTGATCATAAAATCATTTTTTGTGGTCATTCTCCCCTTTTTGCTGATTCAAGGAGGGTGGTTGTCAGTCACCTGTGAAAATATGTACACAAGTACTGGTTAACAGCTTACAGGACTAAGCCTGTCCAGGAAAGCTGTAAGCAGGTTAGCTGACCAGTTCAATAGAACCTCAACAGTGTTGACTAGGCCGTAAAACTCCAACTTAAACAAACAATACTACATTTTAGTGTGTTTAAAAAACACTATATGTGTGGCAAACAGTTTATACTCTGATCAGATGCTCAGTTCTGTTGCATCTGATCTTGGTCTATACTGTTTGATCAGACCTGTCACTCAGAATGCTTGGAGTAAAGGCTCATGTTCGTAAAATGTTTTAAAAACAAAGTTTATGGAGTAATTTGAGTTGAAAATAAACAAGACTTATATGGCATAAAAATCCCTTGTGATTTCAATACCAGTTAATCTCACATTAAAAATTTGTTTTTCCAGATAAAAAGCTTATGATTTCATGTGGGATTTTATTTATCTATTCATGTCTGTAAGTATATAATAAGGATCAAAAGAGGCTTTAATTTATTGTGGAAAGTTTGGTATTTTATTTGAACAAATTGAGATTATGGATAGCTACAGATAAGGCATACTTTTCAACCAAAAACGTATTGATGTTTTTCTTATTTCTCCATGAAAACAAATGTTGTGGGTACTCTTTAGAAGCACCTCAGTGAGGTGCTTCTAAAGAGTACCACAACATATGTTTTCTTGGAGAAATAAGAAAAATATTTATCTGGTTATTCCACTTATGCGGTGCTATGATTATATTGAGGTTTGTCAAAGCCCCGGATATGATGCCTTTCTTTTCAAAGAAAATTGTCAGTATTTTCTTATATCTCTATGAAAACATATGTTGTTAGTACTCATTGGAATCATCTCACTGAGGCCATTCCACAAGTACGACAATGTGTATTTTCGTGGTGAAATTCGAAAAGTATGTCTTAGATACCAGTCTTAATTTAACTAGATCCATATTGTAAGTCTGTGTAACAAGAAAACAAACAGTATTCCTTTCTGAACTCCATGTTATCATTGCATTTGCGTTTGTTTGTTCAGGTCTTTAACTTTCTCCTATCTCTCTGTCCCTGGTACACTGGCTGTATAAAGTGAAGTTGTCAGATAAAATTTGTAGATGTGCAGGTTGATTTGGGTCTTCTATATATCACTTTTTCCGATATTGCTCTTTTTCTATGCTACACCGATGAGTCACCGAGAAAAGATAAAGTTTGAATTTTGAGGCCTTGGACTGGTACCCAGTATCCCATATCTTTCTATTTATGCCCTCAAAATACAAAGTATGTTTCTAGAGGATGTTTTCATCATTCTGTTCATCTATCCTTTCTTTCTACAGTTATTGCAGTTGGTCATATTCCAACATTACCTGCAAGGAGCCGGTTTGCAGGATGGACCATTGAGGAGCGATTTTGTCTCTGTAGTGAGATCTTTAACCTGCACAAGGGCTGTCTCTCCCTTGCACAGGGATTCTCCAGTTAACACCCTGATTCGAAGTATGGTGCTCTGTATTAACATCATCCCTGCCAATGATGCTAACGGAGCATGTTCAGAGCCAGAAATTTTCCGGCAATTAACGGATTGAATCTGGGACCTCCAGCATTAGAGGCCAGAATAGCATAGCTCTTGATAAGATCAGTCCAACAGTATTGATATTTTTCTTATTTCTCCACAAAAACATATGTTGTGGGTATCCATTAGAAGTACCACAGCAAGGCACTTCTAATGAGTACCCACAATATATGTTCATACTTGCCATTAGCTGTTCACAGAAATCTGTGAGATTTTGCAAATTTTTAGGGGAGATTTGATGAAATTCTGAGAGATTTTTATGAAAATTACTTTCAAGCTTACATAAGTAAGTTAAAAGCCATTATTTTAATGAATTAAGCTTGGGATAGCCATGCTAATGTGGGATTTATTTCTGGTTCTTCAAAAAACAGCTTATTAAATGGTATGAAAATTCTGTGAGATTCGAAAATCTTATGGGAAACGGAAACCAGAAAGGCCAAAATTCTGTGAGATTTTGTCTCACAGTGTGAGGTATGGCATGTATGTATGTTTTCATGGAGAAATAAGAAAAATATTTACCTGATACCCACTCTTATCTAGATGGATATGCAGAGCATTCCTATTATTGAGGAATTATAAAAAATATTAACAGTTTACTAGACAAAATAATTTATCTTGAGCCCTAATCCTTGCTAATTTGTATTCTGTATCTGTTATCAATTAAATACATCTTCCTCATCTTTAATGGTTAATATCATGTTTATGTTTTATGGAAAAATTACAAAGGTGTTTTTTACTTGCATTATTTAACATATTTACCCTTAATATTCAGACAGACATACCTACAGTAGGTGGATAAAAGTGTCACATTGTGATGTTGCCAGTCAATGCATTTGCGTATCTTTTTATACCCCGCCACTATCATGTGGCAGGGTATTATGGTTTATACCCTGCCACACAATAGTGGCGGGGTATTATGATTTCATGCTGGTTGTTTGTGTGTCTGTATGTGTGTCCATCCGTCCATCTGTCGTATGTCCGTCTGTACGTATTTTCATTGGTAGATGATAACTTGAGTGAATGTCAGTGGATTTTTGCCAAACAGGGTATGTGTTTTGATATAATAGACATCTGGTTTGGGATTGTTAAAGGGCAAATTTCATCAGTTTTTTAGAGTTGTCTGCTCTGATTTTTCATTTCCGGATGATAACAGGAGTAAATATCAATGGATTTTCACCAAACTTGGTGTGTGCATTGATATTGTAGAGGTCTGGTTTGGGATTGCAAATGGCAAATTTCATCAATTTTTGACACAGTTATCTGCCTACGACATGTTACAATTTTCGTTTCCCAACAGTAATGGGTAAATGTCAATTGATTTTCACCAAACTTGGTATGTGCTTTGCTGTTGTGGAGATCTGGTTCAGGATTGCTAATGGGCAAATTTTTTTTCAGTTTTTGACAGTTATCTGCCTGTGACACATCCATATTTTCTTTTCAGGATAATAACTTGAGTATTAAAATCTCAACAGATTTTCACCCAACTGATATGTGCATTAATATTGTGGAGATCTGGTTTGGGATTGCTGTTGGGTACATTTCATCAGTTTTTGACAGAGCTATCTCCCCATGGCACGATAATGGTGGATTATTATTGTTTCATGTATTTATTGTAAAATTAATTGTCCCCCGACGTTAGTTGAAGGGGACTATTAAAATGGGTTTGTCCGTCCATCCGTCTGTCTGTCTGTCCGTCTGTACATTCGCCAGGTACATTGGAAGGTTAGCGTTTGTACTGGTGTCTGGTTTATTCCGTCATTGTGGGGTTAAAAATTGTGTTGTGGAATTGACAAATAGATAAAAATGGTAGCTGTGGGGTTAAAGAAGATTAAAGAAAGATCAAAGGAATAACCTCATAATGTACCTCGCTTAAGAACGTCCATCCTTCCTTCCGTCTGTAGATAGAATGAGATGGGTAGTTTGTGGATGCAACTCCTCTTACAGTTTTTAACCGATCTTTTTGAAACTTTGCAGGTGTTTTTTGTCATGGTCTGAAGATGTGCATCTAGTTTTGGGGTATCCTCCCCTCATTTTTTCATCAACTTTTTCCACTTTTTCGACTTATTTTTTTCCAGGTCCAATTAGTATTAGATAGATATCTTGTGGGCGCAACTCCATCTAGACTTTTCCACTGATCATTTAGAAACTACATGTATGCATACTTGTTCTACATGGTCTGAAGATGTGCATGTGGTTTTGGGATTTTAGTTGCGACACGATGACATGGGTAACTTGCGAGCGCAACACCTCTTACAGTTTTATACCAAACTTTTTGAAACTTTGCAGGAGTTTTTGTCATGGTCTGAAGATGTGCATGTGCTTTTGGGTTTATCCTCCCATCATTTCTTATCAACTTTTTTTCCACTTTTTCAACATTTTTCAGGTCCTGATTAGTATCAGAATAGATACCTTGTGGCATACTTCTACATGGTCTGAAGATGTGCGTGTGGATTTGGGGTTATCCTCCCATTATTTTTTATCAATTTTTTCCACTTTTTTGACTTAGTTTTTTCCAGGTCCAATTAGTATTGGAATAGATACCTTGTGGGTGCAACTCCTCCTACAATTTTCTACCAATCATTTTCAAACAATGCATATTTGTTCTACGTGGTCTGAAGATGTGCGTGTGGTTTTGGGGTTATCCTCCTATCATACGCATTTAAAAGTCACAACCCTTTACTGACAAAGCCATGACGTTGGGGGTGCTTGCCCGCAACAGGCTTTTATTAGAAATGCACAGGGATGATTAGCAAATTTATAAAATATGTACTGGTACCATAAAATAGAAAGTTTTGTTTTGTTTTGTAGTAACATGCTTTTAAAGTGAATATAGAACTTAAAAAATTGTGATTCCCATTGACATCACTGATATGTCACCGAAAAATCAACTTTTAAATTTTTATCTATGTTAAAATTGTTGGTAAAAGAAAACAACAGAAGATATTAGCATGTAACTATTGTTTATTGCAAAAAGCATTTGTTTTTATTTTGTAACCATGATAATAGCTGTCTTGGTTTTGCAACAGTTATTTTTACAAAGATCTGGAAATGCTTTGATTTAAATAGCAATGTCACAATGTAACAAATACTTTTGTCCACATACTGTAGCAAACTGTTGATCCAGGTCAGACTGCTCCAGTTTGATCAGGATATGCATTGTTTGCCATCTGTCACCCATTTTAGACACATTACCACTTAGTAAAATAGATTTGTTAAAATTTTTTGGATAAGTTTGCAAGGAGTTAAGGGGACTGGATGCTCTGGGTAATTTTTCTGCAATGGGAGACAATTTCTGTGACTTCCTGTTTGATATCCTGCACTAAAAAATCCCTTCTGGAAAGGGGTCTACTCTAAAAGGAAAGTTTTTGATCACAATGGGGAAAAAAGGTCTACTGTACCCGCTGGGAGCAAATTCTTTATTTTTAAAGTAGACCCCTTTCAGAGGGGAGTCAGAAACATTGTTAACAAGAGTTGCCTTCCTTGTGTCCAATTATTTGGGGTAATTATGGAGGTCTGATTTAATACTGTTCATTTTATTGTCTGACTTTAATTCTGATTGATCTTGGTATAATAATCAGCATGCAGAATAAAAACTGACTTTATGACATGAGCACTCCTAGGCCCAGACCCAGATTAGCCTGCATATCTCTTCTGTCTGGCCAGGGTGTTTGTTTTGTTGGAGTTGAGATTTAATGGCTCTGTCAACAATATTTCTGTCATGTTGAACCAACTCCTAGAGAGAGGGAGAAAGAAAGGAAGAAAGTAAGAAAGGAAGGGAGAAAGGAGGGGAGAAAGAAAGGGAGAAAGAAAGGAAAGGAGAAAGAAAGAACATAATTATGTATATTTATGTTCCCCAAATATTTAGATGCTTTTCATTTGTATGACAGACACTGGATGAGTGGAAAGCATTGTAGATCCAAATTAGATGCCACAGATTGCAGCATCTGATTTGGGTCTACACTGTTTGCTCATGTTCCCCAAATATTTAGATGCTTTCATGTGTATGAAAGACACTGGATGAGTGGCAAATAGTGTAGACCCAGATCAGATGCCACAATCTGCAGCATCTGATCTGGATATACATCATTTGCTCATGTGAGTCTATCTGAATACTTGTTGTATATATGGTAGTGTATTAGGGCTAATGTTATTAATTGGTTTCAAACTGTGTGGTCTATATAAACCCACCTTTATTTACAATCTGATAGAATATTTTGAAAGTGTATACTGGTAAATGTACATATGCTTCTAATCTGTGGCCTTTTAGCCTTAAAGTGGTTAGCAAAATTCTAAAAAAAAAAAATTAATATTTTTTAACAAAAATAAGGCTTTGCATTTCATGTGAATTGTCTTTCATTTCTATAGAAAATGTACTTGTTATCAAAATATTATTAGAATAAAAATTGTGTAAATAGTTACATGTAGTTTGCTAACTAGGTTACATAGCTAAGTCAGGTTAACTATTATGCTGCTGAATAGATTAAGATGTCACGCCCACTCCTAATTTTCAGCCAATCAGATCACTTGATCCAAGTTCTTGATACAAATTCAAATACTGAATGGCAAACAGTGCAGATCCAGATCAATTGGCTTCTTCAGAAGCCAACTGATCTGGATCTACACTGTCTGCAAAGGCAGGGTATATCTGGGTTCACCAGGACAAGGGTTAAGATAGAACACAATAACTAAAAATTCTGTTATACAAATATTATGATGGAAAAGTTTAATATATGCAACAACTGCCACAACCCCCTCTATGTGGGGAAACAGTCATGTTTTTAGCGTATCTGTCTGTCCTCTACAAAATCATGTCTACTCTGTATCTCCTAAACTTGAGAGATTTTTGTTTCTTTTAACATTTTGTCATGAAGTGTAGAACCCACAAACCAACTTTGCTGGTTTAAGGTCAGGGATGAAATTCAAGGTCAAACATTTGTGACCTGTATTTCATGTCCATTCCGTATCTTTTAACGTCCTCAGTGAATTGTCATGAAACTTTAGAAAATTATTTGCATTCTTGATATGCAGAACTCAAAACCCAGCAATGATGATCCAAGGTCAAGGTCAGAATTCAAGGTCAAATGTCAGTAGAGTGAAATAGTGTCCACTCTGTAACTCTTAAACCCCATGAAAGAGTTAATTTAATTTTTATCCTGATATGCAAAACCTAGAACCTATTGATGTAGGTTCAAAGGCCGGCATACCTTTGTGATGTATATGCCTTGTGAGCTCCATATGTTCTTTAGGTTTGCTGGATTAACATGAAACTTAGGTAAATTGTTCATATGCTTGAGCTGATGTGCAGAGTCCACTATCCAACCAAGCTCAATGTCAAGATCAAACTCCATTTCCAATGGTTGTATGCATTTTATCAGATATTTTGTGGTATCAAAGGTTTCGATGAGAACTTTAACATCTGAGGGTTCAGATGTGGCTCTGTATGTCCAGCTCCAGCCCCAGCCCTCAAAAGGGGTCTTTTGGGCTCATTATCCAAAATAGCCATTTTGAGTCTCAAACTGGAAGTCTTGATGGTAACTTTGATCTAAATGACCTAAAAGGGTCTCAACCATATCTAACCTAGACCTTCTATGCAAAAGATGTGTTTAGGGGCCAACAATCAGATACAGCAATGTTTGGTATTAACCCAAAGGTCATAATGAAAATTTCAGCAGTCTGTATCCAACCTTCAAAATGACCTGTAGACCTATGTCAGAACTCTTGGCCTAAACTTTGAAGAAGGCCATTTGATTTCATATTGCTGTGTCTAAATGGCATAAACAGTACAAACCCTGATCAAACTGAGCAGTTTGAGCAGGGTCTGCACTGTTTTCCTTTACCATTCATTAATAATATTTTACTAGAAATAAAATTATTGTAAATTTATTGTCTCTTTCAGGTTACATCCTGTGATTGAGAAAAACAGCTTGAATAATGGGAGAGGATGTTTTTGTGATGTCATTTTCTAGAGTGTTTCTAGGCAATGCTGATGAATCTGTTACCTAGTCATTGGCATTTTAGTGTTAGTTTTGTTGTTTACTGATTGTTGAAAGAAACAAATAGACAATATATTTTTTTAATGTTTTTGGACTTTAATTATTTGATTCTAAACTGAATATTTTAAAAGTTACAGGATCTGACATGTAAATTTGCTGTCAGATCACTCATGTTTAACCTATAAAAGGCATATCTGTGATATTGTTTTGGCATTATAGTTGATACACATTTGGTTTGTACTCCAAGGAACGTGCCCTTGATCCTTGTAATAGAATGTCAAGGTGATATTTTACCATATCAAGAGTGGAATGACAAGTTGTGTGAATGTTTGATTAATATTGATTCTCACTTTGTTATATCAGGGAGGTTATATTTTCTATCCGAAACGTTTCTGGATCTGTGATAACAGTGTTCAATAATTAGCATCACCATAGCTCCAGGTGAGGTGCTTTTTTCATGTGAAACATATGTTGTAGGTACTCATTAGAAGCACCTTGCCGAGGCACTTCTAATGAGTGGTGCTTCTATTGAGTAACTACAACATACACCACAACCTCTTTATAACACTATTGTTGGGGTCCATAGCATAAACCGTGTTAGTTAAACAACCATGTTATATCCAAACAAAAATGTATAGATTATATTGAAAAATGACCATTTATGGTCATTTTTCAATATAATCTATACATTTTTGGGATCTATCTTTGAACCGTGTTATATCCAAAACCATGTTATAATGAACCATGTTAAAAAGAGGTTGTAGTGTATGTTGTAGTTACTCATTAGAAGCACCTTGCAGAGGCACTTCTAATGAGTGGTGCTTCTAATGAGTACCCACAACGTACCGTATTCGACCTAATTACTGCACATATTCCTATAAGCACACAGTCAAGCAATTTCGTAGTCTTCAGATTATAGTCAGTGTACGTTTTGTCTACTTCTTTATAAAGGCATATGTTGTGGGTACCCATTTGAATTGCATTGACTTGTACCCACAACATATGGTTTTATAAAGAAAATCAGAAAAAAATCGCATATAGATCATTAAATAAGTCCTTTGCTGAGCTTTTCTTAAAGTGTACCCTTAGTGGGCAGATGTATATTTTGCCACAAGTTTCCCAGTAATTTTGAAAAATCTAAGTGCACAGTGCGGTAATTAGGTCAAATACAGTATGTTTTTGTGAAAAAATAAAAAAAATGTGGATATTTATCTGGAGCTATGTGTCAATGATTTTTTTTAATTCTTTTCAAATTCATTTCCAGACACAGCAAATATTGACAGTGTTTATATATCCTATCGCTTTTTGAATAAAGTAAAAAAAATCATTATTTATGAATAGATCAAAATTTTTAATTGACTATAAATTCTAAAGAGTGGTTTCTTAGCTAAAAATGACTTACATGTGATATAATTAATAATATTTGTGAGCAGAATTAAGTGCTATGTGTTAATTTTGCCATCACCTAATTGGTAAAAAATGATGTCATCATGACAAAGTGGCACATTTCGATTGGCTGGTCACTTCTGCTGATAACGCTGTCTACTGTGGAATCAAGGTGCTTGACCAACAGACCAGGTAATGTATTCTTGCACTGATTTTACAGCTTCATATCAGAATAATTATTTAGACAAAGGACCATAGTTCTTGATAAGGTGCTTTTTTCAACCAGAAAGTATCTATATTTTTCTTATTTCTAGATGAAAACATAATGTTGTGGGTACTTATTAGAAGAGCCTTGGGGAGGGGCTTCTAATGTGTACCCACAACATTATGTTTTCGTTGAGAAATAAGAAAATATTTACCTAATACCCACTCTTATCTAGACCTATGAAACAAGTCAGGCCATTAGAAGAGGTGTCTTCTCAGGGCATATACAGACAGTACAGAACCACCTCAGCCAGCAAAGCTGCACTGTCTGTTGCAGTCATTTGTTACACATCAATATGCATATGGGCTGTAATGTCAGAAAAACATACATTTGGAAATGCACCGAGCAAAGATTCAGATAAGCCTGCATATTCATAAAGACTGATCAGAATCTTCACTGTGCCTATTCTGGATTGTCAAGGATGCAAAGTTTCTTCATGCAGATAACGAAGACTCTGATCAGATTGTGCAGATGTACAGGCTGATTTGAGTCTTCTTGGGCGCACATGTCAGAAGGTTTGTTTTCTCATGTTGTTGTGCATATGTTTTCTGTGTTCAATATCCAATGATTCTTTAAGCAGTCAGTAAAGGCCACCACTGCATGCATGATCAGGGCCCATTTGTTCAAAACTCAATGAAGCTGTTAGCTAACATGAAGTTAAAATTTCTTTCTTGAAATATGGTGAATACTTGGATATTTTTTGCTGAGCTACTCAAATTTTTGCAGCAAAAATATCAGTGTATTTGAAAATACTTTAGCTACACAACAGTTAACGCCTTAAACGGATTTGTTATTAACTTGTGCATTAAGCTAACAATGCTGTGAACAACTCGGCCCAGACCAATATAGAACTACTGCTGTATGCATTTGCTCCAAAGTCACTTATTCACTTGGTACAGCTAATTTTCATTATTTCTCTCTGAAAGTGTTTGCTGTGGATACTCGTTAAAATTGCCATTTATGCCGATTGGACTCTTCTGCCTCATGATGTAGCTTATCCATTTATCTGCACAAAGAAAATTTCAGGACCAGCTTGCAGATAAAATCCATCTCAACTATCCCCCCTTCCCCCTCACACTGTTCAAGTTTTACATTACTTGCAGTCAACATTTTTACATGTTTATTTGCCTGAAAATAAGACTGATATTATTCAAATGGTAGTTTCCTCTTTTTAGGGACAAACAAGAAAAAAATGTCTCCCAATTTTTATCTGATGCAGATTTCGAGCTTTCAGCCTCTCGATAGAAGAGACATTTTTCAATCAAAAAAGCATAAAATGTTATTTATATGCAAAAAACATATGTTGTGGGTACTCATTAGAAGTGCCTCACTGATGCACTTCTAATGAGTACATACAACGTATGTTTTTACAGAGACATAAGAAAAGTTTTTACGTAGATATTTTTTTATCAAGAGCTCTGACTGATGAAAAGAACTAAGAGTCTATGGATTATGTATACCATAAGTGAATTGATGACAGAATTTACTGATGACAAATATTTTTTTAGCTTCACAGAATATTTTGTGCAAATCATCTCCTTAAAGGGCTTAACATTTATGCAGATCATCCCCTTAGGAGAAGATTTGCATAATATGTCAAGCCCTATTTTCTGGAAAAAATAAGAAAATTTTATTTGAAAATGTCATCTGCTAAAATTTAAATTCACCATAATAAAGGCTAACAAAGGTGTATGTCATTACATCGGTCCCCTGGTGGGATTCCCTGTAGATTTTATCTCATAATTGTTGCTGATTTATTTCTAAATACTGGGCTATAATCAGGTATTGCCCTTGTTAGGTAGTTTTACTACATACACCACAACCTCTTTATAACACTATTGTTGGGGTCCATAGCATAAACCGTGTTAGTTAAACAACCGTGTCGGGAGTGGCAATGGTGTTGTGTATCTTACGTCACCGGGGCGTCCAACTGAAATTGGCTTACAGTTGGGCAAGGCCTGCTATCCTTGTAGCAGGTAAGGGTAGAGGGGGAATGTTTTTATTTCTTCTGTTTCTTCACTTTCATTCCTGTTCCTATTTCTTCCCTAATCGTCTCTTTCATCTCCTCTACTATCTCTTCTATCTCTTTTCTCCCTTTCTCTGGGAGACGACACAAAATGACCCACAAGGGTTGACGTGTCGTTAAACCCCAACACAATCAATCAATAAACAACCGTGTTATATCCAAACCAAAAATGTATAGATTATATTGAAAAATGACCATTTATGGTCATTTTTCAATATAATCTATACATTTTTGGGATCCATCTTTGAACCGTATTATATTCCAAGCCGTATAATAACGAACCGTGTTATAAAGAGGTTGAAGTGTATATGGTCATGTCAAGAGAAAAGGGTCTTTGTTGTATATGTGGACGGTCAGTATAGATAAGCTTTCACTACAGCACAGTCTGATCATGGTCTTCACTGTCTGCTTACAGAATCATTATCTTTCACTGCTTCCTTGATTAGTGCTTTGATTATTACAAGAGATTGTCTGTACTCTTACTTGGTGATTTTCACATTAATTAACTCTTGTCCTGCTGAACCTGGATATACCCTGCCTTTGCAAACAGTGCAGATCCACATCAGTTGGCTTCTGAAGAAGCCAACTGATCTGGATCTGCACTGTTTGCTATTAAGTATGTGAATCTATATCAACAATCTGGATTAAGTAATTTGATTGGCTGAAAATTAAAAATGGGTGTGGCTTCTTAATTTATTTAGCAGGACAAGGGTTAATTAAAATTAATATAATAATAATAAAATAAGCCATTTAATTTAAAAATTAAGCAGATGACCAACTGATTATATTTTTCTTATTAGTCCTAAAAATAGGATCTGACACTTTATGCAAAGAGTGTCCTAATGATGCAGTTTGCAAATGTCAAATCCTATTTTCTAGGAAAAATAAGAAAAATATTTCCAAAAAGATTTCAAAATGTCATCCCCAGCATGCAAAGTGTTAAATTTACAAGATTTGCTAACAAAGATGGATGTTGCTTCAACCACCACTAAATATTGACCTGTTCACCTTTTAGACTGAATAGACTCGCCCCAGTCTATATATTGGAAGAGTCCAATTTCAATTTTAGGTATGTCAGGCATTGTGATTTCGATATTCCTAGAGAAAAATGGCTAATCTATAATCAGATGTAATAAAAAGTATACATTTTTTATTTTGAAACCTGGCTTGTATGTAAATATTTTCGTTAAAATGTTTTAACGATCATTTTTGTCAAACTTCTAGCTATGAAAAAACAAGTACGGTAAATTCTTTTGCAGCCATAAATTGTGGACTTACCATACTCGATCTAATTACCACACATACCCCTATAAGCGCACAGTCAAGCAATTCTGTAGTCTTCAGATTACAGCCAGTGTACTTTTTGTCTACTTCTTTATAAAGGCATATGTTGTGGGTACTCATTTGAATTGCATCAACTTGTTGATGCAGTTCAAATGAGTACCCACAACATATGCCTTTATAGTGAAAATCAGAAAAAATCGCATAATTATCATCAAATAAGTCCTTTTCTGATCTTTTGTATTGTGTATCCTTAGTATGTAGATACATAATTTACCACAAATGAGTGTTCTCAGTAATTAAACCTAAGCGCACAGTGTGGTAATTAGGTCGAATATGGTAATTAAAAGACAACAACAAAAAAACAACAGTATTTCCAGTCATAAATTGCTTTGTATAAGACAAATGGCATTTTGCATTTCACAAATGTCTTAAACAAATATCTGTGAGTAAAACAACACCATTACATTGTATTTAACGTTTTTACCCTTAGTATTGGGACACCTTAACCCATTTATGCCTAGCGTCCCATAAATGGGACATTGGCAAACAGTGTAGACCCAGGTCAGACACTGCAGAACACGACGTCTGATCAGGGTCTACACTGTTTGCAATAACATTAGAAAGTTTCAGTAATAAAAGCAAGTATGATGATTTCTATATAACACCCCTTTGACTGTACAATGGACTCTTCCAAAGTTCATGATGGGAGAGTTTATTGAAAATATTCAGGCGTGAATGGGTTAACTACTTACCTTACCTGTCCTAAAACTTGAAAAGGCTGTTCAAACTCACAGATGTGCTTAAAACATTACTGGATGAGTGACAAACAGTGTAGACTATGATCAGATGCCGCATCTGATCTGGGTGTACACTGTTTGCTCAGGCCTGTCTTTCCCAATACTTAGGGTTATTACGGTAATCTGAAATCCCCATCAAATGGCAGCAAAGCTTATTTGAATTTCTACCCATCTCAAATTATCTCCCATTGGATGAAAAATAGAGGCAATTAAAATAGTCGATATCTCAGTTTGGTTTGGACGTTTTCACTTAAAAGTTTTGGAAACTTGTTGCTTGGCTTGGCATCTTTGTGCAAAATTCAGATGAAATTTCCTAGAATCGTTTATTGAAAAGAAAATTATAGAAAAGCGTGCTATAGAAATTCGGTACATTCTACCAGAAGAGGGATGTAAATGTCAAAAAATAGCAGTTTTGGTATAGAAATTTGAGACTGTATTCTGTGATGCACTTGAAGGTAAAACATGTCCTTACAGATTTTTATCCTCCTATTGACTCAGTGCATAAAAATGCATAAATATAGTCTCCATTGTCCAGATTGCATGTTTAAAGGGAAGCTACTCATGCACAAATATTGATTCAACCCCTTAGTCAATTCCTTACACTTTGAGAGAATCGTTTGAAAATTGTTGCAAATACGGAATGATTTTATATACATACTGAAAATAGATTTGTTTGTCCAGAAGTTAATCGTTATTTTACGCATTGCAGATGACAAATGTTCCATTATCGCCCCCATGTTTTTGTACCTGATATCATAAACTTCCTAAAGCATTTCAAGTTTCGGACAAACAAATTTCACGAAGCATTGCAAGTTTCGTACCTATTGTTTACCTAAGGAAAACCATTCGCTATCATGCGCAAATGATTGTTCTTTACAATGACACCAAAGATTTGTATGTAAAACTGATGACAAATCAAAAGGGAGTAAACTGTGTACTTATTTTTGCCTCTAAGTATATTTGCAAATAGTGGAGACCCTGATCAGATGAAAGATCCTGTGGCGTCTGATCTGGGTCTGCAATGTTTGTCAGTTACCCAGACTAAAATGGGTTAAGTACTCGGAGAGACAGGCCTGAGCAAACAGTGAACATTGTAGACCCAGATGCTGCAGAACACATCACATGATGTAAGTTCTTCTATTTTTGTTTTCATATAACATGAAAATAAGTATTTGTCATGATTTGTAAAGATGATTTCAATGTCAGCATACATCACCTCAAGATATTATAAGCCTTATTTGAGCGGTTCACCGCGAGATCGACCTTCAAAAGAAAGACAACTAGGAAAAAAAATTGTTTGAAACAGACTATAGCTCGTCCTAGTTGTCCCCCCTACCAAGCGTCCTGTTTCTAGGTGACCAAGGGCGGGTACCAGTCATGCACTGGTTCCCTTCCGTCCACGCCACCGTAAGCAACCAATCAGGACGCGCCAGGTATATTCCCGCCAAAGCACGCACCAAGCGTGCGGCACGCCTAACACATGCGGTAGACATTGTTACTATAAAGGGTAGACGCAAGGTAGAAAACATCACTATTTTTTGGTCGCTTGCGAGGTCAGCACCTTCTGTATAGATTACGACGTTTGGATTTGGAAAGAAGTATTTTTCGCTAACAGAAAAGTCTGTATCTTTATTTTCACTAAAGCTTTTCTTTGTAGCCCATATCAGTAGTAAGATGTTGTGCATTAATTGCAAGCAAACTAAACTTCCGGCAGACAGCCATGTTTTATGCGTTAGATGTTGCGGGTGTTCGCAGCTATCTCCTTGTGCCAGGTCTGCCAATTGGGCTTCAGAGATCTGGGAAGAATTATCCCACTTCCCCTCTTATGTATCTTCTGGTCGGGAGCAGGCTCAGGGATTCCCTTCTAGTACACTGGTGAATAATTTTCAATTGAACTCTGGGCCTGCTCCAGATTTGGAAAACAGACGTAGGGGACCCCAGGTCGCCGTTACCGTCACTGGTAATGAATGCTTGACTAGGGGACCTCGCCCCGCCCCCAGTGATGCTTCCCAACGGAAGGCAACGCAGGGGGCGCTGGCGAACCCCTGTTCCGGCGGAAATTCCGAACCTAGGTACCTGCCGGGTTATCGTACACCTTATAGGTATGTTAACTCGGCGGCCTTTAATACGGCGGGCAGATTCCCAAGTAATGTAACTGTACCTTCCTCTCAATTTTCTTGGCAGGAAGGCGCAGATCAGGGGGCCTTTTATTGGCCATATTTTTATCCCTGGGGTTCTTGGGGTGGCTTTAGTGGGTATGATTATTACCCCAACTTATATTTGCCCTGTCCCGAAGCCATTCCAAGCTCGTCCAGTTCAATTACTAAGACTGTTTCCCAGGAGAATGGTTCTCTCCCTTTAGTTGCTGGCATTCGTACCACACCAAATATCCAGGTTACAGGATCTGTTTCTCATACTACTCCTGCGGTGAGTTCATTTAGGAATCCAAAACCTATTCAAAGTGGTAAGGCCAAAGTATCTCTTTCCACTGTGCCTACTATTAGTAAGGCTTCTCAACATAATAATACTAGAGCCATTCGGACTTGTTCGGGTATTATGTTTCAGGAAGGTTCATTTTCAGATTCCTTAATAGCGGAACCAGTTATTGGTACTACCAACTTGGGTAGAAGTAGAAATAGTAAGAATAGACTGGGTACCTCCTCCACATCATCTGCTCTTCCTTCAGTCAGGGTAAGTCATAATGTTAATGAAGCCTTCGGGCATTTGTATACGGAGGTACAGAATAGCAGCAGGGTTCCATTGGCTGACTATTCATCTGTAGGCGCACTGGGATCTGTAGAGGACGATGTCCCTATAGGTCCTAGTGTTTCCGCAGTCAGACCTTCTGTGACTATCCCTGCTTTGAGCAGGGATAGTTCTTTAGGTCTTACAGCTACGCCATTGAGGGTAACCAACCCCTCACGTAGCACCCCTGACATTGCCTCAGCCATATCCCAGGCAGTATTGAGGACTCTATCAGGGTTGGGCAACTTGGCTTCGTCAGTGGATCTCCCTTCTGTTGCTGAAGAAGGGGAGGGGCAAACTTTCACGGGTCAGTCTGGATCCACTGGCAATGGTCGCGACCATGTTCGGACCATTAGCCAAGACCCCCGGGCTCCATATCATGAATGTGATTATGTCCCGGACCAGGCTCTGTCAGAGAGTTCATTAAGTCCTTCTCAAAAGAGCCAGTCTCATGAGCCTGCCACAAACTACCATGAGACACTGGAGGAAGTTTACTCCCTTTTGGGAGACCTTTGCCCCAAGGCTGACCAAACTCAAGACAGTGCGCGAGTCCAATCCCTGCTTGAGTCTATTTTGGACCAGCCTACTTCCTCCAGGTCAACACTTCCACAATCCTCAACAGTGAATCAGTTGATGGGGAAGCTGTTTGACAACACCGCAGAGGCTAGACATATTCCAAATTGGCATGTACCTAAGAAAACAATTGATTACCTTACTCGACCTCATTCTTACGCTTGTCATACGGAATTTTGGCCGAGTAAGATACCCACCCTTGATGCTGACGCTGGCAGGCTAGGCATCTCAGTGGGCAGATTCGCCTCTTTACCAGTGGCTCATTTAGAGTACCTGGAGCGGTTAGCAAGGAGAGCGGTGGCCATCAGTTCACATTGTGATTTTTTTGGTTCGGCTGCATTTCAGGCCCTCTGCGCAGAACATGTTGACCCGGATGTTCTGCGTAGTCTACTTCTAGCAGTGAACCGCTCTGCTAAGCACATCATGGCCCTAGGCCTATCTATGTCTGCTGTACTATTGCATCAGCGCCGTAACGCTGCTCTAAATACATCTAATTTACTTTTATCTCATAACAAGGACAGTCTTAGAGCAGCTCCTCTGAATTCTTCCTATCGTTTTGGGGGTAAAATAGAGGAAGTTTTCAGAGCTAATCTAGACGATAGACATCATTCCCTCCTGAGAGCAAATTATTCAGGAGTATCGGCCAATAGAAAGAGACCTTCCTCCTCTTCTTTTAATTCAAATCCAGCGAAGAAGTCTAGGTGGGAACCAAAAGCTAGCCGGGTTTCCACCTCCACTTCTTCGTCTGCTGTCTCTTTCAAACGGTTTCGATCCACCAAAGGGGGCCGTGGTGGATCATCTTCTTTCAGGGGGGGGCCCTGCTAGGAGGAGTAAATGACATCATCAGGGCCCTTCCATCTGCACCTCATCCCTCTCTTCCGGTGGGAGCTCGTTTGTTAAGTTTTGTGGAGGCTTGGTCAGCCATAACTCAGGATTCCTGGGCCCTTTCTATTCTCCGGAAGGGCTACAGGATTCCTTTTGCAAAGGAACCTCCACTATCGTTGTCTCCAATTCTGTTCCCTGTAGCTCATCAACATTTAAATCACTTGAGGGAGGAGGTGCAGATTCTACTGGAAAAGAGGGCTGTGGAAATTGTGAGAGATACCACCTCTCCGGGTTTCTACAGCCGGATTTTCTTAGTGAAGAAGAAAACCGGCCGTTTTCGTCTTATCATAGACCTATCATCGCTAAACAAAATGATGAAGGTAGATCACTTTCAGATGGAAACTGCGGCCTCCATTCGGAGAGCTATTCCTCCAGGGGCTTGGGCGGTTTCTATAGACCTTATGGACGCATACCTCCATATTCCTATTCATCCAGCGTCTCGCAAGTACCTGAGATTTTCCCTAGAAGGCACTATATACCAATTTCGGGCGCTTCCATTCGGAATCTCAACAGCGCCTTTTGTTTTTACAAACTTGATGGAGATTGTGGCGGGACATATTCGATCTCTAGGACCCAACATTCACCAATATTTCGACGATTGGCTTGTCCATCGTCTTTCACAGGAGTCCCTACTGTCCGACCTTTCACTAGCTTGGGAAATCATTACAAGTCTGGGTCTAATACCAAATCCCCTGAAATCAGACCTAGTTCCATCTCAGGACTTCGTGTATGTAGGAATGAGGTTCCTGACTCACATTGGCATTGTCAGAGTTCCAGAAGAGAGAGTCAACAAAATTCTTGTCATGCTATTTCGGGTTCTACAGGCTCAATTCATTTCCGCCCGAGAATTTTTGTCCATGTTGGGATCACTCAATGCAGCAGCAGATTTAATTCAGTTAGGTCGCCTTCATATGAGACCTCTTCAGTTCCATCTTCTGGCCAATTGGAAACCTCACCGCGACAGTTTGGTCCAATCTATTCCAATATCCCATTCATGTCGTGTAGCAATCAAATGGTGGATGAATCCTTCCATTTATGTGGCTGGAATTCCCCTTGTTATACCAACCCCAGATTTCCATCTGTTTTCAGATGCCAGCCATTCGGGCTGGGGCGCACATTTAGAACCCCTAGGTCTAGAGGTTCAGGGACTGTGGGATATTGCTTCCCAAGACCTTCACATCAACAATTTGGAGTTACGAGCAGTTTTCCTAGCACTCCAACATTTTCAGAGTCACATTTACAATTCATGCGTGATGGTAGCATCAGACAATTCATCAGTAGTGGCTTACCTCAAGAAGCAAGGGGGGACCCACTCTCCATCTCTGTGCATGCTAGTTTGGGATCTTCTTTACTGGTGTCATCATCGGAATATTCACATTCAAGTCAGGCATATTCCAGGGAAATTGAATGTTTTGGCAGACAGCCTGTCTCGCCCAGACCGAATTCTCCCCACCGAATGGTCTCTAGATCGGGAGATAGCTCACCAAATTTTCAGTCTTTGGGGTACTCCTCAGATAGATCTTTTCGCCACCAGATTAAACCATCTTCTGCCCCTGTTTGTTTCTCCAGTACCGGACCACAGGGCTTGTGCAGTGGATGCTATGTCACTAGAATGGAAGAACCTATTCGCATACGCATTTCCTCCATTCAAACTTGTTCCCCTGGTTCTAAACAAGATAAGGGATTCCAACAGTCGGTTCATTCTCATAGCCCCGTGTTGGCCTCAGAGGAGCTGGTTTTCAGTCATTTTGAGTCTCATAATAGACTTTCCCAGGGAACTTCCGGTTCATCGGGGTTTGGTATCACAACATCAGGGAAAAGTACTCCATCAGAATCCAGCTATGTTGCATCTTCACGCTTGGAAGTTGTCAGGAGTCAAATCAGAGGTAGACACATTTCTGAATTCGCTACCCAGTGTATCTCTCAATCCCGCAGAGAGTCTACGCTCAAGGTCTACTCTGCGAGGTGGAAGATATTCTCGGATTGGTGTTTGCAAAGGGAAGTTAATCCTGTCGATCCCGCTTTAAATGATTTGGTAGATTTTTTTTGCTACCTTTTTGACACCCTGAAATTATCGGTAGCTTCTATTAAAGGCTACCGCTCCGCCATCTCAAATACACTGAAATTTTCCAAATCAGCAGACTGTACGGCGGACCCAATCATTTCAGATCTTATTAAAGGTTTTGCCCTGAGAAAACCGGTTTCCAGATCTCTTACGCCCAAATGGAATTTGACTTGGGTTCTTTGGTCTCTTAATAAAGCTCCTTATGAACCACTAAAGACTGCTGACATCAAATACATCACGCTTAAAGCAGTGTTTCTTCTTACTTTTGCGGCTGCTAGAAGAAGAAGTGAGATTCATGCTCTGTTAATTGAGGAAGGCTGTTTTAGGTATGACCGCAACTCGGATTCCATTACCCTCCTCACACAACCTGGGTTTTTAGCAAAAAACCAGCTTCCAGAGTCATTACCAGAACCTATTGTTATTCCAGGTCTTTCTCAGTTTTGTGGTTCTGATACGGATGATAGGCTTTTGTGTCCGGTCAGAGCTCTTAGAGCTTATTTGTCCAGAGTGAAAGCTAAGAGATTGGGAAGGAAGAGACTGTTTTTACCACTGAAGGGCTCTAAAGATATTTCACCTTCCACTATTTCTCGTTGGATCTGTGACGTTATCAAACTAGCTTATGCAGATTTATCATCTTCGGATCTGTCATTCATGAAAATCTCGGCTCATGAAGTTAGAGCTTTGTCTTCGTCTTGGGCTTATTGGAATTCTGTCGCCCTTGAGGATGTGGTAAGGGCTGCATATTGGCGTACAAATAGTACCTTTTCTTCATTTTACCTTAGAGATTTGGCCCCAATTAGGCAGGATACATCGTCATTGGGACCTCTCGTGGCGGCGCAGTCTATTACTGGCTGCCATCGTTCTGTATCTTAAGTCTCTTCACAGTATTTTAAGCCTGCTTGAATCCGGTGTGAAACTTTTCTTCAAAGGGTCTGTCTTTTTCTTCTCCATCAATGGATATTGGATTTCGACCCGCAAGCATACCTACAATGTAAAAATATTCCCCTAAAAAATACTATGAATTACCAGGGGACTGCTGAACTTCACCGGATTCCAGCATGGGTGAGTAGAGATTTATACTATTTTTATTATTACCTACCCACCTATGCTTATTATTCAGGCTTATAATATCTTGAGGTGATGTATGCTGACATTGAAATGAAATTTTTAAAGTAAAATTAATTTCAATTAAAGCATACTCACCTCAAGATATTATCAAATGTCCCTCCTCCCACCCCGCTTTCATTGTTAAATTTTATTGCTCCCAAAAAATAGGGATGTTTTCTACCTTGCGTCTACCCTTTATAGTAACAATGTCTACCGCATGTGTTAGGCGTGCCGCACGCTTGGTGCGTGCTTTGGCGGGAATATACCTGGCGCGTCCTGATTGGTTGCTTACGGTGGCGTGGACGGAAGGGAACCAGTGCATGACTGGTACCCGACCTTGGTCACCTAGAAACAGGACGCTTGGTAGGGGGGACAACTAGGACGAGCTATAGTCTGTTTCAAACAATTTTTTTTCCTAGTTGTCTTTCTTTTGAAGGTCGATCTCGCGGTGAACCGCTCAAATAAGGCTTATAATATCTTGAGGTGAGTATGCTTTAATTGAAATTAATTTTACTTTAAAAATTTCATTTCAGTAGTGATGTTGGAACCTGCTTTATGTAACACAATGACCTTGACATCACATACCTGCCATTACTGCACATTCAGCAGACAACAAGTTGATGATATTTTTCTTATTTATACCAGAAAACAGGATTTGACATTTCATGCAAATTGTCTCCAGTCAAAGCTCTTTTCTGGGAAAACTAATAAAATAATGTTTTAATGTCGTCTAGCTGCTGAAAATTTTACCCAGCATGCTAAGTGTTATAAATATGAAATGATATGACACTGCATTCACATTAGTCATATCCATAGAATTCAAGGCTACTCCAATGAATACCCAAGAAGATACATTTTGATGCAAAAATAATAAAAATTATCCTGAATTATCATATCAGTTATCACTTATCTCACAGCTCCAGACATGAGGAGTATCAGGTTAAAGCTTTGCACTCTGGATAAAATTTTAGCAGATGACATATTGAAGTATTTTTCTTATTCTTTCCATTGGAGACAATTTGCATGAAATGTCTAATCTTGTTTTCGTGGAAAAAGGGAAAAATATCACCAGGTTGTCTTCTGCTGACTTAAATTAGCCCAGAGAGTGGTAAAGGTTAAAGACATTTATTTTTAATCCCCCGCCGTGAAGCGGATGGGGGATTATAGAAATGGCCTTTGTCTGTCCATCCGTCTGTCCATCTGTCAGTCCATCTGTCTGTCTGTCTGTCCTTCTGTAACACTTTCTTGTCCACTCCATATCTCCTGAACCCTTTGAAAGATTTTCATTAAACTTTGGTCAAATGTTTGCCTCAGTGAGTCGATGTGCAGAACCCATAAGTCAACCATGCCAACTCAAGTTCAAGGTCACAGGTCAAGGTCATGGGTTTGAGCCTTGAATTTTGTGTCCACTCCATATCTCCTGTACCCCTGGAAGGATTTTCTTTAAACTTTGGTCATATGTTTGCCTCAGTGAGACAATGTGCAGAACTCATAACTCATCCATGCTGACACAAAGTCAAGGTCACAATTCAAGGACACATGTTTGAGCCTTGAATTTCGTGTCCGCTCTGTATCTCCTATACCAGTGGAATGATTTTCTTTAAACTTTGGTCAAATGTTTGCCTTAGTGAGGCGATATGCAGAACCCATAACTCAAGCATGCCGATCAAGGACAAGATCCCAGTTAAAGGTCACGAGTTTGAGGCTTGAATTTCATGTTCACTCCATATCTCCTGAAACCTTTGAAAGATATTTATTAACTTTGGGTCAAATGTTCGCCTTAGTGAGATGATGTGCAGAACCCATAACTCAACAATGCAGACTCAAGGTCAAGGTCACAATTGAAAGCCACAAGTTTGAGCCTTGAATTTTGAGGCTGCTCCATTGTCATTCTGCGGCAGGGGTCATATATCTGTCGTTCAGACTGCCTTGTTCATTTAAATACAGTACACAGTGGGGATTGTAGAAATGGCCTTCGTCTGTCCGTCTGTCCATCCGTCTGTCCATCTGTCCTTCCGTAACACTTTCTATCTCCTGAACCCTTTGAAAGATTTTCATTAAACTTTGGTCAAATGTTCGCCTCAGTGAGTTGATGTGCAGAACCCATAAGTCAACCATGCCAACTCAAGGTCACAGGTCAAGGTCATGGGTTTGAGCCTTGAATTTCGTGTCTGCTCCATATCTCCTATACCCCTGGAAGGATTTTCTTTAAACTTTGGTCAAATGTTCACTTTAGTGAGACGATGTGCAGAATCAATAACTCAACCATGCTGACTCAAGGTCAAGGTCACAGTTCAAGGTCATGGTTTGAGCATTGAATTTTGTGTCCGCTCTTTATCTCCTTTACCCCTGGGAGGATTTTCTCTAAACTTTGGTCAGATGTCACCTGTGGGATGATGTGCAGAACCCATAACTCAGCCATGGGGACTCAAGGACAAGGTCACAGTTTAAGGTTGCGAGTTTGAGCCCTGAATTTTGTGTCCACTCGATATCTCCTTTACCCCTGGAAGGATTTTCTTTTAATTTTGGTCAAATGTTTGCCTCAGTGAAATGATGTGCAGAACCCATAGCTCAACCATGCAGAATCACAAGGTCACAGTTCAAGGTCACGGGTTTGAGCCTTGAATTTTGTGTCCACTCTGTATCTCCTTTACCCCTGGAAGGATTTTCTCTAAACTTTGGTCAAATGTTCACCTCAGTGGGACAGTGTGCAGAACCCATAACTCAGCCCTGGGGACTTAAGGTCAAGGTCACAGTTGAAGGTCAGGAGTTTGAGCCTTGAATTTGGTGTCGGCTCCATATCTCCTTTACCCCTGGAAGGATTTTCTTTAAACGTTGGTCAAATTTTTGCCTGAGTGAGATGATGTGCAGAACCCATAACTCATCTATGCTGACTCAAGGTCAGTGTCACAATTGAAGGTCACCAGTTTGAGCCTTGAATTTTGAAGCTGCTCCATTGCCTTGTTAAATTTGGGTCAAATGTTCACCTTAGTGAGATGATATGTACAACCTATTACTCAATGATGCAGACTCAAGGTCAAGGTCACAATTGAAGGTCATCCATCACTTTCATGTTGGCTCCATATCTCCTGAACCCTTTGAATGATTTTCATGAAACTTGGTCAAATGTTTGCCTTAGTGAGGCGATATGCAGAACCCATAACTCAAGCATGCCAATCAAGGTCAAGGTCACAGTTAAAGGTCATGAGTTTGAGCCTTGAATTTCATGTTCACTACTTATCTCCTGAACCCTTTGAAAGATTTTTATTAAATTTGGGTCAAATGTTCGCCTTAGTGAGATGATGTGCAGAACCCATACCGGTAACTCAAATTTGGTGTCGGCTCCATATCTCCTTTACCCCTGGAAGGATTTTCTTTAAACGTTGGTCAAATTTTTGCCTCAGTGAGATGATGTGCAGAACCCATATCTATGCTGACTCAAGGTCAAGGTCACAATTGAATGTCACCAGTTTGAGCCTTGAATTTTGAGGCTGCTCCATTGCCATTCAGACTGCCTTATTAAATTTGGGTCAAATGTTCGCCTTAGTGAGATGATGTGTAGAACATATAACTCAATGATGCAGACTCAAGGTCAAGGTCACAATTGAAGGTCATTCGTCTCTTTCATGTTGGCTCCATATCTCCTGAACCCTTTGAAAGATTTTCATGAAACTTTGGTCAAATGTTTGCCTTAGTGAGGGGATATGCAGAACCCTTAACTCAAGCATGCCGATCAAGGTCAAGGTCACAGTTAAAGGTCATGAGTTTGAGCCTTGAATTTCATGTTCACTCCATATCTCCTGAACCCTTTGAAAGATATTTATTAAATTTGGGTCAAATGTTCGCCTTAGTGAGATGATGTGCAGAACCCATACCGGTAACTCAACAATGCAGACTCAAGGTCAAGGTCACAGTTGAAGGCCACCAGTTTGAGCCTTGAATTTTGAGGCTGCTCCATTGTTATTTTGCGGTGGAGGTATAGCTGTCCTTCACACTGCCTTGTTTTTCTTATTTCTCCACAAAAAAATATGCTGTAGTACCCATTAGAAGTGCCTCACCAAGTTAACTTCAATAGAATTATCAATTATTTTGTCTCCAGTCACCCTGGTCATATTAATTGCAAATATTAGCTATCAAGATATACTGGTATCGGTGCACATGCATTGCATAACATAAACCACCTACAAATGAATAAGTACAGTGATGTTGACCGGTCCTTGTCTTTAGCTAGGCAATTGTTTTACAAGCAGTAGCTAATTTTAGTAAACATCAGGATTTGTAAAAACCTGTTACAGCCAGTTTCAGCCATTCAAAGAAGGCCTTTGCTGGCAGTTATATAACAAATGTTTTTGTGGAGAAATAATAATTTTTGGTTGGAAAAGTGACTTATCAAGAGTTATGTAATACCTGGAGCTATAATGAAATAAAATGGTATATATACATGTATTTTATGTTTTCAGCTGTACAGTATATGCGCCATTTGTTCTACCATGGCAAAAGTATTCCTATTGTCTTGGAGAACTCGCTTAGAGCCTCGCACAACATCACAAATCACATTCTCAAAATTATTCTTGAGGAGGTGGTGGGCTACGAGACTGTCGAGATTCAAACCATAGACTCCATGAATGCCACTGCAATCATGAACAGGATATCAGGATGTTCTGAACAAGGGTAGGTGTATCAGTCCTTACTGTAGAAAGTTAGGCCAGCCTTAATGCTTGGCACTCTGGGTAAATTTTTCAGCAGATGACATTTTGAAATATTTTTCTTATTTTTCCCAGGAAATAGGCTTTGGCACTTCATGCAAATTGTCTCTGCAAATTGTCTCCTAAGGAGACAATTTGCATGAAATGATAAAGCCTATTTCCTGGGACAACTGAGAAAAATATCAGTTTATCGTCTGCTGAATTTGCCCAGAGAGTGGTAATGGTTAATAAATTGGTTGTTTCCCCTTACCCGACCTGGTCTGTAACAAGAGGGTCACTTGGCTGGTAAAGTATTTTTTTTTTCTTTCATGGAAAAAAAAATTTTCATTCATAAGAATGTTAGCCTTCATAATCTTCTGAATCTCTTTTAAATGTTTTTGGAAAAGGTTTTCAGTTCTCAAGTTTGCTGTCAAATATATAATATATAAAAAAAAAAGGTACACTTATAAAAATCTCCAAGCTACATAGTATAAAACTGTGATAAAGAAAAAAATATTTTTGATTCTCGGAAATGAAAAAAAAAATATTTTGAGTAGGGGCAATTTTTATGGATCCATCTGGTATTAAAGGGAAACCAAAAATATTTGAATTTTAGCCTTAATAGGTGACATTAAAGTGTCATTCAAAATTATTGCAGATGACATTCTGAAGCATCTTTTTTTATTTATTTTTCAGAGAAAATAATGTTTGACTTTTCATGTAGATGCAGAGGACTTATTAAAGAGGGATATTTGATGATAATTCTAGGATAATGTTCTTATTTCTCCATAAAAACATATGTTGTGGGTACTCATTAGAAGTGCCTTGCCAAGGCACTTCTAATGAGTACCCACAACATATGTTTTTATATATCGTCCATGACTCCTCCTTAAGAACTAGTGAGATGATTCACATAAAATATCAACCCATATTTTCAATGAAAAAAGTATTTCAGGATGTTGTCTTCTGTGTCTGACCCTTTAAAGGTCTTAGTATAATACATTGTACTAGAACTCCTCTGAGATGATTCACATAATATATCAGCCCGTATTTTCAGTGAAAAAAGTATTTCAGAATGTTGTCTTCTGTGTCTGACACTTTAAAGGTCTTAGTATAATACATGTACTAGAACTCCTCTGAGATGATTCACATAATATATCAACCCATATTTACAACGAAAAAAGTATTTCAGAATGTTGTCTTCTGTGTCTGACCCTTTAAAGGTCTTAGTATAATACATGTACTAGAACTCCTCTGAGATGATTCACATAATATATCAACCCATATTTACAATGAAAAAAGTATTTCAGAATGTTGTCTTCTGTGTCTGATCTTTTAAAGGTTAACTCTTAAAGTCTTAGTATAATATGAGTATTGCCTCAAAATAAACAGATGAATATATTGTGTCGCACCTCCATTAGCATGGGTGACTTAGAAGTGCAAGTTTCCGTCCATCGGTCTGTTTGTTCATTCGTCCTTCTACTTATGTCCATCTTAGCATCCACCCTTGTGTCCACCCTAGTGTTCACCCTAGCATCCACCCTAGCCACCACCCTAAATGAAGTCAAAAGACTGTAAAACTTTACGGTTAATTTCACTTCACTGATCACTGAGCTAAACAAGGATGACAACTCTTACTCTTCTGATGCTTGTTTTCACATTTTAGTTTGCAGAAGCGACATGAACTTCAACAAAGTTCTATTTTTCTGTTGTTTTTTTTTCCAAGATTAACTCTGGTTTTGTGATCACAATCCAGTCACCAGGCATCTGTCCATTTTTCTGTCAGCCATCCACACCTTTAAGAGACATTCCCTCTACAACTGCTTGGTTTCTGGCGAAAGAATGTACACAATACTGGTTAACCGCTTAGAGGACTAAGCCTGCCCAGTAAACGTGTGGTTAGGTAAACTGACCGCGCTCGACATGACCCCATTGGGTTGACTGGGCTGTAAAACCCCAACACAAACAAACAAACAACTGCTTGGCTAATTTTCACCAAACATCCTGTGGTTTTCTCTCCAAGGGGAAATGAAAACTTGTTCAAATAGGCCGACATGTCATTTATGGTGAAAACACTTAAAAATCTTGTTCTTCAGAAGCTTTGAGGCTTAATTTTTTTGAGACAGGAGGTCTATCAAATTTGTTCAAAAGGTAATTGTAGGTTGATCTTGGACCTTTAAAGACAAATGGTTAAAACTTGCAAGATATGATCAAAGTAGCAAAACCTTTCAGTTACAATCAACATTTTATCCTTTGGTTTATCCTTTGGGGGCTATCTGCCCCTGCCTTGGATACTATACATTTATAAAGTCATGAAATATTTCAGTGACATCTTCTCTGAAACTGTTGGACCAATTTTCACTGCATTTCATGTGAAGTCTTCTGTCAAAGGGGGATTGAGAATGGTTTGTTCAGATGGTCGTGCGCTGTTGATCAAGATAGGGGTCACTTCCATATATGGTAAAAAAACACTTAAAAATGGTCCTCGTCAGAATCAAGAAAGCTATAAGGCTGAATCTTGGTATATAAAAACAGAGACAGGAGGAAGTAGATATGACCTTGTCAAAGGTCAACCAAGGACACAATTTCATAACTTAAGATGAGGCACTTTTTCAGTCAAAAAGTATTGATATTTTTCTTATTTCTCCACAAAAAACATATTGTGGGTACTCATTAGAAGTGCCTCACCAAGTCCCTTCTAATTAGTTCCCTGATTATTGAACATATGTTAAGAAAAATAATATGTGGATAGCCCTCTTATCTAGAGCTGTGCATTTGCTACACTGTTTGCAGAGGCCCGCCTGTCCCAACACTTAGGGCAAATGTTGTAAAATAATATATCCAACTCTTAGGCTTTGCACTCTAAGCTGGCTTAGTTCCATGTTTGGAGTCTTCAGACCTTGCTTGGGGAAAAGGTACATATGATCATGTATAAAAAATAAAGACAAGTACATTCTTAAAGTCTGTTAAGTCCTTCAGTTTTCACCAGCATGGTATTTCACAGAAAATTAGCTTTGACATTTCATGCAAATTGTCTCCTGAGGAGACAATTTGCATGGAATGTCAGAGCCTATTTTCTGGGAAAATTAAGAAAAAAAAATCCAAATTTGTCATTTGAGGGTGGTAAAGGTGAAAATGTTTTTTCTTATTTTTACCAGAAATCATTTGGCATTTCACAGTTTTTATAAATACCCGGCCACATGCACTGTAAAACCTCAATGATGGCTGATTCAAACTTATTTTGAGTCCCTAGGAAATTCTTCTGATAGCTCAAGAAAATAATATTTAGGGATATTTTAAGGGAAATTTTCTTATTTTATCATGAAAAAGTGTGTTGTGTGTACTCATTAGAATTATCTCATTAAGGAGATTCTAATGAGTACACTCAACATACCGTTATTTTTTAGAAGAAAAAAGACATCCTTAAATTATCCCCATTTGCCTCCTGACCTGGCGCTGTGATTAACCTTCAATGGCTCGAACTACCCCATGTTTAAAACAAAAATTCTACAGTCCCAAAGACATTCCAGTCATTGAAATTTGACTGTACATTAAGTACAGATAATGAGGACCTTGGTCAAATGAAGCACTTTGGGACTTCCCTGTTTGCAAAGCCAGATAGTATTTCTTTCCCCACAGGACCCATATTGTCATCAAATATTTAACTCTTTACAAGCTGAATTAAAATATTAACAGTTGACATTTTGAGGTAAATGGATTCACCTGAAAATTTAAAGCTAGTATTTGAAACTTTTTTTAAAATTGAGTGCTTCTCTTAACCCTTAGCACTCTGGGTAAAATTTTCAGCAGACGACATTTTAAAATATTTTTCTTAATTTCCTCAGGAAACAGGATTTGACATTTCATGCAAATTGTCTCCATTATTTGAAACCTTTTTTAAAAATGAGGGCTTCTCTTAACACTTAGCACACTGGGTAAAAATTTCAGCAGATGACATTTTGAAATATTTTTCTTAATTTCCTCAGGAAACAGGATTTGACATTTCATGCAAATTGTCTCATTATTTGAAACCTTTTTCAAAAAATAGCTTCTCTTAACACTTAGCACTCTGGGTAAAATTTTCAGCAGAAAACATTTTGAAATATTTTTCTTAATTTTCTCATGAAACAGGATTTGACATTTCATGCAAATTATCTCCAGTGGAGGCAGTTTGCATGAAATGTCAAATCCTGTGTCCTGAGAAAATTAATAAAAATATCATTAATTTGTAGTTTGCTGAATAAGTCAAGAGAGTGATAAAGGTTAAAGAAAAGAATTTGCACACCAAGCATCTTCTGAAAAAAAAGGACTTAGCTCCATAGCGCAGTCAGTAGCATGACTGACGGCAGATACAGAGGAAGTTCGAATCACAGTTCAGCCTGTGAAATAACTTTCATGGAGAGTGATCATGAAATACTTCCTACTGTTAGTCTCCCCCCTTCACCAGTGCAAAGTACCGGTTAACTGCTTACAGGACTAAGCCTGCCCAGGTTAAGTGTGAGTAGGTTACTCCAGCTCAACATGACCATAAAAGTGTTGACTAGGCTGTAAAACAAACCTTCTGAAAAAGGGGTCTACTCTAAAAAGGAAAACAATTGCTCCCCTGATATCCCATGAGAAGCAAATTCTTTCCTTTTAGAGTAGACGCAATTTTAGGAAGGGAGCCTATGAAAGAGTTACCTCCCCTTAACCCTTAAAGCGCCAAGAAAATCTGCATCTGAAAATGTCGTCTGTTTATGCCGTCTGCTGAATATTCTTGCAAACTTTTCGAACCTGTTTTTGCATATGCCCAAACAGTGTGGACCCAGATCAGATTTAGGAGCAGTCTGATCTGGGTCTACACTGTTTGCAAAAATGACTTTTAAAATCATAAGCAAATGACAAAGCAGAAGACAATTGATTGTTGTGATTGGCGCTTTAAGGGTTAAAGTGTAACATACTATACCCTAAATATTGGAACATTTCAATTCCTTACCATACTTGTCCTAAAATTTAAACAAATCTATTTTACTACCTGTTGATGTGTCTAAAAATTGCTAAATGAGTGACAAGCAGTGTAGACACTGATCAGATGCAGCATTTGATCTGGGTCTACTTTGTTTGCTCATGCCTGTCTGTCCCAGTACTTAGGCTAAACACCTTATGCTGTGGCATCTGATCTGGGTCTACACTATTTGCCGATGCATGTCTGTCCCAATACTTAGGCTAAACACATTATGCAGTAGAATTTACCAGTGAAAAGTGAATACCCTTGTCTGATTTTGTGAATACCCGGGCTCGTATAATTTTTCCTGCAGTACAAGCATATATGGTAAATATGGGTATCATTGAGTAGTGAAAAAGTACCTAATAACAAGAGAAAACAATGTATCTGGATAAATACATGTCTTATTTCTTCATTATTACATATGTTGTCCATACTCTTTAGAATTGCCTCAGTGAGACAGTTATAATGGATATCTGTGTATGTATTTGTGAAGAAATGAGAAAAATATTGTTAGTTTTATGATTAAAAAAAAAAAACAACAACATTTTTTCTAGCTATGGAGAAAATATGACATTGTGTCAGTTCCTTTTATACACTGATCAGGCTTTTCAAAATTTCATATGATATACCCTGTATATATCATATTTACCCTAAATATTTGATCAGATATGCCTGAGCAAATAATGTAGACCCAGATTAAACTACTCCTAAAGAATCTGCACTCTTTTTCATTTCATCAGCACTTTTTAGAGACCCAGTCAGTATTCTACATAAATCTATATCGGGCCGTCATCAGCCCGTCAGGGTAGCTGACGGGTCGATGACGGCCCGATGTAGATTTACGTAGAATGCTAGCTGGGGACATCTCTAGGTATGTAAAAAAAGCTGTTCAAACTTTAGCACAAATACAGTAAGGAGATATGGCATTCCAATATTTATGATAATTATGGTAAGTTTTGTGGAATCCAGATAATGAATGCTATTGTCCATGTACAGTAAATTTGTGCAGGCTTATCTGTGTCTGTGTAATACATGTGTGCAATAAGATACCTTGTTATTTGACATACAGTCTGTAGATCTAGATAAGAGGCAGTATCGGGTATATATTTTTTTTATTTGTCCACAAAAACATATGTTGTGGGTACTCATTAGAAGCGCCTCAGTGAGGTGCTTCTAATGAGTACCCACAACATATGTTTTTATGGAGAAATAAGAAAAATATCAGTAGTTTTTGGTTAAAAAATATGCCTTATCAGGAGCTTTGGTATATACAAATAATTTATGGTTTTTCAAAATGTACTGTCCTAAGAAAAAAACACAACATGACAGAGGCAGGTTTAAAACTCAAATCAGTCTGGGTATTCACATAAGTCAATATTGTCACTTTTAACACCATATCAGGGCATTGTATAATTCCTGCAGCAAATGAGCAAGAATCCTAACCTGTCTAAGTTGAAATGCTGGCTGATCTGGGTATTCGTTGTGCGTGGCGGGATAATGACTATTTTTACGGAGCTGACTTAAAATATTTATTCAATACCTGTTGAACTTCTGAAATAAGCTTATCTGATATATAAAGATTTTGATTTGTTGACTGTTTAACCTTTACCGCTCCCTGGGCTAATTTAGCAGACGACAGTTTGAAATATTTTTATTTTTCCCAGAAAACAGGATTTGACATTTAATGCAAATTTTCTCCATTGGAGACAGTTTGCATGAAGTGTCAAAACCTGTTTTCTGGGAAAAATAAAGAAAATATTTCAATAAGTCATCTACTGAAAATTTTACCCAGAGTGCGAAGAGTTAATAACTTTTAGTCTGTCTGCCATATTTTAATATTTGCATATGTAGAGTTCAGTAGTTCTGATACTTAGTATGCTGGGTAAAATTCAGCAGATGACTATGAAATATTCTTCTTATTTTTCTCAGAAAATAAGATTTGACATTTCATGCAAATTGTCTGCAAGAGAGACAACTCTCACTTTCTTCGTTATGTATTTATTTCCTCTGACGTCCAAGGTTTACCTTTTGGTTAACCTTTTTGAAAGACATGTCCATAATGCCATTAGGCGTTTTTCTTGTTGTTGTTTTTTTGTTTTTTAGAAATTAAGATTTGACATTTCATGTAAATTGTCTCCTAGGGAGACAGTATACATGAAATGTCAGATCCTGTTTCATGAGAAAATAATATCACCTGTTTGTCTTCTGCTTAATAAGCATAGAGAGTTCTTATTGTAAACTCTTAAAGCACCAATCACAACTGCAGCAGATGACATTTTGATTAGTATTTTTTTCAAAGAATATGTCATGTGAATCATCTGCTAAGACTTATTTTCTCTCTCAAAAAAAGAAAAGAATTAGATTGTCTGCTACAAATTTTGCTTGGCACTGTAAGGGTTAATTGTTTCTGCTAATTGCTGCTGGCAGCAGGCAAAGTGTAGACTATGTAATATATATACAAAAAAAAATCAGTATACTATATCTACTCCAAGTATTGGGACAGATTGGCCTGAGTAAACAGTATAGACCCAGATCAGATGCTGTAGAATGCAGCATCTGATCTGGGTCGACACTGTTTGACCCTAATACCAACATTTTAGACACATCAACAGGTCATAAAATTGATGTGCTATAATTTCATGAAAAGTATAGTAAGGTGTTAAGGTGTCCGAATATTTAGGGTTATATGGTATAAAAACTTGGGATAAGTAGGATAAGAAAAATGTAACTTTAATCCACAAATCATATGCTGTGTCACTGTTGCAGGTTTAGCTCATTGTGCTGCATTACCGTAATAACCCTAAGAATTGGCACAGGTAGGCCTGAACAAACTGTGTAGACCCAGATCAGATGCTGCAGAATACCATGTCTGGTCAGGGTCTACACTGTTTGCCATTCATCCAGCACTACTTTAGACACATTGGCAGGTAGTAAAATATACTTTTTCAAACTTTAGGACATGTATGGTAAGGAGTTATGGTGTCCCAATACTTAGGGTAAATACGGTAACTGTTATTTAGCCAAACAATATTAGCCCTTAAAGGGCCAATCACAACAGCTGCAGACAACAATTTTTTATTTTTATTTTTTTTTTTTCAGAGAAAACAAGTCTGGACATTTCATGTGAATCCTCTGCTTGGCAGATGATTCACATGAAATGTCAAGACTTTTCTCCGAAAAAAAAAAAAAAAAAAAAAAATTAGAACGTTGTCTGCTACAAATTTTGCTTGGCACTTTAAGGGTTAACCCATTTTGATCTAGAAACTCCCAAAAGGTAATTGACAAGCAGTGCAGACCCTGATCAGATGCTGCAGATTGCAGCATCTGATCAGGGTCTCCACTGTTTGCAAATAGATTAGCCATTTTCCCCTAGGAATATCTTAATCACATAGCCTGACATACCTTAAATTGAAATTGGATTCTTTCAATGTATGATGAGGGTGGGGGAAGTTTTTTCAGTCTTAAGTGGGTTGATATTTTTCTTAATTCACCATGTTTGCATTAATTTTCTGTACACCAGTCTCCTTCTGAAAACAGGTCTGTTCTTAACCCTTAAAGCGCCAATCACAACTGCAGCAGACGGCATTTTGAAATATTTTTTTTAATTTTTCAAAGAAAACAAGTCTTTTTTTTTTTTTTTTTTTAGGTCCGGAAAAAATGAAAATCATGCAGATATTTCATGTGAAATGAAATTTCATGAGATACCAAGACTTGTTTTCTTTGAAAAATTAAAAAAATAAAAATAAATGTCGTCTGCTACAAATTTTGCATGGCGCTTTAAGGGTTAAAGGATCTCCTTTAATTTGTCCTGTGCAAATGTGCAGATTGTTTAGAGTCTTCAGTTTTCATCACTGGAGACCAGGGCCCAGTTGTTCAAAGCTAATGACGTCGTTAGTTAACGATTCGTTAAAATTTACATCGAGTGATACGCAAATATGCTGAAATTTTTTGCTGAAAAAAATGTGAGTAGCTTTTGCAGTGCAAAAGTTACTCACATTTTTTCAGCAAAAAATATCAGAATAATGTACATTGAATCTGCTAAAACAGTTAACGAAATGATCCTTAACGAGCTCGTTAAGCTAACGACGCTTTGAACAACTGGGCCCAGCTTTGGTGGCTCAGTCAGATGCACATACTTTGATCCCCACCAGGTCCGGCAACATTCCCCCACCAGGTCCGGCAACATTCCCCCACCAGGTCCGGCAACATTCCCCCACCAGGTCCGGCAACATTCCCCCACCAGGTCCGGCAACATTCTTTCATGGAGATTGATCATGAAATATTTTCTGTGGTCATTCTTTCCCCTCAGCTGATTCAAGAAGGGCAGTTGTCTGTTTCTGGTGAAAGAATATGCACAAGTACTGGTTAACCACTTAGAGGACTAAGCCTGCCCAGGAAAAAGTGTGGTTAAGTAAACTGACCAGCTCGACATGACATTTATAGTGTAGACTGGGCCGTTAAACTCCAAACCAACCAACTTATTAGAAGTGCCTCAATGAGGCACTGCTGAAGCATTATTTTGCCCAGGAAAAGTGTGATTAGGTAAAATGATTGGTTTGACATGACCTTAATAGTGTTGACTGGGCCATTTAACTCCATACCAACCAATTCATCAGTGGAAAGATACGGGCCCAGTTGTTCAAAGCTAACGACGTCGTTAGTTAACGATTCGTTAAAATTTACATCACAAATAGTCTGAAATTTTTTGCTGAAAAAATGTGAGTAGCTTTTGTAGTGCAAAAGCTACTCACATTTTTTCAGCAAAAAATTTCAGAAAATTGTATATTGAATCTGCTAAGTTAACGAAATGGCCCTTAACGAGCTCGTTAAGCTAGCGACGCTTTGAACAACTGGGCCATGGTGTTTTACCACAAAACTGGCTTCATTGGAACCTATTTTTCCAGATGCAGAACAGCAAGTGATGATCCTGTCCTCCCAGAAACTATGGTGAACATAGAGGTTTGGATGATGGCTGGATTCAGTAGGGTACCATGGACAAGGGAAGGCAATGTAGTTGACCTTGGTCCTTTAGGTCCATTTGGCAGGTAAGATATTATATGGAAGGCTACCATAATAATGCTAAGTATTGGGACAGATAGGCCCTTGCAAACAGTGTAGATCCAGATCAGATGCTACAGAATGCGGCATCTGATCAGGATCAAAACTGTTTGTCATACATACAGCAATATTTTTGACACATCAACAGGTAGTAGAGTGGACTGTTTCAAATTTTAGGAGAAATATGGTAAGTAGATAAGATGTCCCAATACTTAGGGTTATTACAGTGTTTGGGCTGCACCATTCAAAACCTGTCTTCGAACATATGTGAACAGCAAAGGCCCAGATTAGCTTGTGCATCCGCACATTCTGATCAGGACCTTCACTGTCTGCTAACAGAATCATTGGATACTACAGAATGTATGAATGGAGAGCAAAGGCCCAGATGATACCATGCACAGTATGGTCTGAGTCTGCGCATGTTTGAAGGCACTTTTTTGCTTGATGTGGCCCATTTTTTCCAAAACATCTTATATTTTTGTGATTATTATATAAGACTTGGCATTTCATCTGAATCTACTGCCTAGCAGATGATTCACATGAATTGTCAAGCCTTGTTTTTTTCTGAAAAGTAAAAAAAAAAAAAAAAAAGTCAAAGCGCTGTTAGCTGTAATTTTGCTTAGCACTTTAAGACTTAAATGTAAAGGTCTGACAGGGCAGTCTGTACTTTTGTTAATTGTCCACAAATAGCAAACCAAACATCTGACTATCACCAAATAGAAAGTGACTATGAAAAGGAACAACTTATTTACCCTAAATATTCAGATATCTTAACTCTGTCCTCATGAAAAAAAATGCCTAAGTTTTCAGACACCTTAACTCCTTACCAGATTACCAGATAACAAACGATGGTTTAATTTTCATTTTTTGCCCAGAACGTGGGCTTGGCATTTTATGCCAGTCACCCTTACAAAAATACTGGGCTTCTGGCTATATATTGCGGCAATATTGCCGCAATATATTCTGGCAGTATTGCCGCAATGTTGTGGCAATACTGGATTTCATATGCAAATTAGTTTCCTGCAATATTGCTGGAATGATCCTTTCTGGCAATATTGCTGCAGTACTGCCAAAACCATCCAGATATGATTTGGAACATAAGTATCCGGCAATATTGCCACAAGAAAAGTATTAGTCACCACAATGTAGCATGCATCTAGTCATCTCAGCTTGAAATGAGGGCCCCATTTTCATGAGAAAACAAAATGAATAAATAAATGAATGAATAAATAAAATGCATAAAAATGAATAAATAAATAAAAATAAGTAAATAAATAATAGATAATTGAATAAAGAAAATGAAATTATATCTGGTAAAATTGCATCCTCCGTACAGGAGTTGACGGTGGGGGGGGAATACTGTTTTTGGTCCAGATCCTGTTAGCATTAGCATTGGCATGACTCTTTCTTTCAATCTTTTGAATCAGTTGGCAGATTTTTTCTAAACTGGCTTAAGCATAAACATCTCTTTGGGACATGCTTAAAGTTTATTAGGTTTAGTGACCTCATTTTTCAAGGACAGCACAGGATAAAGAGTGTCAAATTTACTTCAATTTTACATGGTCGTGGGAACTTCAGTTATTTTTTATTTCTAAAAAACATGCATATATACATACATGTATCTAGTATTTGTTTCAGTTTATCATCACTTAGCACTGTGGGTAAAATTTTCAGCACACAACATATTGAAATATTTTTAGCTCACCTGAGCTTTGCTCAGGATGAGCTATAGTGATCACTTTTTGTCTGTCATCCGTTCATCCATCCGTCTGTCCGTCCAGGTCTACGAATGGGCATATATTAGGTAGACATAAATTGGGTACTTGCCATTTATTCCGTAAGTGTCCAAAGTAAGTACCCAATAAATTTGAAGCACTTGTTGGGTATTTAGGTGTCTTGTTGGGTATTTTGAGCCGAAAAATTAACACTGTATTACCCAACAAATGTCCATCCGTATGAATGTGCGTCCGTGCATCCATCCGTTTACATTTTCAAAAGAGTTCTCCTCGGAAGCCACTGAGCCAATTTTGCACAAATTTCATATGGAGCCTTCTTTGGTTAGGGGAACAAAAGATCGGTAGAATAGTCATGTTCCATTGACCAAGATGGCTGCCATGCCCATATATGGTAAACACCTTTAAAAATCTTCAGAACCGAGGATGCCTTGGAGCTGAATCTTTGCACAAATCATTGGGGACGGGAGGTCTACCAAAGTTGCTAAAATGATGGTCATACATTGATGTTTGACCTTTTTACGGCGAGGTCAAGTTTGTTTCCCTATGTATTTGTATGGGCCCCAATACATTTGTATGGGAAAATGTTGAGAATTTCAAACAACTTCTCCTCTGAAGCCTCTTGCCAATGTTGCTCAAATTTCATATGGAGCCTCTTTGGGGCAGGGGAATGAAAGATTGCTAAAATGATTGTGGTCCATGGACTAAGATGGCCTCCATGCTCATATATGGTAAAAACCTTTAAAAGTCTTCTTATCCAGAACCGAGGATGCCTTGGGGCTAAAACTTTGCACAAATTATTGGGGATGGGAGATCTACCTAAATTGCTAAAATGCTGGTCGTACATTGACCTTTTTACAGCAAGGTCGTTTGCCTCCCTTTGCATTTGTATGGGCCCCATACACTTGTACTGGAAAAATGTTGAGAATTTCAAATGACTTCTCCTCTGAAGCCTCTGGGCCAATGTTGCTCAAATTTCATGTGGAGCCTCCTTGGGGCAGGGGAACGAAAGATTATTAAAATGGTAGCGGTCCACTGACCAAGATGGCCACCATGCCCATATATGGTAAAAACCTTTAAACATCATCTTCTCCAGAGACAAATAAGTCCTGGGGCCTAATCTTTGCACAAATCACCTTGTTGAGCTTTACATAGATGGGAGTGGCAACATGCAATTGAAAGACCTCTTCTCCCAACAAGATGAGTGCTTATCAAGTTCCTGCTTTCTGGCCAAGATAAATAGATTATAAAAAGAATGACCCTTGAGAGCAATGAACACGCACACAAAGACAAAAATAGCTGAAGTTTCTAAAACTTACAATATATGATTGAACTAGCAAAAGCTTTAAGTTACAATCAAAATTTTATTCTATGAGGGTTATCTTCCCTTGCCCCTATGCTGTATACATGTATAAAATCATGATATTCTTCAGAAATTAGTTTGCCGATTTCCACCAAGGTTCATGTCGATCCTACTGTTGAAATGGGATTGAGGGTTTGTTCAAACAGTTATGCTCCATTGTTATGCCCATATATGGTAAAATAATGATAATAATAATAAAAAAAAAACACATTCTTCTTCTTCAAAACCAAGAACTGCTCATATGATGATCCTTTCATTTGTTGCAATGACAGGATTGAAAAAATGTTGCATAACATCTGCATCTGCATATCTGCAGTGGCTGTTTCACTCAGGTGAGCAAGACGTGGCCCGTGGGCCTCGTTCTTATTTTTCACAGAAAACAAGATTCACAGAAAACAGGATTTGATATTTCATGCAAATTGTCTCCAGTAGAGACAATTTGCATGAAATGTCAAATCCTGTTTTCTGGGAAAAATAAGAAAATATCACCAATTTGTCATCTGCTGAATAGCTGAGAGAGTGATAAAGTTTAAAGGATAATTCTTGTTGGTTTTCCTTGTAGGCTTGGCTGGTTTATGCCTTCATCAACTGTTGATACTCTGTGGAAAGAGAACATAATTGCCGATCATTGGCGAGCACTGTTTTTGCCATCGGTGATAAGAAAATTCTCATTAGCACAGCAGACTGACATGATCAAGAATCTCACACAGACAGGAGATAGGAACCAGCAGTACTACTGTAATACACGGGACTGTGTGGAGGGGATTTATTATGGACCTAAATGCAGTCCTACAAATATGTACACCTGTGCTACACTTCTTTCTAGTTATCCAGGTAAAAAAATCCTTACACTAAATATTTCATAATTTGGACATACATGCATGAGCTACTAGGGTAGACCCTGATCAGTTTGCTACTAAGCGAACAATGCAGATCCAGATCAAACAGCCCCTAAACATGTAAAAAATGTCTAGTTGGTAAAGATTTTAAGGAGACTGGGTACCCTTAGTACAATTTCTGTCATTTCTTAGCTTATCTATACGTAATTACAAGTTAAGCTATAGCAGTCACCACAGCATCAGCCTTGGTGTCGGCATTGTTTAAAGTTTTTTTAAAGGTTAGATCTCCTGAACCTCTGGATGGAAGTAGTTTATACATGCCCTGATGTTAACTACTGGTCTAAATTTCTATGCTGTAGCATTCAGACTCACATGAGTGACCTTGAGGTCAGGGTTAAGGACATAGAAAAAATTTATGTTTAAGTTTTTAGAGGCAAAGCGCAATTCAGGTGAGCTATACGTTGTCCTGTGACATCTCATATCACAAGGGAGACAACTGTGACTTCCCGTTTGCTCTTTGTACACCAAACCTGTTCTGAAAAGGGTCTCCTCTACATGGAAAGGGGAGCCAAAGGGGAGTAAATTCTTCCCTTTTAGAAGGGAGGCAAAGCATTTTTGACAAGAGTTGCATCCCCAGAAAGTGTATAAATTCCCCATAACCCTTGTCATGCTGAATGAATTAAGATGCCACTCCCATTTCTAATTTTCAAGCAGTCAGATTACTTGATCCAGGTTGTCGATAAAAAATTACATACTGAATGACAAACAGTGCAGATCCAGATCAATTGGCTTCTTCAGAAGCCAGCTGATCTGATTCTACACTGTTTCAAAAGACAGGGCATATCCAAGTTCAGCAGGACCAGGGTTAAATTCGGAGTTTTAGATAATTTAGAGTATTTTTCTGAAAAGATTCTTTGAGTTAATTTTCAATTTCATTCAATGGGATGAAATGGTGGGAAAAAAAATTGATTTTCTTTGAGATGTAAATGACAGTGAGACCATTGCAAAATCTGCAGCTGCTAGGATGTGCAGTGTGGGACAAAGACCTTTATTCCATATGACCTGCTTTCCATGGTTCATTGACTTTGCAGCAAGACTCATTTAAGAGAGGTCAAGTTATTGAAAAATACCAGTTGCTTATAAAAATAAATTACCTATGGACCAGTATTTGATCTCTTTTATGTATTTAGCTAAATTCTGTGTATTTAGCTAACTTTATATAGGAAATTACATGTATTTGAGGTATGTTGTATTTAGTTAATTTATGCTTGGAAATACCAGTATTTGGTGCATTGCTATCTTTATACAGCTTAGGAAATTACAGGTACAGTGTATTGTTAAAATTATTCATCCTAGGAAATAACCAGTATTTAGCTAACTTTATTCATTTTAGAAAATTTGATGTATTTAGCTAATTTTATTTGTCTTAGAAAGTTTGAGGTATTTAGCTAATTTTATTCATCTTAGAAAGTTTGATGTATTTAGCTAACTAAATTTATCTTAGAAAAATACCAGTATTTGTATATTTATCTAATTTTATTCATTCCAGGTGTTTTCTTCATTTGCATAATTAGTATATTGAATATATGTTAAAACTTATACTGGTCTTTTTCAGAAATGGACATGGGTGTTTTGAAAGCTCAAGTTCGAAACCTCAACTTGCCTGTAAACATTGCATGGATTGGACCACACCTCAAAGACTTTATATATTTCCGAGTCTCAAGAAAGCTTCCAGTTCTTTTCTTTAGCTGGCAACCAAATTCCTTGACTGCCAATAAACTTTTTACACGAATCAAATTCCCTTTGTGCCAAGATGATCTCATTCACCTACCCAAAGACTGTGATTTTGGATTGAACCAGTTTACCAAAGTAGTCTGGCCCAAATTACGGACAAGTGTCCCAGAAGCATTCCATGTGATCTCAAAAATGACATTCCACCAGGATGTATATATGCAGCTCTTACAGATGTTCCGTAAATATTCCTCTGCTCAGGAAATAGCCTGTGCCTGGGTTCGTAATGAAACTAACTATGAGCAAATATGGAAGTCGTGGTTGCCAGAGAATCTTTCAAACAAAACAAAAATCTACCTCGGAGGACTGTTCCCTGTGACAGGAAATTACTGGATGGAGCCAGGCCTTGTGCAAGGTCAGATCATTCTTCTACCATTTGGTATTTTAATAGTAAAAAATAAAACAAAGAAAACAAAAATAAAATAAATAAATAAATAAAAAAGGTTGTGGAGCACCTTATAAAAAATATAAAAATTATTTCAGTACATTAACAGTGTGGGGAATCCATGTGACCAAATGACTAGGTACACAGAGTTTGTTTCTATTTTTAGCTATGCATAAGGTAGGACTTTTTAGAATATCTCTATATCTAATGGAATTTGTTCAATTAAGTGCAAGGCAGGTGGAAAATTGAGGTCTTCCTAGTGGTGTAAGTGCTATTGTGAGATCTGGTCTGATTCTCGAGAACATTCGCAGAATGTTTTTTCTCTCTATCTGGGCTACCAGGATAATGTCCAGGAATATTGACAAAAAACAATAATAGCCAAAAATAGGACTAGGCATCGCATCCGCTAATCCGATCCGGACCTAAGCAGTTTTCTTGACAGAGTTTGCAGGGCCTAGAAACAGCTTGCCTTTTCAAACATCTTTATGTGAAGGCTCGTCTAGGTCATCGTATCTTGCCTAAGTAGTAAGTTACTATTTTGCGGATCACGAGTCTCCCTGTTAGTGAATCACGTGCCAAGTCATACTGGCACGCTTACAATAACTGTTCTGACAGGAAAAAAAAAAGTACCTTATCGCAAATGTAAAAATTGCAGATCCAGATTAGTCTGTGCATCTATGCAGTCCAATAAGGGTATTTATTGTACAGATATTACAAAGTCTTTATATACAATATTAGCAGGGTTTTTTTTCTGAATATCCTGCACAGCCAATTGGGTCGTGAGTAATTCGTATAACAAAATAAGATACTTTTTTTCACAGTTCAAATTTCTAATACTTGTTTATTTCAAAGGAATGATAAAAGTCGCCGATTTGTTTGTTGCCTTAATTGTTTGTTCACAGATCAATCATGTGACCACTTAGTGAATGTGCTTCAAGCGAGTATCTGTGAAATTGATAGAGTTGATTTAACATTTCTTTCATCTAATTTTCTTACCCATTTTACCTAAAGGACCCATCCAAAAAATCCCATTGTTAGGAAAAAGCGTCTCTTCAATTGATTGACATTTTAGTTTTGAATTTTTGAGGATGGATAAAACAATTTAGAACTACTTTTTAACTTATTTTTGTGATTTTAACAAGTCTGGATTAGTGAATTTCTACCAAGTGAACTGAGGATGTTTCGAAGGTAAATGTCATTAAAGCTTTCTACCGGCATCAGTGATGGGCATTTTCCATGACCATGTGATGCCACCAGCCTCTGCTGAAAATACTGATATGGCTGAAAATCTTGTTTATTACTGATCTGGATCTACACTGTTTGTCATTAAGTATGTGAATGTATAGCACCAATCCAGATCAAGCAATCTGATTGGCTGAAAATTAGAAGTGGGCTTGGCATCTTAAAGTATTCAGCATGGCAAGGGTTAAGATATTTGTGCATTGTTCATAGCTCCAGACAAGAGAGGGGCTATCAGTAAATATTTTATTTCTTCACAACACAAACGATGTGATGGCTTCTAATGAGTACCCACAACTTATATTTTCGTGAAGAAATGAGAAAAAATCTATAGTTTATGGTTAAAAAAACAGCTTATCGGGAGCTATGGTAACAAATTGAGCCAGTTCACGACAAAACCTACAAAATGGCACATGCACCTAGAGAAGACTCAGATCAGACAGCCCAGTCTTATCAGAGTCTTTGCTGTCCGTATGAAGAAAGCTTGGGTTCTTAGCTACCCACTGAGTGCACAGCAAAGACTCTGATCAGACTGGGCGGATGCCAAGGATGATCTGAGTGTTCACTGGGCGAACATGCCATTTTGTAGGTTTGTCGTGCACTGGCTCAATGTCTTTTTTCTCCATTCAGGTGGGAAGCTTGCCTTAGATTTGATCAACAATGACCCTCGTATTCTGCCAGAACACTCTCTTGAGTTGGTGGTCAGTAACAGCGAATGTCTCCCTGATGTGGCCATGAAAGCTTTTATCAAGTACATTACCAACAATACCATTCCTATAACAGCTGTACTAGGTAAATCAGTTTAGATTTGATATATTAGATGCTGATTTTAGATGGCTTAATTTTAGATGAACTTAATCTGTATTAATTAACCTTTACCACTATCTGGGCTAATTCAGCAGACAACAAATTGATGATATTTTTTTTATTTATCCCAGGAAACAGCTTTTGATATTTCATGCAAATTGTCTCAAGTGGAGACAATTTACATGAAATATCAAAACCTGTTTTCTGGGAAAAAATACAAAAATATTTTAAAATGTCATCTGCTAAGTGTTAGGGAGACGTCTGTGGTTTGGTGAGTTTGATCAAATACAGTAAATTCTAGTTGTTTTCTCATGTCTCGTAGACCAGAATTTCTGCTTTGAGATAAAAATAGCTCGAGACAAAAGAAGTGAAATGGAAAGAATAAATAACAGTCAGTCAAATTTACTCTGAGATAAGCAGGGATTTTAGGGATATTTGGAAATTTGACTTCAGTAAAAAGAGGTAACAGTATTCATGACTTTCTGGCGAAAGAATGTGCACAATACTGGTAACTGCTTAGAGGACTAAGCCTGCCCAGTAAACGTGTGGTTAGGTAAACTGACCATGCTCGACATGACCCCATTGGGTTGACTGGGCCGTAAAATCTCAATACAAACAAACAAGTATTCATGACATTTATTTGCTCATTTCATTGTCAAGTAAGCGATTTCAGATTTTTGTACTGGTTTTATGATAATTTTGATTAAACTCGCCTGTTTTCTGTTCATAGTATGATCGATAATTTAGCTGCCAAGTCTCAGATTAGCCTATACACACATTCAGTCTGATCAGTCTTTGTATGACACTCTTTGAATAGCCTCTTTGAAAATTTCAGCAGACGACATTTTGAAATATTTTTCTTGTTTTTCCTAGAAAATTGGATATGACACTTCATGCAAATTGTCTCTTAAGGAAAACAATTTGCTTGAAATGTCTTATCCAATTTTTTAGGAAAAATAAGAAAAATTTCACCAGTTTGTTGTCTGCTGAATCTGCCCATAGCATGGTAAATGTTAAAGCCAATTCTGATCAGACTGCATGGATGCAAAGGCTAATGGTGTACATGTGTAAAGGTATACAGTTTTTGCTGTTCAGTGATTCCATGATTTTTGCACAGAATGCACTGACTTAACTGCAAAATTATACAGTTTCCTATTACCGGTGCATACTATACTCACCCAAAATGTTTGAACAGACAGATCTGAGCAGACAGATCTGAGCAGACAGCTTAGCCCCAGCTCAGACAGAATATGTAATCTAATCAGGGTCTGCACTATTTGTTACTCACCCAGCAGTTTTTAGACACATCAACAGGTAGTAAAATGGACCATAACTCCACATAAGAGGTTTTTTTTTTGTTTTTTTTCCAAACCAAAATAATTGATATTTTTCATACTGTATTCATCCTAATAACTGCATCGTGCACTTGTTTTTTTTCAAAATTACTGGGAAAACTTGTAGTAAAATATGTATCCACCTACTGAAAGTAAAACAAGATCAACAAATGACTTATTTAAGGTGCTTACGTGATATTTTGTGGGTTTTTTGTTTCTGATTTTCTTTCTAAAAGCACATGTAGTGGGTACTCATTTGAATTGCATCAACAAGTCAATGCAATTCAGATGGGTACCCACAACATATACCTTTATGAAGAAGTAGACAAAATGTACACAGGCTGTAATCTGAAGAATTACTTGACTGTGCGCTTACAGGGTTATGTGCGGTAATTAGGTCGAATATGGTATTTCTCCACAAAACATATGTTGTGGGTACTCATTAGACATGCCTCAGTAAAACATGTTGTGATACTCATTAGAAGTGCCTCGATGAGGCACTTCTAATGAGTTCCCACAACATATGTTTTGTGGAGAAATAAGAAAAATATATTCCTGATACCCTTATCTGGAGATACTCTTTGAACTTTAAGGACAGGTATGGTAAAGAGTTAAGGTGTCCAAATACTTAGGGCAAATATGTAATGGTACTTCAAACATTTCCTTTTCTCTACCAGGTCCTGGATGTTCAGATGAGGCTGAACCTATAGCGGCTCTGTCACGGCACTTCAACATGCTTGTGGTGAGTTATGGTGCAGAGGCATCGTCCTTGTCAGACAGACAGAAATATCCATACTTCTACAGGACTATACCACAGGTTGACCATCATCGGTGAGTATTATCCTTTAAGTGTCAGTCACAACTGCAGCAGATGACCTTTTGAAATATTTAATTTATCAAAGAAAATAAGTCTTGAAATTCTGTGTAAATCATCTGATATGCAGACAGTTCAAATGGAATTTCAGGACTGATTTTCTCTGAAACCAAAAAAAAAAAAAAAAAAAAAAATTAGAATGTCGTCAGCCACAAATTTTGCTTGGTGCTTTAACTCGTTCACTGCCACAGGCAATAATAAAAAGCTAATAATAATGAGCCGTTTCATCTGGATCTATGCTGTTTGACATTCAGTCTTTCAACTTTACTTTCCAAATGATAGTTTGTTAAAAAACAAACAAATAAATGTCGGAAATTTGGCACCGGAAGAGTTAAGGGTTTAGGGAACTGGATACATGTGGTAGAGTTATATTTCACAAGGGAGACACTGTACGTGAGCTCTTGCTTACTTTCCTGAACTGCAGGTTTACAACCATCATCATTGAGTATCAAGAGGAATGGATATATATGGTAGATTTTATGCCCTTTTTTCAGGGAGACAACTTTTGTGACTGTTTATTTCCTTGCACAGCAAGTCACTTCTGAAAGAGATCTACTCTAAAAGGAAAGAATTTGCTTCCAAAGGACCCATTTTGACAGTTGTTTCCCCTAAAAATGTATCCAATTTCGTGTAGGGTGTAGGTTTGGTATTATCAAGGGTGAAATCAGTAATTTTTGTAATCATATTTACCCTTAATATTTGAACATATAAGCCTGAATATGCTTACTGCTGAAATCTTGTAGATATTTGAATTATCACTTCAGTTTTTCTTGAAGTGAAAATTTAGATAGGATTTATGAGCACATAAGTAATGTGGTAGAATATATTTGTAGGTTTGTGTATGAGCAGTTCTTTAGGGCCATGGACTGGAAGCAGATTGGAGCAATATCCGAGGGTGGACAGGAGTTCCCTGAATATCATCTGCTATTACAGGACCACCTGCAGCAGTCCGGGATCTCTGTTGTCGTGAAACGTAACATTGTACGCAAGACAGATACCCTAGATGTCTCACAGGTAAACATGCTTACTGTTTTAGTCACTATTTCAGACTACCTTTTTTACCTAAATATTAGGACAGAGAGTCCGTAGCAAACATTGTTGGCCCAAATCAAATGTCGAGAGCATATTATGTGCAGGATAATATTCTGTCATATTACCATGTAACATTACCCTTCCAAGTAATATTAACCTCTGATGTCACTTTGGTAAGCGCATTTCACGTGCTGGGTAATATTCTGTCTATTTCCCTACAACATTACCCTTGCAGGTAACATTCCTCTGGTGATGTCATTGCTGTCAGTGCAGTTGCAGTTGTAAGAACGGTATAATAAAACAATTGTTGCCCTTGTAGGAGGAGGGTAATATGACAATTTTTTCACCCTCCACATTTAATGTTACCTGCCTCGGGTGAACAAATCATCATATGATCCTTGCTCAAGGGCAATAATTGTATAATAGTAAATGGTCAATCAGAAAAATTGTGACTCATTAGGTCAAGGGGAAAATTGTATGAATTGAGATGGAAAAAACAGGGAATAGATTGTTTTATTATTAGATGGTGTAATTTTTGCTTTGCAGATCTTTGCTGACCTGCGCGCTCAGAATGTCAGAGTTATAATTGCTGATTTCTTCGTATTTGCTGCCAGAGCTGTCATGTGTGAAGCATGGAGACAGGTATAGAAAATTTTTTCTGTATTCTTTATAGGAAAACCTGCACTTTAAAAGGCAGATTAAGCACCCTGAGCATAGTGTGTGTTTAGACACCAAAAATGAGACAGATCTCCTTGTAGGGCTGTGATTGGCTTTTAGAAATTACCTGTGAAATGATTGACAGGTTTTGTGAGGTCACTGGTTAAATATGTACTTAGCACATGATAAAACCAACAAAATGACATGTGTGCCCAGCGAAGACTAAGATCAGCCTGGGCATCTGCCCAGTCTGATCAGAGTCTTTGCTGTGTGATCAAAGGGTAACTAAGGACCTAAGCCTCCTTCATGTGGATGGCAAAGACTGATCAGACTGCAGATGCCCAGGCTGATCTGTCTTCGCAGGGCACACATGCCATTTTATAGGTTTTGCCATGTGCTGGCTAAAATTCTTCTTATGGATTTTACTGATGTGTAAACACCTCCAAATCACAAACTGAATAAAACCTGAAGGGCTTTATGTTAAGTTTGTGAGTGGTATGCCAGCTTTACACATGGATAAAATTCATAAAAATAAAATTCATTTCTTTTAATTTCAGCTCAGTTCTGTTTAAGTTGTAATCCACATTGAATAGGTTATTTAGAAGTCTATGCAAAGAAAATAGTTTCAAGTTATCCAAGTATAAGTGCCATTTTGAATTTGCCCTCACCCAATCAAAGTGCACTACATTAGTGTCATCCTGTTAAATTGCAATTATTTACAGATATTTTTTCTTGTTTTACATGTAAACTGTGTACAGTTCAAGATAAGGGGAATTGATACACTTTCAGGGGGAGGTAATTCTGTCAGATTGTTTTGGTCTCTCCTTTGAAAAGGGGTCTATTCCTTTCAGAATACTCCTATTCAGAAGGGACTGGGTGTGCAGGAAAGCAAACAGGATTGTCTCAAAAGGAAACAGGAAGTCACAAAAGTTGTCTCCCTTGTGAAAATGGTGAAAAATCTCGCAGGTGTGTCCAGTCCACTAATGGGTCTGTGTGCCATATTCAGATAGCCAAGCTCAGCTGTCAAATCAGTGCAATCTGATTAGGATCTTCTTTGTTCACCAGTGTATTCAACTGTAGCCAATAATTATTTATGGTGAATAGATGCACCTAGAGATTATGCTGCCATTTTTTCACAAGGGAGATAATTTTTGTGACTTCCTGATCGCTTTCCTGCACACCAGCCTCCCTCAGAAAAGGGGAGCAAGTACTTTCCTTTTAGAGTAGACCTTTTCAGAATGGAAGCAAAACCATTTTGACAGAGTTACCTCTCTTGAAAATTTGTCCATTCCCCTTTTTATCAAAGTATTGATATTTTTCTTTTTTTCTATGAAAAAATATTTTGTATTTTGTGGGTCTCTCTGAAAAATGAAAACAAAAAAATACAATGTCATCTGCTACAATTTGCTTAACTCTTTAAAAGTGTGTGTGTTTATCAAACAGTGAAATGGCTTCTGTTATGACTATTTTACAGCGTATGACAGCCAAAGAAGGTTATGTCTGGTTTCTGCCAGCCTGGTATGCCGAAGATTGGTGGGACGTGGACTACTATAACAGCCCACCGAGCCACGGTGATAACAGACCCCAGGAGTCCATACCATGTACAACCCAGAACATGGAGTATGCTATTGATGGCCACTTTATTCTGCAGAAGACCTTCTCAGATCCAGATGATACTAAAGTCATTGGAGATATCACCATAGGGCAATACAAGCGAATGTATGCAAGACGAGTTGGCAAAGCAGTAAGTACCATATTTATTTTTAGCACTTAGCAATCTGGGCCCAGTTGTTCAAAACTTACTATGTCATTAGTTAATGCATCGTTAAAACTTTGATCATTAAATATGGCATATATGCTAATATTTTTTGCTGAAAAAATGTGAGTAGCTTTTGCATTTGCAAAAGCTACTCACATTTTTTCAGCAAAAATATTTGTGAATTAGATATTGCACTTACTAGAACAGTTATCATTTTGAGCACTAACGAGCTTGTTAAGCAAACGATGCTTTGAACAACTGGGCCCTGGGTAATAATTTCAGCAGACAGCAATCTGATTATACTTCCAGATTTGCAGGCTGAGCTCTGTCATTGCTATCCTTATATACCCGCACCTTTTAACTTGATGTGGCTCTGTATTATATTCCCCTACTAGAGGTGGAAGGGGACATTGTTGTTGATCCAGACCCAGTTAGCATTACCACTGACATCAGTGTTGGTTTTGGCATTGGCATCAGTGTTACATGCTCATGTATGCCAGATATCTCTTTAACAGATTGGCAGATTTCATCAAACTTGCAGGGATATACATTGGGGCATACTCAAGAGCTGATTAAATTTTGGTGACCATTACCTCATTTTCAAGGTCACAGTGCTCCAAAGATACAATTTTTTTATCATAACAGCTTGTGCACACTCTATCTTCAGAACCAATGGATGGATTGAGGTCAGAGTTGCACAGGTACATCACTGTTAGATTTTGGTGATACTGACTTCATTTTCAAGGTCAGCATGTGACTAAGGCTGTAACCATAGGGGGACATCTGTTTTTCCTGAACTAGTTGGCTGATTTTCAGCAGTCTTGCAAGGATATATCATTGAGACATGCTTAAATGTTGATTAGATTTTGGTGACCATGACCTTATTTTCAGAATCGCAGTACTCCAAAGATTGTCACCAAAAACAGCTTGTGTACACTCTTGTCTCCTGAACTGATGGATGGGTTAACCAATTTTAGTCAGGAAACCCTCAAAAGGGTAATTGGCAAACAGTGCAGACCCAGATCAGATGTCACATAACAGTGCAGACCTAGATCAGACATCATAGAATGTGGCATCTGATCAGGGTCTACACTGTTTGCATTAAATAGAGGAACTTCTGTAAAACATAATAAGAATAAAAACTAACCAGACACCCTGCTACTGGAAACAGACTAGTCCAAAGAGTTGTGGTAGAAGAATCCACTCGACGTCAATGGGTTAAGGTCAAACTTGCAGATACATGACTAAGATAGTATAAAGTGTTTATTAGATTTTGGTTTGGTTTTGGTTTGGCCCCAGTTTCAAGGTCATTCTGTTACTTAGAATGTTGGATGTATGTTTTCTCAGCAAACACATTTCTGGTTTGCCCTCCCCCCGCCCCACCCCCACCTCCTCTCCCCCCCACCCCCCCATGGCTAGTGAAGCAGGGGACATTGGTAATAGTAGGATGCTGTGAGTGTGTTTGTCAATTAATCCATTTGTCCATGGTTCTGTTACACTTTGTATGTGGGCTGTATCTCATTAATCCTCTGTAATATTTTCACAACACTTCACACACATACTAAGTGTCTTCACAAAAAATACAACTCTTGCCATCTTGATTTTTGTTTTACCTGCCTTTGCCAAAATTTCTTGTGGCTGGGGACTGGCTGCTTTGTGGCAATCTTGTTTTTTTTTTTCTTGACGTTATCTAGTTACTCTTTTAGGGCACCAGATAATTTGAGATAAATCATGGTATTCAGACATATATTTTCCTTATTTCTCTTTGAAATGATATATGCCATGGTCATTAGTCCTTTATGTTCCAATGACAATTGCAGTAGACATCATTTTGAATTTTTTTTTTCCCCAAGAAAGTAAGCTTTGACATTACATGTGAATCTTCTGCTAAACAATGATTCACATGAAATGTCAAGACTTATTGAAAAATACAAAAAATAAAAAAATAGAAATTTAGTATGTCATTTTCTACAAATTTTGTCTCATGCTTTAACTCATTGTAGTCTGGAGACCCCTAAAAGGGTAATTGGCAAACAGTGCAGACCCATAGCAGATGCCACAGAACATGGCACCTGATCAGGGTCTCCACTGTTTGCAAATAGTTCAATCATTTTCCTCTAGGAATATCTAAATCACATAGCCTGACATACCTAAAATCGAAATTAGAATCTTCCAATATATAGTGTGGGAGAGTTTATTCAGTCTACAAATGGTTAAGAATTAAAATTGTCTATCTGAAAAGTTAGAATAAAAGCCCTAAAGCATTTGTTTCTGTGTTTTTGCAGGACTTGGATGGGTCACCGTTTGCGTCCTATGTATACGATGCTGTATGGGTGTATGCTAGTGCCTTGGATCGAGTACTGAAGAGAAAGCCTGGCATATTAGAAAACTTCCATTCCAAAGAAAATACAGAGTAAGCTTAAGTACAGGGGTATATAGTTTTGTCTTTTCCATAACAATGTTTGTGTGTGTGTCTGTGTGTAATTTTTTTTCCGTCAAACATTTCTCAGGAACTACTGCACCTAGGATTTTGAAATTTGGTACAAACATTGCGTACTATTTGTTGTATTTTGTAAGACAGAATCAGCATCCTCATGCTTATCATTCCCTTTATTTGTCCTTTTTTCTTTTTCTCCAATAAAATATTTCGTCAAAGATTTCTCAGAAACTACTGCACCTAGGATTTGAAAATTTTGTACAAACATCGGGTATGACTTGTTATATTGTGTAAGAGAGAATCAGCATCTTCATGCTTATCATTTCCTTTATTTGTCAGTTTTTCTTTTTCTCCAGTAAATTTTTTTATCACAGATTTTCCAGCTCCTATGAGAGCCAGTCTTCAAATTTTGTATACACTTACAGAGGGTTGATGTTTATTGTGTAAAAGAAAACCATGATGCTAAAATTTATTATCCTTTCTTACCTTTTTTCCTTTTTTCATCTCTCACTCCAATATAATGCATAGGGAAATTTGTGTCAAAGATTTCTCAGGAACTACTGCACCTAGGATTTTGAAATATGGTACAAACATTGGGTATGACTACTTGTATATTTTAAAAGAGGATCAGCATCCTCATGCTTATCATTCCCTTTATTTGTCTGTTTTTCTTTCTCTCTAATAAAATGTTTTGTCAAAGATTTTTCTGGAACTACAGCACCTAGGAGTTTGAAATTTCATACAAACATTGGATATGACCTGCTGTATTGTGTAAGAGATCATTCCCTTTTTTTGTCCATTTTTCTTTTTCTCCAATAAAATTTTATGTCACAGACTTATCAACTTCTATGATAGCCACAGTCTGTGAGAGCTATGAGTACGACTTCTTGTATCATGTAAGAGATTCAGCATCCTCATGCTAATCATTCTCTTTATTTGTCCATTTTTCTTTCTTTTGCATAAAATCAGTCACAGATTTCTAACCTGCTATTAAAGCGAAAGTCTTCAAATTTTGTATACACCTTGACAATGGTGAAGTATTCTGTGTAAGAGAAAACCAAGATGCTGAGATTTTTTGCATCTTCAACATGCCTCTGATAGGTGTGGCCAGGGGTATGTGAGCTTTGCTCACTATCTGCCATATTTCGGATTGCATTAGTAAGCATGTTGATCTAGACCTTTGTTATGCCGCTTTCCAGTACTACTCATGATTACAAATTCACATTCATATGAACTTTTTTACTTGCTTACTTACTTATTGGAGAAAGACTTCAGACTAAGCACTTCTGCTTCTAAAGACCCTGTCTGTCTAGTGGTGGAGGAAAGATAGGGCAGTTCCTGGCAGATTGGCCGGGAAATACCCTGTGAAACTACCACGAAAGTGACAATCAAACCATTGATATATACCAGCAGGTTATTTATTGATATTTTTTCACCACTTTATATTTTTCAAGCTGTGCTAGCATGATTCAGACCTGCATGATATAGATATGTAGCTGGTCATGAGCCATCCTGCCGCCCCAAACTTTGTGCAAATGGACATTAATATGATATGAGTAGAGCTTCAGTAGACCTGCAGAAAGTTTGTAATTTTCTCCCTTTTTTTTCAGTGCCTTTGTTGAAGAGATCACCAAGACAAATTTTCAGGGAGTGTCTGGTCATATACAGTTTAATGGGGGTGATAGACCGGGAACCATCAGTGTGGTGCAGTACTTCTCCAATGAGACCAGACTGGTTGGTCGTTACAGGCCTGGAGTAGAGGACCAGAGAGGTGAACTTGAGATATACCAGTCCAAGATAAGATGGCTGACTCAGGGAGGGATAAAACCAACTGATGGAAATCCAGGTACAGTAATTACTCTGAATATTCAGACAGCTTAAGGGGAATTGATGCTTTCATGGGGGAAGTGTCTGGGTGGTTGAGTGCTTAGCACATTTGACTTTGGATCATGAGGTCCTGGGTTCAAATCCCACTGGAGGCAGAATTCATATCTTGACTGTAAAGTGATTCATTGCAGAAAGCCTTTGTATATTTTCATGGAAAAATCAGGGAAATATTATGTAGAAGCCCCCTCTTATTTGGAGCTATAAATAAGTACCTGGAAAAGGGGGTCAAATAAAAATGAATATATTTTGTATAAGTTGACTATAAATCGATGATGAGTCAGTTTTAAAAAAAAACCTGATGATTGACTGTGAAATTTTGGCCGATTCTCAACACTAGTATGACTATTTTCAGATGTGGAGGACTGTTTCCTTGAAAGTATACGGAAGATGTTCAACGTGTCATGTGAAATGGCGATTGTGATTGCTAATGTTTTTGCATTTGTTGTCTTTATTTTGCTGCTTTGTGGTGTTCTCATCTGCATCAAATTCAGGTAATATATATGTTTAACCCTTGTCATGCTGAATAAATTAAGATGCCACCCCCACTCCTAATTTTCAGCTTATCAGATTACTTGATCCAGGTTTTTTATACGAGTTCATATTAAATGACAAACAGTGCAGGTGACAAACAGTGCAGATCCAGATCAGTTGGCTTCTTCAGAAGCCAACTGATCTGGATCTACACTGTTTGCAAAGGCAGGGTATATCCAGGTTCAGCAGGACAAGGGTTAATATACTATGATTAATGAGCAGTTAACAGAAAAATATCTTTTGATCCAAAAATAACAAAAAGTCCTTAAAGTACAAGTACCTTATTTGGAGTTGTGGAACAGTCTAACTAATCACAACTGCAGCAGACGATAATTTTGATTTTTTTTTTGAGAAAATGATGCTTGACATTTGATATGAATCGTCTGCCTAGCAGACAATTCATATAAAATGCCAAGTAATATTTTCTCTGAAAAATAATATTTAAAAAAATTAGAACATAGTCTGCTACAACTTTGCATAGCTCTTTAAGGATTGAGTATTGCCAGGTAGAACATGGGTAGAACATGGTTTGCCACTTATCCAGTGGTATTTAGACACATCAGCAAGAAGTAAAATGGACTTTTTCAAATTTTAAGACAAGTATTATAATAAGTAAAGGTATCCCAGTCTTGTGGGTAAATTCAGTAGGTCAAAACAAGACTTTTGTGGCTAATGCTGCTTCCCTAGAATAGTTATTGGGTGATAGTCTGCAGTCTTACCATGTTCCATATTTTACAAAATACTACCAGAATAACACTTGAGAATAGGGAACAAGTCTACAAAGTGTATTTATATCACAGTCCAAATGTACAATTACCTATGTCCAAATGTACAATAAATATCTAATTACATGTGGATTGAAAAAGAAATTCAAATGTAGAACAAGCTACAAACCCACTACATGTATTTAGATAAATTGGATATTTATATTTTTCTTATTTGTCAGACAAGGGTTACTGTTATGACTAGTTTTCAGTATCAATATCTTTGGTTGAAAAAGGTTATCTAGAACTGAATAAGAAGGTTGTTAGAATAAAAATAAAAACAAGGAGAAAAAACAAACAAACAAAAACAAACAAACAAACAAACAGACAAGGTAAAATCCATAATTTCTCAAACACAAGAATTTATAACCCTTAAAGCATAAATTACAACTATGGCAGATGACTTTTTGAAATGTTTTTTTTTATTTTTCAGAGAAAATAAGACTTGACATTTCATGTGACATGAAATGTCAAGTCATTTTCTATGAAAAGTAATAAAAAAGAATTAGAATGTTAGCTGCTACAATTTTGCTTACTGCATTAAGGGTTAAGAAATCCAGTTTTTACCATGACTGATTGTTTTAGCAGGCAAGGTGGAGATATTGGAGTTTTATTTCTGGTGATGTATTCAACAGGGTCCGCTCACTGTGTTTGGCTCCATTTCTTGAAGACTTCAAGATCTTTTGTGATGAATTTTCCTACAAACTTACATCGTGATATTGTCTCCACAAGACTTAGTGTCTCTTGCAGACATTGATCTCCCTTTCATGCTCTGTTGACCATAGCCTTTTTAACCATTACCATTCTCAGAGATAATGCAGCAGACAACAAACTGAGGATATTTTTTTCTTATTTTTCCCAGAAAACAGACTTTGAGACATTTCATGCAAATTGTCTCCTAAGAGACAATTTGCATGAAATGTTAAAGCATATTTTCTAGGGAAAATATTTTAAAATGTCATCTGCTAAAATCCTTTTTACCTGTCATGCTAAGCATAAATGTCACTGTATTGGCAGCCACAACTTAACCCATTTGAATCGGGAAATCCCCAAAAGGGTAATAGGCCAACAGTGCAGACCCTCCTCAGATGCTACAGAATGCGGTATCTGATCAGGGTCTATGCTGTTTGCATTTGATACAGAAATTTCTATAAAACATAGTAATAATAAAAACTAACCAGACATCCTGCTGTTGGAAATAGACAGGTCCAAAGAGTTGTGTAGAAGAGGCCACTCAACATAAATGGGGTAATAGCCATTTTCAAATTTTAATGCTCCCACCATTCAAAGAAAAGTGGAAAAGGGGATATAGTGTTACCCCTGTCCATCCGTCTGTCTCCTTCCTTGTCCGAGATAGCGTTTGCAGTTTGCATTTAAGTTTTTCAAGTGTTAGCAATTTGCATGTAAGTTTTTCAGGTAAGGGCATCTGTGTTCTTTGGACACATTTCTAGTTTGTTTGTTTTTTATCCAGGTATGATCGAAAGGTCAAGGCCACACATCAGAGAATGAGGGAGCTTGGTCTGCTCACCAATGACTTTTCCCAGTGTTTTTCTCTTGATGAATGGGAAGTTCCACGTGAAAAACTAGTGCTAAATAGAAAACTTGGGGAAGGGGCATTTGGTACAGTATTTGGTGGAGAAGCCCAGTTAGATGATGAGGGCTGGGTGGCTGTGGCAGTGAAGACATTGAAAGTTGGCTCTACAGTCCAGGAAAAGGTATAGCTACATGTTTTGACATCTTATTATCCGTATCTGGGAAAACTGAATAAGTACCCTTTCTTTGAAACAAGGTAAAATTTTTAAAAGATGATTAATTTTACCGTACTAGTTTTTTTTTTAAGTGAAACATTTGCAGACAGATTTTAAAGCTTAGTTATGTCGGCCTCGGTGGCTCAGTTGGATGCGCCGTCCAACTGGAGCCCAGGAGGTCGCGGGTTCAACCCCCGCCGAGGACGGCAACATTCTTTCGTGGAGATTGATCATGAAATATTTTCTACAGTCATTCTCTCCCTTTCGCTGATTCAAGAAGGGCAGTTGTCAGTTTCTGGTGAAAGAATGTGCACAATACTGGTTAAACGCTTAGAGGACTAAGCCTGCCCAGTAAACGTGTGGTTAGGTAAACTGACCGCGCTCGACATTACCCCATTGGGTTGACTGGGCCGTAAAACCTCAACAAACAAACAAAAATTTTAAAGCTTAGCTTTCTGGGTACAAAATTCAGCAGACAGCATTTTGAAATGTTTTTTTTCTTTTTTTTTTTTTCTCAGAAAATAAGATTAGACATTTCATGCAAGTTGTCTTATAAGCTGCAATTTTCTGGGAAAAATAAGAAATAAGAAAAAATACTTCAAAATGCTTTCTGTCTAAATTTTTATCCAGATGTTAAGTGTTAAGTATATTTGAGCGGCAGCATCAGAAAATATACCTTCAGACATTTGTGCAGTCTGATCAGAATCTTCACTGGGTACATTTTGGACAGCCAAGGATGCAAAGTTTCTAACATTGCAGCTCATTTATTGCTTCAAGTTGTTTATTTGTTTCTCTCTTTTCTGATGGTAGGTTGACTTCTTAAGTGAGGCCGAACTGATGAAAAGATTTAGCCACCATAATATTGTACAGCTGATGGGGGTGTGTACCAGGGAGGAGCCAGTGAAATGTATTATGGAGTTCCTGTTACATGGTAAATTTTATATTTCTGGGCTGAGTTGTTTTCTGCACAGTTAGCTTAACAGTCAATAAGCTGACATGAATGACACATCAGACAGAGTTAGTTTTTCACTGCGCAAGCAACCGTTGTATATAAGGAATTCTCTGGATCCCAAAGATATTGAAATTTGGAAATATTTGTAATTTAAGATTTAAACGTGTGTGTGTGTGTGTGTGTGTGTGTGTGTGTGTGTGTGTGTGTGTGTGTGTGTGTGTGTGTGTGTGTGAAATAAGGCTTGGCATTTCATGTGAATCATCTGCTAGGCAGACAATTCACATGAATGTCAAGCCCTAGGCAGACAATTCACATGAAATATCAAACCTTAATTTCTCAAAAAATGAATATATTTTAGAATGTCCTCTGTTGCTGTTGTGAACTCGTAATAATTTTTCTAGGTGATCTGAAGACCTACCTCTTGTCAAGAAGGAATCTGGTTGATTCCGATGTGAAAGAAGCAGACGACGTTAGTCCCCACAAACTAACCCAGATGGCACTTGATGTAGCTCATGGCTTGCGTTACTTACATAGCCTTAAATATGTACACAGGTAACATGCATGTTTTGTACTGCTTGTTTCTATAATTGAGGGTGTTCATCTCTCTGTAACGCCATTAACTAAGCTTTGTAGTGCATTCAGCAGTGCCTCTGACTGCAGATCTAGTTGTGCAAGTTTGAATTCCAGCTCTTGTTGAGATTGATCATCAGATCATTTCTACAGTCATTCTCGCCCTTCTGCTGATTCAAGAAGGGCAGTTGTTAGTTACTTGTAAAAATATGTGTACAACAACTGGTTAACTGCTTAGAGGACTAAACCTAAACCTATACAAGAAAAGTGTGAGTAGGTTAATTGCCCAGCTCAAAATGACCTTGACACTGTTGACAGGGCGATAAAACTCCAACAAAGAAACAAACAACTCAAAAAGTGCTCATTTCAGTAATTTGGAGTGTTCACCCCTTTTTAACTCCAGGTACTGAAATAACCTTCGTGAATCTTGCTAGAGGCAGAATTCAGCTTATGAATGCGGCACTTCATTGCATAGAGCCGTTCATTGTCACCCTTCATTGTCTCAAGATGACTTAAATGCTGTTGAAAGAGACGTAAAACACCAAATGTTCGTCCTGATGAACCAGCTTATAATGAGCTTTATATGATGTCTTGTACTTTACTTACCCTAAATATTAGGAAGCCTTACCATATCTTCAGATAAGAGGGTGTGACCTCATAATATTTTTTTTTATTTCTCCATGAAAACATATGTTATGGGTACTCATTAGAAGTGCCTTGCAAATGTGCTTCTAATGAGTACCACAACATATGTTTTAATTAAAATATCAGGGCCCAGTTGTTCAAAACTAATGATGTTGTTAGTTAACATCTTGTTAAAACTTAGATCATGAAATATGGCATTATACGCTAATATTTTTGCTGAAAAAATCTGTAAAAATAGCTGTGAGATATTGTACTTACTAGAACAGTTAACATTTTGACCTCTAACAAGCTTGTTAAGCTAATGACACGTTGAACTACTGGGCCCAGTACTTTTGGGCTGAAGACTATGCCTTATCTGGAGCTATGCTCACCTCCTTATCATACATCTCCTAAAACTTGAACAAGTCTTGTCTTTTTTTACCTGTTGATGTGTCTAAAGACATTGGATGAATGGCAAACAATACGGTAAATGTCCTAAAATTTTGAACACCAAAGTTTCTGACAAAATGGCATATGCAAACAGTGTAGACCCAGATCAGACTGCTCCTGGAGAAGCAGTCTGATCTGGGTCTACACTATTTGCCATTCCAATATGTAATTTTAAGAAACAACTGCATAAAAAGCGAAATAAAGTCCAAAATAGTTTGGAAGAAAGTGTTCAAAATTTTACTGTAGTAATCTACACGACTTGCAAGTCTCTTTGTGATCATCACAACTTGTTAGATCGTCGCCATAGCTCAAGATAAGGCACTTTTTCAACCAAAAATTATTGATATTATTTCTCCATGACAAACTTATGTTGTGGGTACTCATTAGAAGCACCTTGCGAAGGCACTTCTAATGAATACCACAACATAATTCTTTGTGGACATATAGGAAAAATATTTATAGGATACTCCCTCTTATATGGAGTTGTGACCACAATGGCTGCCATCTTGAAAATATATGTCACTACACATACATATCTTACAGTTACTCAATGAAATTGTCTGCAAGGAATACCAACTAAGTAAGTTTATTTGGTGAAATAAGAAAAATATCAACCATTTCTGACATTATTTGTAGTTGTAGCAGGCTACAATAACAATGAGTTTAACAAATATCTTTTAAATGCTTAGCACTCTGGGTAAAATTTTCTGCAAATGACATTTTGAAATATTTTTCTCATTTTCCCTAGAAAACAGGTTTTGACAGTTCATGCAAATTTTCTCAATTTGCATGGAATGTCATCCTGTCTTCTGGGGCAAATATTGTCAGTTTGTCATTTGCTGAATTAGAGAGTGGTAAAAGGTTAATTACTGTTCCAGGGATTTAGCATGTAGAAACTGCCTGGTTCATTCAAATGGAACTGTGAAGATTGGAGACTTTGGTATGACAAGACCTATCTGTGATACGGATTACTACAGGTTTAATAAAAGAGGTAAAAATTTCCTGATGATCCTAACTAGTTTTTTTTTTTTTTTTTGCCAGCATACTGGTTTGCCCTCAACTTTGAGGATTATCACTGGTGAAGTGTGAGGAGGAAAAATAAGAAGGAAAATTGAGAAGCAGTCTTTTATTAAGTGGAGAAATACCATCCCAGTCATGTTTTACTCGTAAAACTTAACTGGGATGCTATTTTTCCACACAATAAAAGTTTCACTTAGATGCCAATACTAGGAATATCATTCAACTTAGGTTGGCAATGTTTGCTGCTCTTTGAAGCATTTGGCAATGTTTCTTTAAAAAGAAGACAATAAGACAACAGAGGTTTTTTATAATAATAAAAAAAAGTGACACATTTTAGTAAGGTTTGTTCAAGTGTGAGGTGGGAAAAGGGCCTTTATGCCCTATGCGAACAGGAAGACCTGGATCATCCTGCATATGTGTACAGTTTGATCAGGGCCTTAGCTGTATGCTTATAAAATCATTAGATACTGCAGTATAGAACAGTGAACAGAGAAACCCCTGTCCAAACTACACAGATGCACTGCTAAGCTGGGCCTTTACTGTCCATGTGTGGCCTTTTCTGACATTGGTCATGTGATATATACATTCATTTCCGTACAAAATTTTATATCAAATGAGCTGCTTCATGTGAAAATATGCCTGTGGTTCATATACAGACAAGGAAGACCAAGATCAGCCTGCACATATGTGCAGGCTGATCTTGGCCTTCCTTGTCTGTTTACAAAATCATTACCTGCACATATGTCCAGGCTGATCTTGGCCTTCCTTGTCTGTTTACAAAATCATTACCTGCACATATGTCCAGGCTGATCTTGGCCTTCCTTTTCTGCTTACAAAATCATTACCTGCACATATGTGCAGGCTAATCTTGGCCTTCCTTGTCTGTTTACAAAATCATTACCTGCACATATGTCCAGGCTGATCTTGGCCTTCCTTGTCTGTTTACAAAATCATTACCTGCACATATGTGCAGGCTAATCTTGGCCTTCCTTTTCTGCTTACAAAATCATTACCTGCACATATGTCCAGGCTGATCTTGGCCTTCCTTGTCTTCTTACAGAATCATTACCTGCACATATGTCCAGGCTGATCTTTGCCTTGTCTGCTTACAGAATCATTACCTGCTCATATGTGCAGGCTGATCTTTGCCTTGTCTGCTTACAGAATCATTACCTGCACATATGTGCAGGCTGATCTAGGCTTTCTTTGTCTGCTTTCAGAATTATTACCTACACATATGTGCAGGCTGATCTTGACCTTCCTTGTCTGCTTACAGAATCATTACCTGCACATATGTGCAGGCTGATCTTTGCCTTGTCTGCTTACAGAATCATTACCTGCACATATGTGCAGGCTGATCTTTGCCTTGTCTGCTTACAGAATCATTACCTGCTCATATGTGCAGGCTGATCTTTGCCTTGTCTGCTTACAGAATCATTACCTACACATATGTGCAGGCTGATCTTGGCCTTCCTTGTCTGCTTACAGAATCATTAGGTACTGTATGATAGATCAGTATATAGCAGAGACCATTATCAGATAACTCATAGCTCTAGATAAGAGGGAGTATTCACGTAATATTTTTCTGATTTCTCCAATAAATATACATTGCTGGTACTCATTAGTGAGATGCTTCTAATGAGCACCCACATTGGTGAGATGCTTCTAATGAGCACCCACAATGTATGTTTTTTGTGGAGACACAAGAAAAAATATGAGTACTTTTTGGTTGAAAAAAGCACCTTATCAGGAGCTATGAGCTTGGGTGGCTTGGCTGGGTGGTTTGGGTCTTTGCTATTGCAATATGCCCCATGGCTCCAGATAAGGCAGCAAAAAGTACTGATATTTGCCTTATTTCTGCACGAAAACATGTTGTGGTACTCATTAGAAGTGCCTTGGCAAGGCGCTTCAAATGAGTACCCACAACATATGTTTTCATGGAGAAATAAGAAAAATATTTTGTGGATATCCCCCTCTTATCTGGAGCTATGATGCCCTGATGAAACATTTTCTCATGGCAGCTCAAATATTTTGCTACAGGTATGTTACCTGTTAGATGGATGTCACCAGAAAGTTTAACTGATGGATTATTTACTGCAAAAACAGACATCTGGAGCTATGGGATCCTTATATATGAAATAGTGACATTTGGCAGCTTTCCTTATCAAGGCCTCTCAAATAGTCAGGTGCTGGAATATGTGAAGAATGGAGGACGTCTGAATCTACCGAGGAACTGCTCTGATGAACTGTAAGTTTACTAGATTTATTTTATTTACGGTGGATCTATTTGCGGTTGTTTTTGTAAAATGTGTATGCATTTGGAGAACATCAGTTTTCTTCAAGTTTTATGGGGTACTTAGTGGGGTTATATATAACTATTCACACACACCCCCCCCCCCCCCCCCTCTTTTTTTTTTTTTATTATTCAAAGTCACACTTTTGCAGCAGAGAACTGTGCTATTGGTAACATAGTGAAATAAAAAATGGGAAGTACTGTGTAGAATGAATGTAGCAATGTGGGTTTTGCTCAGTTAAAAAAGAAATGAGCAGTTTTCCCGTAGGAGCCTCAGTTTGACCATTCGACCTGAAATGAGCTTGTTGCTGTCAATATTCGTACATGTTTGAATTTTTTCATTTCGTTTTTTTAATCGTACTACGAAGAAGAAACAAAAGATATATTTCTTTGTTTACGATTGGAAATATGCATTCTCAAATCGAACGGATTATAAGCTGGTTTGATAATACAGTTTAATTTGATATTCAAGCATGGAAAGATTTGGGCCGAAAGAAAACGTTGTGAGTGGAGAAAAGAATGAAACACTGCTACATAGATGATTTCGGATATAGTATGTTCGGCCTAGGCAATGGATGGCAACATGTAATTATGTATGGGGCTAGAAAACAGACGATCATAGTTGATTTTTTTTTACATAACTCTGATTAACGTCTATAATGTTTTTATCGTTGAGTTTTGCGATAATTTATATAATTACAACCTTTCATAAATTATAACATTTTTTCACTATACTACGATCTATAGGGAGCTAAGTAATGCATGACAGATTAGTTTCCCGGCATATTGATGCTTTGCATCAATGTTTTCTTGTTTTGTTTGAGTTGAGATTTTACTGCCCAGTCACCCCATTAAGGTCATGTCTAGAGCTTGTCAGTTAACCTACTCACACTGTTCCTGGACAGGTTTAGTCCTCTAAACTGTTAACCAGTACTTATGCATATACTTTCATCAGTAATTTGGAGACAATTTGCATGAAACATCAAATCTTGTTTTCTGGGAAAAATAAGAAAAATATCACCAATTCATAGCTTTTTTTCAAACCAAATATATTGATATTTTTCTTATTTCTCCATGAAAACATATGTTGTTGATACTCATTAGAAGCGCCTCAGCAAGATGCTTCTAAAGAGTACCCATAACATAAGTTTTCATGGAGAAATAAGAAAACTATTTACCTGATACCACTCTTATCTAGACCTGTGATCAATTTGTCATCTGCTGAATTAGCCAATATATGATGAGATGAAAGAACCACAGTTACCATATATTATATATTACTATGCTGGTAATGATGCTTTCAACATTCCTGTAGTTTGATATATTATGAAAGGGGCAATTTTTGGGACAAAATATGTATGAAGACAATAAAAAAACAACAAGACTACTAGCAAAGAATATTGCATATCTTTGTATTTGCTGCACAAAACAGAAACAGCTCATTAAAACTCATTTTTTAATTTTCTAAGGTTCATAGAAATACTGTAACCTCATTATAAGATGGTTCATTATAAGTCAGTTTCAGATTCGACAGTTTAAAGGTGGAACCCAAAAGTGTTATATCTAATCAAAAATATATAGATTATATAGAAAAATTGACCATAAATGGTCATTTTTCTATATAATCTATTCATTTGTGTTTGGGTACAACAGGGCTGTTTAGCTAACATGGTTTTTGCTTTGGATTCCAACAATAGTGTTATAAAGAGGTTGTGTATTTCTTCTATATCCAAACACTTAGCCTACTGTAGCTGTTTCCCAAACACTTAGCCTACTGCAGTGGTATCCCCAACACTTAGCCTATTGCAGCTATACCCACAAAACCTAGCCTACTACAGCAGTATCCTCAACACTTAGCCTACTGCAGCTGCATCCTCAACACTTAGCCTACTGAAGCTGCACCAACACAGCCTACTGCAGCTTCATCCTCAACACTTAGCCTTCTGCAGCTGCATCCTCAACACTTAGCCTATTACAGCTGTATCCCCAACACTTAGCCTACTGAGCTGCATCCCCAACACTTAGCCTACTGCAGCTGTATCCCCAACACTTAGCCTACTGCAGCTATACCACCAACACTTAGCCTACTGCAGCTGTATCCTCAACACTTAGCCTACTGCAGCTGTATCCTCAACACTTAGCCTACTGCAGCTGTACCCCCCCCCCCCTAACATTTAGCCTACTGCAGCTGTATCCCAAACACTTAGCCTACTGCAGCTGAGATGTTTCAGATGAAAAGGTTAAAATCAAAGCACTGACAGCACTGGTGGGTTGATTGTCTCTGAGTGTACGTTGGAAAAATGGTCCTGAATAAGGACTTAGGACTGTTTCATTTAACCCTTAACTTCCTGTAGTTTAAGCAAACAGTGCAGACCCTGATCAGATGTCACATTCTGCGGCTTTTGATCTGGGTCTGTACTGTTTGCCTATGTCCCAGTCCATGTTTTACAGATAACTCCCTTTACACAGCACTGTGATGTCACAGCGACAAGAATAGCCTGGCTATAAATAGCTGTCACCTTGAGCTCAAACAAATGCATGGTTTGATTTCATTGGCCAATAATAATTATGTGGATAACAATCTTAAGGAAATTTTGGTGTATATATATTTTGGCAAGATTGCAAACAGTCGAATCAAAAAGCATTTATTTATAAGGAGAAGCATTTGGATATCCGAATGATTAGCACCTTTGACTACAAATGACAAGGTTACTGTTTTAAATTCCACTGAAGGCGGAATTCAGCACATGACTGTACAGCACTTCACTGCACAGAGCCTAGCAGAGAATTCACATGAATTGTTGAGCCTTATTTTCTCTGAAAAAATGAAAAAAAAAAATGTGGTTAACCCTTAAAGCGCCACTCACAACTGCAGCAGACAATGTTTTTATTTTTTATTTTTATTTTTCATAGAAAATAAATCTTGACATTTCATGTGAATCATCTACCAAGCAGAGGATTCACATGAAATGCCAAGATTTATTTTCGATGAAAAATAAAAAAACAATTAGAATGGCGTCTGCTACAAATGTTGATTGGCGCTTTAAGAGTTAATGTTTTTTCTCTTTCTTCAGGTGCAAATTCATCTATTTATGTTTGGAAATCGATATGAATGATCGTCCAGATATGGAAGACATTATTGATGATCTCACAAAAAACTCTGAGCGTTTGAAACCATGTCTAAATGCTCCAACTACCAGTGTCGTCATTGAAGATACTGAAGAATTTGAAATTCCACCGTCGTCATGTCAAAATACCGTTACACCACCACACACACAGAAATTTCAGTCTGTGTTGCATCGTAGGTCAATCTACGGGAGTGTGTCGCAGGAAAAACTTAATAGTGTTACTGTGAAACGGACGAGTGGTGTTCAGGTTGTTAAGACATCCCCGAATAAACAGACAACAAATATAAAGACGTTCATACCAATTGTGATGGGGCGGCCGCGAAGTAACAGCGTCGGTAATCCAGAAGACTATCACAAAGACAAATATAATGCATATAGGGATGAAAGCAAACCGCGGAGTAGGACTAGAAGTAGTAAAGATAAGATGAACAGATATTCGGAAGAAATACTGGATACAAGTGCACACAATAAGTATATTCCATTACTAAGCAATACAACGTTATATGGAGACCAGTCTAGTGACTACTACAGCGACACTTCTAAAGAATTGTACCAGACTGTCACTTCCTTATGACAGTGAGCCACAGTACAACCACCTTTTTCACTCACATTTTTACACCCCCTCAACCATTTTTCAGTTATTTTGGGATACTATGGTGAAAAGATGTCGGTGGAATGTATACAATCATTGAAAGAATTCCATCCAAGCAGAGTTGAATTGGTTGCTTAAAGGAAGGCGAAAGGATGCGCCTGACAGATTTTGCAAAGGGAAACAACTTCTGCAAACAGGAAGTTAGCTCCCTAGTGGTGGAAACCTCTCAAAAATGGGAGCTACTCTTTAAAGGAAAGAATTTGCTCCCCAAGGGAGCAAATTATTTCCTTAATTAGTAGCCCCTAGGGAGAAGGGAGGCAAATTATTCCCTGTCACAATTATTTCACTTGAAGATGTAATACCATATTTACCCTAAGTATTGGGACACCTTAACTCCTTACCATACTTGTCCTAAAATTTTTAAAATTTATGTTTACTACCTGTTGATGTGTCTAAACTATTGCTGTATGAGTGACAAACAGTGTAGACCCTGATCAGATGCTGCTTTCTGTGGCATCTAATCTAGGTCTACACTGTTTGCTTGTGCCTGTCTGTCCCAATACTTAGGGTTATTACAGTAATTTCCTTTGGAGCAAAGCACCAATTTTAGATGTGAATTGAACGTTGCTGTATGAGATCTATTGTTTATTATTTTTTTATGTGGTTGTACTGTAGTGAACTGTACTTTTGTTCAAAGACCAGAAAATTAACACTTAGTGTGCTACTTCACTTTGGTGCATTAGTCCTTTCTTGAAGTAACACTCATTCTTTTAGATGGATAGATGTTCCTAATGACTTCATAGCTCTAGGGAGCCAATCAGTGGGGCAAAGTGTTTCAGTTCAATTCAGAAAGGGCTCAGTTTTGTTGAACCCACTGTCAGCATAGCTCCAGATAAGGCACTTTTTTCAACCAAAATGTGTTGATATTTTTGTTGTACCTGTGTTTGGCTTAGGCATGCAAGTTTCTGTCTTCTTGTTTGTTAGTTAGTACTTATGTCAACCCTAGTTTCCACCCTAGCAACCACCATAAAAGGAGTTGAAACAGTTTGAAATATTTAATGATACTTGGTAGGATTATAGACAAGGGCGAGGTAGAGTGTCATGTAGAAGAACAACAACTCTCTTATTTATATTTTCCAGTTATCCCCCCTTTTATATTGACCTTTTTCATTTTCAGTTTGATAACTTGGAAACTGTTTGAAATATTTTTATGATACTTGGTAGGATTATAGAATTGGGTGAGGTGGAGTGTCATGTACAAGAATGACAACTCTCATGCTTCTTGTTTTCCATTATTCCCCCCTTTTATAATGACTTTTTGTTTTCAGTCTATAACTCATTAGCCTTCAAAAGTTCTTATGATACATGTACGTGGTAGGGTTATAGAATAGAACAAGGCAGAGTGTCACATACAAGAATCACAACTCTCAGGCTTTTTTTCCTTGCAGTTATCTCCCATTATATATATATATATATATATATATTTTTGTTACCAGTCTATAGCTCAGTAGCTCTTTGAAAGATATCCATGATGCTTGGTAGGATTGTAGAATAGGGTTAGGCGGAGTGTCACATACAAGAATGACAACTCTCACTGGGCTAAACAAGGCTGACAACTCTCACTCTTTTGATGCTTGTTTTCACATTTTAGTACACAGGTGCAACATAAATGTCCACAAAGTTCTATTTTTCTTGTATCTCGACGAAAAATATCCACGTGGTGCTTCTGTTGAGTGTCCACAACATAATGTTTCTTGAAGAAATAAGAAAATATATATTTAACTGGATAGCTGACATGCAGAATAAATTAAGATGCCACACCCACTTCTAATTTTCAGCCAATCAGATTACTTGTTCTTGTTTGTTGATACAAATTCAATTACTTAATGACAAACAGGGCAGATCCAGATCAGTTGGCTTCTTCAGAAGCCAACTGATCTGGATGTGCACTGTTTGCAAAGATAGAGCATATCCGGGCTCAGCAGGACCAGGGTTAATATTTACGAGTATCTATAGCATGGACTTGGAAGTGTTGGTGTGGCGTGGTTAGTGCTTTCAGCTTCCGATCATGAGGTTCTGGGTTTGAATCTCGCTGGTGGCAGAATTCAGCTCATGATTGTACGGTGCTTTATTTCACAGAGCTTTTTATTATCACCCTTCCATCATCTTGATGACTTAAATAATGTTGAAAGGGACATAAAGTGCCAAACCATCATCAACTTTAGAGGACTGGATATAGTTTGTAAATGTTTGGCCAATTGGCCATTTTTCACAAGGGAGACAATTTTTTATGACTTCCTTTTTGCTTTGTAGCACACTAAGCCCCTTATGAAAAGAGGTCTACCCATGGGAGCAAATTCTTTCCTTTGAGAGTAGACCTCATTTCAAAAGGGAGGCAAAAACAGTTCGATAGAGTTGCCTCCCCTGAAAGTATATCCGTACCATTTGATTCTTTCCGGCTGAAAAAAGGCTTATCTGGAGTATAAGATCTCAAGGGAAGTAAATAGCAGAAGTGTAGATAAAATGAGTATGGTGAATGTCCTAAAATTCTGAACATTTTATTCCATTTTTTGGCTTAAATTCGGCTTTTTATGCAGTGGTTTCTTAGAATACTTAGAGAAATGGCAAATAGTGTAGACCATGATCAGGAGCAGTCTGATCTGGGTCTGCACTACCCAGTATTTGCATATGCCATTTTGTCAGAAACTTTGGTGTACAAGATTTTAGGACATTTACCATATTTATATAATAATTTTTATTTTTGTTTTTGCACCAAAACATATCATGGATATTCACTGGGATTTCCTCAACAAGTTTGTTCCAGTAAATACCCAAAAGATATGTTTTAATATATCTTGATTTAGCTCCAGATAAGGCACTTTTTTTTTCCAATCAAAAAGTATTAATATTTTCTTATTTCTCCATTAAAATGGAGTACCCACAGCACATATTTGTTTTTGTTGTTGTTTTTTTTTTTTTAGAAATAAGAAAAATATTCAACCGATATTCCCTCTTATCTAGAGCTATGCTTCATTTAGCCAATTTCAGGTAGTACCCACAAGTACATTTTGGTGCAAAACATAAAACTTGTAAGCCTACAAACTCTGACCAAGTCACTTTCAATAAATATCTGTCACTTCAAGTTCCTATGACAGGCAAAGGTCATTGACATCAAAGAACTCTTAAGGTCAACCTTGAAATGTACACTGTTTGAGCTTGCCAAATTTGACAAGCACTTATTCCAATTTTAAGCAGAGATGTACAAAGATGGACATCAAGTAAGGCTGCAAAGAAATTTACAGCATCCAGTGTTTTGAATTGATAACTATATAGCAGTTAATTGACAGGAGGCTGTGATATTTTACAGTTGTTGAAATAGACATTGAATAATAATTGAAATTAAGATGAAACAAAGTACTTCTAAGTTTCTATGCTTTTGTGGCCACAAGGTTAAGTTCTAGATAAGACACTTTCATCAGGAAAACATTCCTATATAATTTTAACCCCCTTAAACCCCCACTTTTATATAGTAGAACGGGGGTTTACAGGGATATACATTATTTTTCTTGTTTCTGCTCAAAAACATAGGTTGTGGGTACTCGTTAGAACTGCCTCACTGAGGCACTTCTAATGAGTACACACAGTCTGTGTTTTGAGCAGAAATGTGAAAAATATCAGAATTTTTATCTGAAAACTTTCAGTTTTAGGTGGTGAAATTTTCAATATATTTGAATAGGTGTGTTTTCATAATGTTTATCCAAAAACTACTGATAGATTTCTTATTGCTCCACAAAAACATATGTTATGGGTATTCATATGTTTTCTTCAAGAAATAAGAAAAATATTATGCGCATATCCCTTCTTACCTGTAGCTATGTAGTTGTATATTAATACCGTGCTATTTCCTTTCAGAGTTTATTAGCTTTACATTTATATTATACCATTGTATCACATTCCAGTTTATAAAAATTTACATTCCATATTTCAGGTGCAATTTTTTATTTAATTTTGCCTCAGTACATCCATGTGAAATGTTGTCTGTTAAAATTATGATTTTGGGCCCATTTGTTCAAAGCTTCATTGACTTAACAAGGTCAAAGATTTATTAACATGTAGAAGGATTTTGACTTAACAGAGGACTTAACAAGGTCAAAGATTTATTAACATGTAGAAGGATTTTAACTTAACAGAGGACTTAACAAGGTCAAAGATTTATTAACATGTAGAAGGATTTATTATGTCCTTGTGATGTTAGATATACATGTATCAGCATATATGTAATGATATAAAATTATTTTTTGAGCAAAACAAGAAGAATGTAAACTATTTATATTAAGGCTGGCACAATTAATCGGATGATCCATTAATTGATCGATAAATTCCACAAATTGATTATCATCATTACAGATTTGCTGATAATCGTTCATTTGATTGGAGTACTGCCTTTGTCTGTCCACTCTTCAAGAAAGGAGACACAAGTCTGGCATCAAAAACTACTGCTGAAACTCCATGAATATTGAATAAGAGGACCAATCCTAACCGATTCAGGCATTTCTCTCAAACCGGACACAGACAGTGGTCTTAGAGAATGAACACTCAAACACAGTCCCAGTCACATCAGGTGTCCCCCAAGGATCTGTCCTTGGTCCAATTTTATTCTTGATATACATTAATGACTTACCGGACATGACAAAATCACACAGCCATCTACTTGGCAGTATCCAGCCTGAAAGATGCAGAGCTCCTACAGCAGGATCTTGCTCAACTCCTTAGATGGGAACTTAATTGGGACATGGAGTTCAATCCAAGCAAATGTCATACACATAACAAGAGCTAAGTTCCAAGTATTTGGGAGTGGAGATCAGCAGCAACCTGGGCCCAGTTGTTCAAAGCGTCGTTAGCTTAACGAGCTCGTTAAGGGTCATTTCGTTAACTGTTTTAGCGGATTCAATATACAATATTCTGAAATTTTTTGCTGAAAAAATGTGAGTAGCTTTTGCACTGCAAAAGCTACTCACATTTTTTCAGCAAAAAATTTCAGCATATTTGCGTATCACTCGATGTAAATTTTAACGAATCGTTAACTAACGACGTCGTTAGCTTTGAACAACTGGGCCCTGTCCTTCAACAAACATATACAGAACATAACCACTTCAGCAAGTCGGTCATTGGGCTTCCTAAAGAGAAATATTAGATCCCAAAACCCAGCCTTTAGGAAAATGGCATACAAGACTCTGATCCGTCCTTTGGTGGAATACTCCTCCCAAGTTTGGAGCCCTTACACCAAAACTGAGATGGTGCAGCATCGAGCTGCCAGGTGGACACTTCATAATTATTCACCCTATGCAAGTGTCACTGAGATGCTCCAATCCCTCAGCTGGAGATCGCTCGAGCAGAGAAGATCCGACTCCCGACTATGTCTGTTTTACAAGATCGTCTATGGTCTTGTAGCTGTTGACCTGCCACCGTACGTTGTGCACCCTATGAGACCCCTCAAAAGCTCACACCCAATGTCCTTCCGTCAAGTACATGCTACAGTTGACTACTACAAATACTCTTTCTACCCCCTTGCAATCGTGCAATGGAACCGGCTGCTGGCAAGTATTGCATTGCTGCCCACATTTGATTCTTTCAAGAGGGCAGTGTGCACAGTCAGCCATTCATTGCCTTAAATGCCAGCGCTTTGATTTTAACCTTTTAGTCTGCACCGTCAGTCTACTTCTGACTTTTAATATTTTAACTGTCATCTTTATTTCACCTGTACTAATATGTCTTATGGGAACTTTTTATTTTTAACATATCCTGTACTAACATCGCACAGATGCGCACCTGCACGTAATACCCGTGAGGGGGTGATGCAGTATGAATAGATAGATAGATAAATTTCTGTGCCTGTAACTTTACCATATTTACCCTTAGTATTCAGACATCTCAACCCTTATCATACTTTATCAAAAATTTGAACAAGTACAATTTACTACCCACTGTTGTGTCTAAAATAGCTGGATGAGTGGCAAACAGTGTAGACCCTGATGAGACGCTGCATTTGCGGCATCTCATCTGGGTCTACACTGTTTGCTCAGGCCTGTCTGACCGAATACATACAATAAAGTATAACATATGGTAAGAGTCATGCTCAGACCAGTAAAATTATGACCAACTCTTCAGTGATTACTTATCGATCAGAATGGCAGGACTGATAATAGATGATCTTTTCAGCTTTGATTAGCCGGCCTTAATTTATATGGCAATATTTACCATAAATACCCTTACCCTATTTACTTTGAGTGGACTCTTCTACCACAACTCTTTGGACCAGTCTATTTCCAACAGCAGGGTCTCTAGTAACTTTTTATCATTACTATGTTTTATAAAACTTTCTGTTTTGAATACAAACAGTGTAGACCCTGATCAGATGCCACATTCTCCAGACTAATATGGTTGATGTATTTATTTGAACAAGTACATTTAGAAACCTGTTGAATTGTCAAAATTTTGTTGATGGAATGGCGAACAATGTAGACGCTGATCTGGGTCTGCATTTTAAGCTCAGGAATTTAACCCTTAAAGTGCTGAGCAAATTTGCAGCAGAAATACACTTTTTTTTTTCATTTTTGTTATATTTCCAAGACATTAATACTTGGCATTTCATGTGAATTGTCTGCTATGCAGACAATTCACATTTAATGCCAAGTCTTATTTTCTCAGAAAAATAATAATACAAATTTAGATTGTCTACTACAATTTTGCTTAACTAATTGAATGACTTTAAGGTAATGATGCTGTGAACAACTGGGCCTTGAAAGATAACAATTTAAGCATTGTATTTAGGTGAATATTTTGCTAATTTCTTCTCAGGAACCAGTCCAGGAATTTTTGGATTGTTTTGTAAGATTTGACTTGCTGAGGTTAATCTAATGAGATGCCTTAACCTATTTAGTATGAAATAAAATAAATATTTATCCAAATACATGCTGGCTTGAATTCAGGAGCAGATTCGGAGGGGGTTTGGAGGAGGTGAGTGTGTGTGTGGGTGTGTGGGTGTGTTGGGGGGGGGGGGGTGGGGGGGGGGTGGAATCAGTCAAACTCCTCCTTTGACTCAAAATTTCATTTTCAAAAATGGGACATTTTGAATAAATTTGATAAATTTGGGATACCATATATACTCTGAATATTCACACCCCCAAAGTCCATACCTTATACTATAGTGTAAAATCGCTGGGTGAGTGGCAAACAGTGTATACCCTGATCAGACGCCCCATTTTGCAGCATCTGATCTACATCTACATTGTTTGCTCAGGCCTGTCTGTCCAGATACATAGAGTAAGTATGGTAATTTGATCATATCAAACCCCCTCAGAAGTCATCCTGTATCTGCCCCTGAAATTCATGTTTCTTAGGCCATTTAGAACAAATTCTTCATTCGTAGTTCCCTTGTCTGTCCAGAGTATTCATCAGTCACAGGCTATAGCTTTTCAACCCATTTATATTGGATGGACTCTTTTACCACAACTCTTTTGACTAGTCTATTTCCAATAGGTTGGTGTCTGGTTATTAGTTTTTATGTTTACAATGTTTTACATGTATAGAAATTCCTGTATCTAATGCAAACAGTGTAGACCCTGATCAGATGCTGCATTCTGCAGCATCTGATCAGGGTCTGCACTGTTTGCTGATTTACCCTCATGGGGATTTCCAAACTAAAATGGGTTAATATTATATGCATGGAAAATATGTATACAAGGATTTTCTTAATTTTCATTTTGCTTTGGAGTGTTTAAGGGGATTTGATACACTTGGTAGATTTTCCAACATTTTTACCAGTTAGACAACTTCAGTTTGCTTTTCTGCACACTAAGTCCTTTCTGAAAAGGGACTTTGCTCCAAAAGGAAGTTTATTCTTTCCTTTTTAAGAAGGGAGCAAAGACAATTTTGTCAGGGTTGTCTCCTCTGAAAGTGTGTCGATTCCCCTGAAATGAATGATTTCCTACTTTTTCTCCTAAAAGCAACAACAACAATAACAAAAAAACAACAACAACAATTGAAAAAAAAACAGACTTGCATAGCTTATACCCAGATAAACATTTTATGATCTTAGAAGCACCTTGATGAGAAAATTCTAATCAATACCTACATAATAGTTATGTCTTCTTGTAGAAATAAGAAAACATATCAGCATAATGTGCTGATATTTTTTCTTATTTCTACAAGAAAACTATATTATATATGTATGTAAAAAATGTAAATGTTCAACATGCCGGCCTCGGTGTGGCTCAGTTGGATGCGCGACCGACTGGAGATCAGGAGGTCACGGGTTTGACCCCCGCCGAGGTAGGCAACACTCTTTCATGAAGATTGATCATGAAATATTTTCTATGGTCATTCTCTCCCGCTGATTCAAGAAGGGCAGTTGTCAGTTTCTGGCGAAAGAATGTACACAATACCGGTTAACCGCTTAGAGGACTAAGCCTGCCCAGTAAACGTGTGGTTAGGTAAACTGACTAGGCCATATTGACATGACCCCATTGAGTTGACTAGGCTGTTAAACCTCAACACAAACAAACAAATAAATGTCCAATGTAAATGTCCTAAAATTTTGTACACCTGTTGCTGACAAAATGGCATATGCAAACAGTGTAGACCCAGATCAGAGCACTCCTGAAGGAGCAGACTGATCAGGGTCTTCACTGTTTGCCATTGCACTAAGTATGCTAAGACACAACTGCATAAAAAGCAAAATTTAGGCCAAAATAGTATGGAATAGTGCTCAAAATTTTAGGACATTTACCGTATACATATATATATAATTTTTTTTTTTAGAAAAAAAGAAAAAATATTTATCTGGATACCCCACTGATATAGAGCTATGCCTAGAGCTAATGTATGGTGTTGTAACCAGGGTTTATTCTCCATCACGAAAACATGCCTATATAATTTTGACCCCCTTAAACCCCGCTTTTATATAGTAAAACTGGGGTTTACAGGGGTATATATTATTTTTCTTATTTCTGCTCAAAACATAGATTGTGGGTACTCATTAGAACCGCCTCACCGAGGCGGTTCTAATGAGTACCACAATCTATGTTTCTGAGCAGAAATATGAAAAATATCAGAGTTTTTATCTGAAAATTTTCAGTTTTAGGAGGTGAAATTTTCTATATATTTGAATAGGCGTGTTTTCGTAACATCAGCAAAACTAATTTCTTCTGTTCTATAGACTGAAATCCAGATTTCATATGAAGCATTTTTGCATCAGACATTTTCCACCTTTTCCTGATGCAGACATCTTGAGCTTCCTTTAAACATGGAAAAATGTCTTAAAATGTACTGACAGTATGGTGTGATTTGCAAGTGACTGGTGTAACATGCAAATTATGAAAACTAACAGAAAAAGTCTTACTGGTATACTTTTTTTTTATGTATATAATAAATCATTTTGATTTCCATTTTACCCAGCCACATAGTTGTGATGAGATATTGTGATTCCCATGTGTCCCTCTATCCATTCTGTGTACCTGTCTGTCCTTTTTTTCCATCAGAAAGAAGATTTTTCAGGGATAAGTTTTCAGTTTTCAGAGACAGGAAGAGGAGCCCTACATAAGTGATAAATGCATGAAAAATGCAGATAAAACATTTTATGCTATTTTGCTGTATCTGCTTTGGTTAGCTATATAGAGATCTGGTTTTTCATTTATCCCCCATTCATTTTTTCAGGAACATTTGTTTCAGCCCTAGCATATAGTTCCACTTTTGATTACAGATATGCACTTATTATTTGGCATACACTTCTTCTGTAGCATAGACTCAGAACAGAACAATATCAATTATGACCTTGACCTATATTTCTTCTGTAGTATAGTCAGAACAATATCATTTATGACCTTGACCTGTATTTCTTCTAGACTCAGAACAGAACAATATCATTCACGATCTTGACCTATATTTCTTCTCTAGTATAGACAGAACAATATCGTACGACCTTGACCTATACTTCTTCTGTAGCATAGACTCAGAACAGAACAATGTCATTTACAACCTTGACCTATATTTCTTCTGTAGTATGGACTCCAAACAGAACAATACAGTTTACAACTTATGACTGTAATATAATTTATAATAATATTGGGATACCCTGAAAGGCCACAATCATAGAACACAGCCTTCCAAGGCACCAAATAAGGTTAAAATGGCATGACACTACATCACAGAACAACACACCAATTAAAACAGAATGGACAAAACAAAAGAGGAACTGTAAGAGAAATACCACCTGTCGACAGTAAAACTTGGTGGGCTTAATCCAGAGCAACAACTATGTTTGCTAAACCATGCTGTATCCAAACAAAAATGCATAAATTGTATAGAAAAATGACCATAAATGGTCATTTTTATAAACAGTCTATACATTTTTGTTTGACCATAAATGGTCATTTTTCTATATAATCTGTACATTGTTTGGACCATAAATGGTCATTTTTTTCTATATAATTTATACATTTCAGTTTAGATACATCATTTTTGGGGGTCTAAATTTAAGCTCTATTATATCTGAAATTGTGTTATAATGACACATATTAAAAAAGGTTTCTGTGTACTCTTAAGGCAGAAGATGAATCACATTACTGTTAGCTCTGTTTTTACAAAATGTAAGAATTGTAGTTTTAACCATTACCACTCCCTTGGTTCAATCAACAACAAATTGATGATATTTTTCTTATTTTTCTCTGAAAATATGCTTTTACATTTCATGCAAATTGTCTAGAGTTATAGTTTTAACAGTTACCATTCTCTCGGCTAATTCAGCCAACAATTGATGATATTTTTCTTATTTTCACCAGAAATAGGCTTTGACATTTCATGCAAATTGTCTGGAGACAATTTGCATGAAATGTCAAAGCCTATTTTCTGAAGAAAAAATAAAACAAAATAAGAATAGTTTAAAATTTCATTGCTGAAATTTTTACCCAACATGCAGTGCTCAAATAACAACATGATTTTATTCGACAATTTAAAATTGTGTCGGCTAATATTTGAATTGGCATCTAAGAGTAAAATTTATATTTAAGCCATGCCACAAGAAAACGTAGTCGGGATATATATGCCAGCAATAAAGATCCAGCTTAGCCATATAATTTGATATGGAATTTTCTCTAAATCCTTAAATTCTACAGTACCCAGTAATTATGCCGGCCTTGGTGGCTCAGTTGGATGCGCCGTCCAACTGGAGACCAGGAGGTCGCGGGTTCAACCCCCGCCGAGGTCAGCAACATTCTTTCGTGGAGATTGATCATGAAATATTTTCTACGGTCATTCTTTCCCTTCCGCTGATTCAAGAAGGGCAGTTGTCAGTTTCTGGCAAAAGAATGTGCACAATACTGATTAACCGCTTAGAGAACTAAGCCTGCCCAGTAAACGTGTGGTTAGGTAAACTGACTGCACTCGACATGACCCCATTGGGTTGACTGGGCCGTAAAACCTCAACACAAACAAAACCCAGTAATTATATAAGCAGACAGTGATTGTGCAGCAGTGCAGGCTGATCTTGGCTTTGCTGTCCGCTTGTATCTGAAAGGTACATTTTTATGGTGCAGCTGATATATACAGTTGATCCAACGTTATCTCATACACTAATACCTCATACTACTGCATATGTCAAACTAAATTTTGGATAATGTTGGTTTTGCTTTACAGTCAACTCTTGTTATCTCGAATTCCAAGGGACTCTCTGAAATACTTCGAGATATCCATACCTCGACATAAGGGATTTGCAGAAGGGAGGAAAAAATAATTCGAACAACCACATTTAGCAATTTTATATGTAACCGGACTCTTGAATTTAGAGATATATCGAAAATATTGTGGAAAAGAGGAGAAATTGCTCCTGAGGAGCAATTTCTCCTCTTTTCCACAGTATTTTTTTACCTGTTGTAAGATTTTCATGTTTATCCAGGGACAAGATTTTCACTTCAAGATAAGCGGTTATTTGAGATAAGCGAGGTTGAGATAACGAGAGTCAACTGTATATTCTTTACATTTCAACTCCTCTTATACTACTATTATCTCAAACTGAACATTCTATTCCCTTGGAGTTTGAGATAACGAGAGTCCACTGTATTTGTTTATTTTTATATGATTGGTTGTACTGTGAACGTGAAATTTTTATAACATGTTTTTTGTACAGAAAGTTTGATATTTTATTTGTACAGATAAGATGTATGCATTACCATAATCACGCTATCTTTTGGGACAGACAGGTCAGAGCAAAAATTGTAGACCCAGATCAGATACCACAGAACACAGTGTCTGATCAAGGTCTACACTGTTGGCCTTTCATCCAGCAGTTTTTAGACACATCAACAGGTAGTATAAATGGACTTGTTTTGGACAAGTATGGTAAGGAGTTGTCCTAATATTTAGGGTAAATATGGTACATTGGGGGGGCTCCATAACATAGTCGCTAGCATGTCTGACTGTAAATCCAAGGGTTGTGTTTGAATCCCACTTTGGCCATATAATTTTTGTGGAGATTGATCGTGAAATAATTTCTATGGTCATTCTCTCCCTTCTGCAAATTCAAGAAGTGCAGTTGTCAGTTACTGGCGAAAGTATGTGCACAAAGTAGTGGTTAACTGCTTAGAGGACAAAGCCTGCCCAGGAAACGTGAAGTAGGTTAACTGATCAACATCGATCAACCATAACAGTGTTGACTGGGCCCTAAAACTGCAACTCATGTAACAACTATTTGGTGCTGATATTAACCTTCAGCACTCTTTGGGCAAATTTAGCAGATGACAGATTGATGATAGTTTTCTTATTGTTCTAATAAAATAGGGTTTAACTATTTCATGCAAACATCATAAACCTGTTTTATCAAGGAAAAAAAGGTTTCAAAATGTTGTCTTGGAGATGATTTGCATGAAATGTTAAGGAGAAATATGAAAATGTATTTCAAAATGTTGTCTGCATTTGTCCAGTATGCTTTGCATTAAGTTTATATTTTATAACCTTTAGCACTGCCAGATAAAATGAGCGGACGACAGAAGAGCAATATTTTTCTGATTTTTCCAGACAATAGGGATTGGCATTTCATTCAGATTATCTCTCAGAAATGTTTTAAAGCAAATGTCAAATTGAATTGAATGGAATAAAATTAGAAAACTTATTGTAGAGTGCTGTCTTGCTGAGTTTTAAATTTAGCATGCTAAAGGTCATACATATGTCTATGCAAGCTATTTTGATAATTAAAATAGATGCTATACAAGTTATTTTGTTTTTATGTTTTTAGCCTGCTGTATCTGGATCTGCACTGTTTGTCATTAAATATGTGAATTTCTATCAAAAACCTGGATCAAGTAATCTGACTGGCTGGAAATTAGAAGTGGGCATGGCATCTTAATTTATTCAGCATGACAAGGGTCATCATTAGCAAACAAGTACTCCTTTAGAGCAAGAACTCCTTTAGAGCCCATTTGCTGGTGCTGCAATCTGGGGTCATGTTAATCTATTTTAGTCTGTGATACCCTCAAATGGGCGGTTTGCAAACAGTGAAGACCCAGGTCAGACGCCACAGAATGCGGTGTCCGATCAGGGTCTACACTACTTTGCTTTAGCTGCAGGAATTTCTATAAAACATTGTAATAATGAAAACTGACCAGACTTCCTGCTGTTGGAAGTAGACCAGTCCAAAGAAGTGTGTTAGAAGTCTACACGATGTAAATTGATACCCGTGCTACTTACGATATTATATACCTTTTTATTTTGGATTTAGGAAAAATACTACAGTCGAACCTTGTTATCTCGAACTCGCTTATTTCGAATTACCGCTTATCTCGAAGTGAAAATCTGGTCCCTGTTTTAGCATGAAACTATGACACCAGGTAACAAAATAATGTGGAAAAGAGGAGAAATTGCTCCTAAGGAGCAATTTCTCCTCTTTTCCACATTATTTTATATATATATTTTTAACTTCAGGAGTCAAATTACATATTCATTTGTTAAATGTGGTTGATCAAATTATTGTTTTCCTCACTCTCTCAACTCTGATATATCGAGGTACGGATATCTCGAAGTATTTCAGTGAGTCCCTTGGAATTCGAGATAACGAGAGTCAACTGTATTTCCAAATGAAAGGCATTTACCCCTAGTTTCATATAAAAAAGCTAAACTAGAAGGAGAGGGTTTTTTTTTCACCACAATAGCTTCAGAAAACAAAGATATAAAACATACCACCGAAAAGATCACGCCTAGACTGTTCTATTTGCGGAGTATTCTCTTTTGTCAATGATTGTCACTCAAATAGAAAAAATAGCAACAAAAAACCCGTCAATGATCCCACGCTCGTTGCTAATGTTGCTATCAGCATGAGGTATTGAAGGACGGACTTGTTCTTGCACACCTAACTGTGTGGGGAGGTCATAAACAAGTTTGGTTAAATTCCACCCAGTGGTTTAGAAGGAGTTAGGGTGACGAACCCACGGATGGACAGACCCACGGACGGATGGACGCATGGAAAAATGTTATTCTCGCACCCCCTTATCATGAGGGGAAGTGATATAGCAAGTTGGTTGAATTCCGCCCAGTGGTTTAGGAGGAGATAGTGTGACGGAGAGATGGATGGAGGCGCGGACAGAAAAATAATGTTGCTCTCGCACATCCTTACCATGAGGGGTAGTGATGTAGCAAGTTTGGTAGAATTCCACCCAGTGGTTTAGGAGGAGATAACGTGGCGGACAGATGGTTGGACGACGGACACACGAAAGGACGGACGCACTACTTGCCCCACAAGTAAAAGCATTTTGTAATATTTTTCTTATTTTTAAGTCAGTTAAAATTCTGCTATTCCAATAATGTGCTATTGCCAGCGTGGGACGAGTTGTCTTATGAATCTGGGTCTAGTTGTCTTGGGGCGTTTTATGTCTTGGGGTGAGTTTTATCTGGGACGAGGTTGTTCTGCACCCGTACAACTTATACTTGGTTTGTGATAAGTCGTCCACCGCATCGAACTTGATACAGTCCCGCCAACAGATTAGAAGACATTTTTTTTTTTTTTTTTTAGCTCACCTGAGCAAAAGCTCAGGGTGAGCTATTGTGATCACCCTCTGTCCGTCGTCCGTCGTCGTCCATCGTTCGTCGTCAACAATTAGTTTGTTAACACTCTAGAGGTCACAGTTTTGACCCAATCTTGATGAAACTTGCCCAGAATATTTGCCTCTATAAAATCTAGGTCAAATTTGATACTGGGTCACTTGGGGTCAAAAACTAGGTCACCAGGTCAAATCAAAGGAAAAACTTGTTAACACTCAAGAGGTCACATTTTTGAAGCAATCATTATGAATATTGCTCAAAATGTTTGCCTTGATGATTTCTAGGTCAAGTTTGAAACTGGGTCACTTTGGGTCAAAAACTAGGTCACCAGGCCAAATCAAAGAAAACCTTGTTAACACTCTAGCAGTCACATTTTTGAAGCAATCATCATGAATCTTGCTCAAAATGTTTGTCTTGATGAGTTCTAGGTCAGATTTGAAACTGGGTCACTTGGGATCAAAAACTAGGTCACCGGGCCAAATCAGCAGAAAACCTTGAAAACACTCTAGCGGTCACATTTTTGAAGCAATCGTCATGAATCTTGCTCAAAATGTTTGTCTTGATGATTTCTAGGTCAAGTTCAAAACTGGGTCACGTGGGGTCAAAAACTAGGTCACCTGGCCAAATCAGCGGAAAACCTTGTTAACACTCTAGCGGTCACATATTTCAAGCAATCATCATGAATCTTGCTCAAATTGTTTGTCTTGATGATTTCTAAGTCAAATTTGAAACTGGGTCACTTGGGGTAAAAAACTAGATCACCAGGCCAAATCAAAGGAAAACCTTGTTAACACTCTAGCGGTCACATTTTTGAAGCTATCATCATGAGTCTTGCTCAAAATGTTTGTCTTGATGAGTTCTAGGTCAATTTTGAAACTGGGTCACATGGGATCAAAGACTAGGTCACCTGGCCACATTAGTGTAAAACCTTGTTAACACTCTAGCGGTCACATTTATAAAGCAATCATCATGATTCTTGCTCAAAATGTTTGTCTTGATGATTTCTAGTTCAATTTTGAAACTGGGTCACTTGGAGTCAAAAACTAGGTCACTAGGCCAAATCAAAGGAAGACCTTGTTAACACTCTAGAGGTCTCATTTTTGGAGCAATCATCATGAATCTTGCTCAAAATGTTTGTCTTGATGAGTTCTAGGTCAAGTTTAAAACTGGGTCAATTGGGGTTAGAAACTAGGTCACTGGGCCAGATCAGCAGAAAACCTTGTTAACACTCTAGCGGTCACATTTATAAAGCAATCATAATGAATCTTGCTCAAAATGTTTGTCTCGATGATTTCTAGTTCAAGATTGAAACTGGATCACTTGGAGTCAAAAACTAGGTCACCAGGCCAAATCAAAGGAAGACCTTGTTAACACTCTACAGGTCACATTTTTGAAGCAGTCATTATGAATCTTGCCCAAAATGTTTGTCTTGATGATTTCTAAGTGAAACTGGGTCACATGGGGTCAAAAACTAGGTCACCAGGCCATAACAAAGAAAAACCTTGTTAACACTCCAGAGGTCACATTTTTTAAATAATCATCATAAATATTGCTCAAAATGTCTAGTTTAAAACTAGGTCACTTGATATCAGAAACTAGGTCACCAGGCCAAATCAAAGGAAAACTTGTTGACGCTCTAGAGGTCACATTTTTGAAGTGATCATCATGAATCTTGCTCAAAATGTTAGTCTTGATGATTTCTAGGTGACGTTTATTTTACTGTCCAGTGACTGTCTTAAGTTTTTCCGTTTAGGTCAGTTTCTCAGTAATTATTGGTCCTACAGAATGATATTTGGTACGTGTGAAGTGTTTGTGTTTAGGTCAGTTTCTCAGTAACTATTGCTCCTACAGCCAGTGATACTTAGTACATGCATACATCTTAGCATGGCCTCTTGAGTGCAGTCATCCATATTTGACCTTGACCTCTATTTCACAGTCCATTAGACATGCTACATTGTTTTACTTGTTAATATAATCATTTTGAATTTTGATCAGAATGTTTGCCTTGATCAGTTCTAGGTCAGGTTCTCAAAGTGCTATGATACTCAGGCGAGCGTTACAGGGTCATCATGGCCTCTTGTTTTTAAAAAATGTCATTGTCGAGACGTTTTATATTAAATACTATTCAATGATAAAAATATTATTTGTACGCCTGGATTTCAACCACTTGCAGTGCGTTAATATAACAGTCCTGCATGGGATAAACAAACAGCTACAAATTGTGTGTGCGTTGTAGTGATGCTTAAAAAATGCGTACAGAATGTGTGATAAAAGTACAAAAAAATCATCGCGAAAAGTTTGGCGTGTAGAAATCCTGTATTCCATTGTAATACCATAGAAATGGAACAATAACAGTGTCGAAAATGCTTATTTTAGTAGCATTTAAGAAATTACAGGTGAAATCATGACATCGCAAGGACAAGTGCTAAACTTGCAGCCCATTTGCAGACTAAACGATAAATCTCCAAAGGCCTTACATAATCATAAACTGCAGTCGTTTCGGTGTTCCGTGCGCCCAGTGTCCTTAAAATAAAACCGAAATAAGCTCAGATAAAAGTTATAACAGGAACAGGTATATCTTGTTTACCTTTCCCGCTATTTTTTGCCCACACCAGTGCGTTGAAAAGCCGACTCCGGAGCGTTGCAGCAACCACCAGTGCTTTTTGATTTACCAGTGTGACGGTATACTGCAGCAGGGTAATATTTTCTCGTGTGCTAATATTTCCCTGTTGTTAGCCATACACTGATAAGGGGGGGGGGGTGGGGGGCGGGGGTAAAGGGGACGGGGGAAGAGGGGGCGGGGGTACGGAAATTTTGGGGGCGGGTGTTATACGAAAATTTGTTGTATTTTACTGATTTTACTCTATTTTATGTACTTCAATGCAATAACTGGGTATCAGAAGTATCTAATTGACGTATTGAAGTAAATTCAGGTATATTAACAATGAATCCGGCGTTGATTTCACTTCACCGACAAGGAGTGTTCCGCTAAGCGTGGTTTACATTGACTTCGTTTACGTCCGATTTCGGTTTATCTCTAGTTGATTACTTCCCTTTGATTCCGAAAGTTCACAAAATAGCCGTTGTTTCGGTGGCAGAAATAATTATCCTTCTGCCGTAGACAATCATTTTATTTTCTCATAGTTGGATATGGACTTTTGCGCTGTTCAAAAAAAAAAAAAAAAAAAAAAAAAACATAACAAAACAAAAATCTTCAAGATCCAACATGAATTTTCTGATAGGTGTTCCAAACATGGAATTTACACGTTGCCTGGTGGTGTAGTTGGGTGAGGCAAAGGTATCGTGTGTCTTACGTCACCGGGCGTCCAACTGATATTTGCTTACAGTTTGGGCAAGGCCTGCTATCCTTGCATAAGGTAAAGGTAGAGGGGGGATGTTTTTATTTCTTCTGTTTCTTCACTTTCATTCATTTTCCTTTCTCCACTGTCCCTCTCTTTTATCTCCTCTACTGTCTCCTATCTCTCTTCTCCCTTTTTCTGGGAGACAACACAAAATGACCCAAAAGTGTTGACGTGTCGTTAAACCCCAACTCAATCAAATCAATCACAAGTTACCCGGTGACAAAACAGGCACCATTCATAGGCTTATGGACCAACAGACATTCCGTGTCCGTGGTCGTGAATAGTCTGTATTAATTGCAAAATATAGTAACTGCTAATTGGTCCGTGAGTAGTGCGTGGTCCGTGAATAGTCCGTAATTAGTCCGTAATTGGTGCATCGTACATCGGTCCGCAATCCGATCGTCTGTGAAAAGTCCTTGGTCCGTGAATGGTCAGTTATGGTCCGAAAATTGGTCCGTAAATGGTCCGTAGCAACAATAACATGGTCAATTAATTGAAAACTACAAAATAACTAAATGATAAATCATAATTTTAATTGATTGTCTCTTATGACCTGTAATCTAAACACTTGATTTTGTTTTGGATAATTTGACTTGTCGTACTGAATATGTGATATTTTGACAACTTGCATGAAACCGTTTTTGGCGTTTTGAACATGTGAACATAAAGCTAGAATCCGGCATGCGACAGATACAAAGCAGTGGAATTCCCGTCACTTTAAGCAAAGTGAATAAGTGAACTCAGGAACTGATACAGTCAAATCCACATCTAACCCCCAACACCAAAGGTAAAGACAGACAAATACAATTAAGCAGCCACAAAATGAACAGATGGCAAGCAGAGCTGGCAACTTTTTCCCCAAAATGGTGGCAACTCTGTTACCCAAACTTATAAACTGAATTATCTTCTTAAACATACATAATTGTTAAAAGTAAAACATTAGAAAGTGAAACACTACATAACATTTAACAAAAAGTACCACAATGAAAGTATCGCCTGGGAATGATCAGTAATGAATTACTCGGGGGCGCGCGTGTATCTGTGTGTATTGGGGTCGGGGGGTGGGGGGGGGGTGCTTAAGCTCTTTTACAGGATCCCAACCCTCACACTCAGCTTCCATAGCGGTAAAAATGTAAAAATATATATATATTTGTTCGGTCCGTAGGGAGGTCTTCTAACTCGTCCATTAATCATTACGGGCAATGAACCAATCACAGATAATGTCTATAATGAAGCACAACTGATAATAAATTGTTATGTTTTGATTCTCAAATCCTTTGATAAGATGATCTCTAATTTTAGAGACAGTATATGTTATGCCACTAGGATCAATTCCATTGAGGATGCTGACCATATTTGCAATGGTGTAAAACCACAGTCATTTGTATTCGTTTGTACGGAGCATTTAAAGTGTCTAACAAAGATTTTCGGTACAGGGCTAAACATCTTGCTTGCAATTGCCATTTCAGCGGCACTTGAAATGTAAGTACCGCCTGCACTATCATACAAGTTGACAACATCATCGTCGCAGTTAAATTTCGAGAAACAAATCCAGTGCAGGCCTACATCATTAGAATGGGTATCAAAAATCTGTACTATTGGATTACTTCAACGTACATGTAAATATCTATGCCAATGTTAAGTCACGTTATCCATAAGGTCACGTTATTCCGATTTTGATATTACTTCTAGTTTTTCATATATCATAAGTGGCGTTCGTAATTTAAATAACGGTCCGTGCTTTGTCAAGTCCGTGAATAATAGGGTCCGTGGTTTGTCAAGTCCGTGAATTGTAGGTCCGTATCCGTGAATAATTCGTCCGTATTTTGTTATGCAGTCCGTGTATTGTCAATGGGTCGGTAAGTCCATGAGTCCGTGTCCGTAAGTGGTCCGTGTTTTGTCAACCACCACACACGTTCGACATTTAACTCTCAGCTTTTGAGAAAACCACGAAAAAGATTATTGTTCTCACGGACCCCTAAGTGTGGGACCATGCTTATCAAAATATATGAAAAGAAGATGCAGATTTACATGGTATTCTTGAGTTTTGATTTCAGTAATTAATACAACTGTTTTTGTGCCAATGTGGATCAGTTAAGGCCCGGACCTAGGTCCACCACATTTTGTTCTTGACCAGTTTAGGACCGGATCAAGGCCCACCACCTTGTGATACCTGTTTTCCATATGGCTCATATGCAGGCCCTTATGCAGACTTTTGAAATGGAGGGTGCAAATCTTTAGCTATTCTGTAAAGGGGGTGCAAATGCTAAGGAAATCCGATTTTGGGGCAAAAAATAGGTGTGTAGTTTGGGGTCAAAATCTGCATGAATGTATATTGCATAGTCATGTTTGAATTTAATTATAGCGTTGGGGGTATTAGAAATTCTGATTTAGGGGAGGGAATAATTTGCTCGGGGGAGGGAAGTAGGGGTAAGGGGGGAGGGAAGTGGGGGAAAGGGGGAGGGAAGTGGGGGAAAAGGGGAGGGAAGTGGAGGTAAGGGAGGAGGGAAGTGGGGAATGCCTACCCCTCTGTCCACCCCCTCTACATTGGTGTATGCTAATCATAAACTGCAACAATGTTTTTATATTTTTAATATTTGTCTGCTGGTAGTCATACGTTTTATGCATACGTTTTTGTATGCTATTATAGTTAATCTGTCCTCGTATGCTAATATTTCTGCTGCAAGCGATACGTTACTGTCTGTTAATCGTAGATTGCAGCAAGCTAATCTTTTATTTACGCCGGGCTATCTATTTGAGTTTGTTTTTGTAAAATTTGTATGCATTTGGAGAACATCGGTTTTCTTCCAGTTTTATGGGGTTCTTAGTGGAGTTATATAAAACTATTCATCCCCCACTTTTTTTTTTTTTTTTTTTTTTTTCATTATTCAGTCAATTTGACCATTCGACCTGAAATGAGCTTGTTGCTGTCAATATTCGTACACGTTTGATTTTTTTCATTTCGTTTTTTTTCGTCGTACTACGAAGAAGAAACAAAAGATATTTTTCTTTGTTTACGATTGGAAATATGCATTCTCAAATCGAACGGATTATAAGCTGGTTTGATATTCAAGCATGGAAAGATTTGGGCCGAAAGAAAACGTTATGAGTGGAGAAAAGAACGAAACACTGCTACATAGATGATTTCGGATATAGTATGTTCGGCCTATGCTATGGATGGCGACATGTAATTATGTATGCGGGATAGAAAACAGACGATCATAGTTGATTTTTTTTTTTTTTTTTTTTTTTTTTACATAGCTCTGATAACGTCTATAATGTTTTTATCGTTGAGTATTGCGATAATTTATATAATTACCTTTCATAAATTATAACATTTTTTTCACTATACTACGTCTATAGGGAGCTAAGTAATGCATGACAGATTAGTTTCCCGGCGTACTGATGCTTTGCACCAATGTTTTCTTGTACTGTGCTAATATATTCCTGCCGCAAGCCATACGTTGTTGTATTCTAATCATAGTCTGCAGTAAGGTATACTTCAGTGCAGGGGTCCCAGGGTACGAACAGGCACAAACGCATTAAACACACCAAGTCTAGAGCTTCAAGTCTACACACTGAGTCCTTTCTAGCGGGGCGGGGAAATGTTTCCTGGTTCACTAAAAATAATAGGCCTTATTCCCAGGTTTCCTAAAAGTGATTTTCAAAATTTCCATGTTCCCTGTTCCCCAAAATCAGTTTCGTTCCCCTGTTCTTTTAAAATATTTGCCACTGTTTCCTCCTTGTTCTATGAAAATAAATGGACAGGTTCCCCCCGCCCCCCGGGAAAGTCCCTCTCTCCACACTTTCAATCTCTCTATGGATGGATGGATTTATCTGTCGTGTTTGCAAACAAAATGCGTTTTTTAAACTATTTTTATCAGCAGAGAGCGTACAGTAAAAACAAGCATTACCATAAGCTAGCCCAGCCTGGTAGAGCTGTTCAGGGTAATTGCGAAGTGAATAACAAACTTTAAAATATTCTCGTTGGAAGTTGGTACCCAGCAATAGGGTTTCAATAATTGCTACTGAGTTATTACTCAGGTGAGCGAAAATATAATTGTGATCGCTTAATGTCCGTCGTCGTGCAGCTAATTAGTCATCCTAGGTACATAAATATACAAAATATTAAAACTTTCAGGGACTTGGTTGTTAATAATAGGGACTTGGTTGTTTATAATATCATTTTTTATTATCATTCAGCATTGGCAAATAAATGTATAAAACCATATAAATTATATATATCTATATCCAATGTAAAAGGAAATAAAATAAAAAAAAAATTATGTAACGCAATAAGCAAGGGAGAAAACTAAGTGCAATATGACCAGCCTTCAACATTCAAGTTATTGGCTTTTTAAAAAGTAGCCGTGATAGCTACAAATAAGCAGTTATCGGAAAAAAATGGCTTCTTAATTAAGACGTCATCGCAAATCGTACAGGTAACTTCACGGATACATAGTAAAGGGCATACACATGTATATGAGTGTTTGAAGTGACTTATAGGCCCGGGTGTACTTGAAACAATTATATATTTATCTTTTTTGTTGTACATGTTTCACAAGTCACTATAATAAAGGTTTATCTACCAACCTAGCATTCTTTTACGTCCCTTTTAACATTAATTAAGTCATATCGAGACGATAGAATTGTAATAATGAAATGCTCAGTGAAATGAAGCACTGTACAGTCATGCGCAGAATTCCGCCTCCATCGGGATTCAAACCTAGAACCTTGTGAGCCGAAGTCGGGAGCAAAAAACACCCGGATACTTCCCAGCTTGCATTCTACGTAAATCTACATCGGGCTGGCTGACGGGCCGATGACGGCCCGATATAGATTTACGTCGAATGCTGACTGGGTTCTGTCTATTGTCTTATTGTTGTGTTTGCTTGATCCTGTCGACATTGTGATAACTTCGTTATCGTTATCACAATGTCGGACAAGATCAAGCAAATGATGAAAATAGAGCCGGTTGCTTTGCGCTTTCGTTGGTTTATAACGAATGTGCTAGGTGTCATCAGTAGGCTTAGTTCTGTGATTCTGGGTCTTCCTTAGCATCTTTACTGTTTTAGAAGTTTAGTAGCTAGAATTTATAACTGTCGTGAATGACATCAACGTACCAGCGGACACTTGACATTTATTTTATTGTCAGCGTTGAAATCAGTGTATATCTGATGAAAATAAAAGTGGTATCAATCACTAGTGAATTGATATCGTATCATTTCACTAGTGACTGATACGATTTATATTTTCACTCTTCGCTTTGGACGACTTCGGTTTTCTTCACTGTTTGAGAAGTGGATGTAACCTCCACTTCAGATTTTTGAACACCTCTAACTTCTTTGTTTCTGAACTAAACTATCAAGTGTTGGTATGCATTTTCTTAGTTAGAATGTAAGGAACAATTTGGTATCAAAATTATTTTGATTCGCCGAAACTTTTTGTTTTTTGTCTCTCCAGCGGTTCGCATGATAAGCACTGAGCGTCGACGTCATGACGTTCATGTTTTGTTTTGTGACGTTACGTATGACGTCAGAAACGCGCATTGACGTGTAAACAATAAAATAAGAAGAAAATTTACTCTTTTTAAAGTGAATACCATAAAAATTTTCATCTCGCACTCGTGCACTCGTGAAAATACTGATGTTTTCATTTCACTCGATGACAATATTTATGGTATTCACAGCAAAAGAATAAATATCCTCTATTTATACAACGTCGCATTAACGTCGATGCAACGTCATGGCGTTTATACAACGTCGAATTAACGTCGATACAACGTCATAACTTGACATTGCATTAACGTTAATGCGATGTTGTATAAACGTCATGTTCCCGCTGGGGTAACTACATGCTCTAATTAATTGAATAAGCTTATATAAAGGAATTTGCTTTAAGAAGCTGGTTCTCTAGGATAAATCATATAGATGAAACAATTCACATGTCAATTATAGATTTAATAAAACCGTTCCAGATGAGATCTAATGATAAACAAACCCGCCTCTTCATTGTATAGGAGTCGGTAACGTTGTCTTAGCAACGCATTAACGAAACGTACAATAACGTTGATTTACGTATAAAACAGTGTGTACATACGGTTAAATACATTTGAGGTACGTAATATTCATCGTAATTAATTTAAATTGGGATAAAAATATTTTATCAAATAGCTCTCTTTAGCTAACCTAGCTGATACACTTGCAGAATGGAATTAACGAAAAGGAAACAATTGAACTTTTGGATTGTCTTGGCAAAATGTTTCCAAATGGTTACTTGCTTGCTTAATACAGGAACTTTACACTTATTTTCCATTTGCATAAATTGTACTATTAAAAATGGCATCTAAATGCAGGTTACTGCTTAATACAAGTGTCTGTTTAGACAGGTGTGACTGTATATCTTATGTCTGCTTTATGAAGCTACCATCCTTCACATGATCAGTCACTTTTCACTACTATAGAACCCTGTTGATTTTTATCTAATATAAAGACACCAACAAAACGTTTCGTTCGACCCATGGACAATAAACCCAGTCTTAACCATATATTTACGGCAAATATTCGAACAGCTTATGCCTTTGCATACTTATCCTAAAATTTGAACTAGATCGCGCGCGCAGTCGATAGCACGCCATCGCAAATCTCCACATTTTCATCACAGGTCAGGTGACCTTTTGACCCACCCGAAGGTCACATGGGACAGAGTGAAAAATAATGCCCTTATCACGCGGAGAAGTAATGTCGAAAGTTTGGTTAAATTCTGCCCAGTGGTTTAGGAGATGATAGTGTGACGGACGGACTGACGGACGGAGCCGTTCACAATATCCCCATCGCTTTTATTAATCAAAGCACTGATAGCACTGGTGGGTCGACTGTTGAGTGTCGGCTGGGAAAAGGGTCCTGAATGAGGACTTACGACTGTTTTCATTTAATACTTAACTCCCTGTAATTTAAGCAAACAGTGCAGACCCTGATCAGACGCCGCGTTCTGCGGCATCTGATCTGGGTCTACACCGTTTGCCAATGTTTCAGTCCAGGTTTTACAGATAACTCTCTTTACACGGCACTCTGACGTCACACAGCGTCTGATTAGGGACTACACACTTTGCTTTAATAACAGGAAGAGAAGGTTTAAATGAAACAGTCAAAAGTCCTAGGACCAGCCTACACACAGAGACAATCGATCCACCAAGGCTGTCAGTACTTTGATACTATAAGCAGGCGAGAAAAGCGGGGAAATGATACCTTTCAGGGGAGGCTATTATATCAGACGTGTTTAACCTGTTTCCTGAATATGAAATTATTAACCCTTTCATCACCACAGGCCAAAACAGACACCTGTGCAAACAGTGTAGATCCAGATAAGATGGCTCGTTAAGAGCCGTATCATCTGGATTTACATGTTTGTCATTCTGCCTTTATTTTAGACTGAAAAACCTGTTTGCATGAATGGGCATGTCCAAATTCATGGATGGAAGAGCCCACTTCAAAAACTCCGGGGTGAAAGGGTAAACTGTAAGGAGAAGATTTATTCCCAGAAACAGCAAATTCTTTTCTTAAAGAGTAACACCCTAGTCATAAAGGGCTTGGAGTGCAGTAAAGCAAACAAGAAGTCACAAAATTGTCTCCCTTGTCGGAAATGGCGCCCAATCTACCAAGTGTATCCATTTCCCTGAACGGATCCCCACGACATATCATGGAAAGACTCCTCTCAGAGTAAAACAACAATTATTTAAAATAAATAATTACAAATTATAAAATCCTATAAACAACAACAACAACAACAACAAAAAAAAAAAAAAAACCAAAAAAAAACCCGTCAAAATCTACTGAAACTCTCGTTAAATATACCGATAATTTCTTGACGGTCATTCTAAAATCAATTTCATCTTATGCTGTTACTTTCTAGAGAATCATTCTAAAATCAATCTCATCTCATGCTGGTACTTTTTGAAGGTCGTTCTTAAATATCTCTCTTCTTATGCTGGTACCTCTAAACTTTCTCTCGTCTTGTGCTGGTTCTTTCTGGAGGGCCATTCTAAAATCACTCTCGATTTACGCAGCTGATTTCACGAGAACCATTCTAAAATTACTCTAGTCTTATGCTGGTACTTTCTCGAGCGCCATTTTAAAATCTTTGATCAAATCATCAGGATCCTCCAGTCCTATGCTGAAACAAAACAAAGATACCGGAATTACTATAAATCAGAGCAAAAGTTTGAACAGACGACATTTTGAAATACCCGCTTCTTATTTTTACCGGGAACTACTCTGATATCGTTTGGAAAGACGTTTTCCCAATGTTAAACTGAAAATAAAACGGGAAAAAAATCGTAAAAAAATCCTACCAGGTTTATATCTTTTTCGTTTTCGAATTTCTCCATGACTTTTGATAATATCCTACACAAATCTCAAAACTTGTCTAGATACATTTTCGTAATGCAAACAAAAAGCTTCTGGTTGAGACAAAATGGTCGCCGTTTTTTTTTTCCGTGACGTTATTCAGGATCATACAACTTTATTCTTCTTGTGATGTTTGCAGTTTTTGGTTACGAGAATAAAGATAACGTAAGAGGTTAAGATTTTTGGAAAGGTGTTATTTGGTTATTGGCATCTGTAACTAAACAAATATAAATTAGCAAGTAAAGCAAAGTTGCCGTAACAGCCCTTTCAGAAAATGGACTATTCTGATGATGACGTTTCGGAGCAACGACGTCATCTTGAATGATGGATGTAAACAACAGAAAATGAATAACTGTTTTGCCAAGCAAAACCAAAGATCTAAATGCATTTTCCAAGGACGACAAAAGGTTTCAAATATGTTAGGCTATAGATTATCACGCATGGATGCTTTAACAGAAAAAAAAAAAATCCCGGATGAAAACATGTTTCAAAACGAAGTCAAAAAGAGAGTTCTTTGACATGTCAATAAAATCATATCCCGAGGAGATAATTTGCCTAAAATGTCATAGTATTTTCTGAAAAAAAAAAAAAAAAAAAAAAAATGAAAGTATTAAAAAAATGAAAGTATTTTAAAATATTGCCTGTTGAATTTTCCAACAGTGTGCTAAAGGTTACTGAACATTCGATTACAACCATTCTTAACCTTTTCCACTCTTTGGGCTTATTCAACAGACCGCAAATTGATGTTTTTTTTTTGGTTTTTTTTTGTTGTTCTGTTTTTGTTTTCTTATTTTTCCCAGAAATTACGTTTTGACATTCCATGCTAATTGTCTCCATTATTTTGAAGGAAATCAACTTTTGTGACTTCCTGATAGCTATTCTGCACACCAAACCCCTTCTGAAAGTGGTATAAATAACAGAAAAGAATTTGCTCCCAAGTGGTGTTCAAACTATTTTGACAACCTCTCAGACTACACGGGCACGCAGATTGATATGAGTCTTCGCTGGATAAGTCAAGAGGTACCCTTTTCTCCCTGCCCAAGTGACAAAGAATATATAATGCTCACCGTGGGAAAAGAGCTCTTATGTCATATGCGAACAGCGAAGGTCCAGGCATAAGCATCCATGCAATCTGATCCGAACATTCTCCACCGATTCTGTAAGAGGGCAACAAAGGCCCTGATCAGCCTGCGCTAATGCGCAGGCTGATCTGGGCCTGCGTTGACCGCAAACTGCATAAGGGCCCTTTTTGCACGTTAGGCATCATATTTTAGTTCTTCGCATAGGGGACAAAACAGCTTTTACCTGATTCTTACAAATCCAGGTTTGATGCCCCCTTTCTCCCTCTCTGCATCCGACATTATCATAGGTCCATGTGTCATGGTGGCTGGATGTTCCACAAGCGTTTCTACTCCACCTAGCGATACTGCCAGCTGAGCTATATGAAGATTCTGTAAAAAAAAATCATATAATGTACAATGTGTGCTATGTGTAGACCAAGCTTTTTTTTTTTTTTTTGGTAAAAGCTAAAACTTAATTATAATAACGTTGAGAATTCCATGAAAAATAGCACTGGACCAGTCCATGACCTTTCATGAAGTGCTTTCCGAGCAATGACGAATACGAAATCTGTCTACGCCCACCTGTCTATGCCTAGCGTAGACAATTATATGACTTAGGCCCCAGTTCTGAAAAACAATATTTTCAGCTATTTGGAATCTTGACAATGTATATTGGTAATATTCTCTGCCTCCGAAATGGCTCGGAGTGAACATATTTCTCAGACGGGGAATATGATCAACGAGTCCCCACCAAGAATCCAAATAACGAATTTGTTATAATGCAAAGCTTTTATTGAGAGTTTTTGGAGGTTAAGTAATTGCTGACAGAACATGGCACAAACGAGCACATGACGTCATTAAAATACTTGTAAGTCCAACTAAACAGGTTACCATTTAGTTAACCCAATTTAATTGCTCGAGAGGAAATTTTAAACGACATTTATACTTCGATAAATCCATTGCGCAACAATCATAGAACTATCTTCTTTCTGTAGATTTATAAACTTATTAACCCATTTGTGCCTAGCGTCCCATAAAAGGGACATTGGCAAACAATGTAGACCCAGATCAGAGGTCTACACTGTTTGCATTTAATACACGAGTTTCTATAAAACTTGGTAATATAATAAAAATAACCAGACACCCCTTCTATAGGACATGGACCAGTCCAAAGAGCTAAAGCAGAAAAGTCCACTTAGCATAAACGGGTTAACTCGCGTTTTCGAGGTGCCCGGACATGACCGAGTAGGAATTATGAGATTTTTATTTTTGCGGATTCTCGTCGCTGAATCACTGACAAAGGTGAGATTTCCCTCCAGAAGTTCCAAGTTCCTCTGTTGCAGTTCTACTTTCTTTGTACTCTGTGGTTTCATATGTGGAGTTTATTTTGTCATTATTTAATCCTCATCTTTCCTTCTTTTGGTGCCCCGGGAGGGCTGTGCGTCATGCTTGTGGCATTTCCTGAGTATCTTTACTTAAATTTTCGTATAAAACTCATTGGGTTTGTTTCAGCCAATCCACTAAAATGAAATTCGTTCTTATACAATTGACTCTCGTTATCTCGGCATCGCTTATATCGAATAACCGCTTATCTCGAAGTGAAAATCTTGTCCCTGCTTAAACATGAAAATCTAACAAGAGGTGAAAAAAAATATTGTGGAAAAGAGGAGAATTTGCTCCTAAGGAGCAATTTCTCCTCTTTTCTACAATATTTTCAATATATCTCTAACTTCAAGAGTCCAATTACGTATATATTTGTTAAATGTGGTTGTTCAAATTATTTTTTCCTCAATTCTGCAAATCTGATATGTCGAGGTACTGATATCTCGAAGTTGGACTCTTGAAGTTAGAGATATATTGAAAATATTGTAGAAAAGTGGAGAAATTGCTCTTAATTTCTCCTCTTTTCCACAATATTTTTTTTACCTGTTGGTAGATTTTCACTTTTAAGCAGGGACAAGATTTTCACTTCGAGATAAGCAGTTATTCGAGATAAGCGAGGTCGAAATAACGAGAGTCAATTATACGCACAAACAAAGTAGAACTGCAAGAGAGGAACCGCCTTGGAACGGTCAAAACATCAAAGGACCAGAGCAGATTGTACACCCAGAACATTCGCGCAGTTTGATCATAGACAAAAAGAAATGTTTTTGCACAGGCATACATCGTAATTGTGTTAAATAAATAGTATAGGAAACAGTCATTTAGAATTTATGATAACGTCTCGAGTCGGTTTATGTCTTAAAGCCTATCATCATTATATCCAGCACATGTTACCTCAACAAAGGCTTTTCCACCGTCAACTCCTCCTTTTATTTCTACGCCTATCATTCCACTATAACCTGTCATTTGTTTCTTCGCCAGCTCATGCTGAGGGTGAGACGGTAATCCTGGATAGAGCACAGACTTCACCTATGAAGAATTAGACACTAATGATGAAAAGCCAAAGATAACCTCATATCCAAAGTACTCTGGTCTGTGTACGCAGTAACAAAATAGGGACCTTATAATATGCACAAGGCACGTTGATTAACCCATTGTAGATTGAATAGACTCCCCTACTCTATATATTGGAAGAGTCCAATTTCAATTTTAGGTACGCTGTTCGCCATTTAACCAGCCGTTTTACAAACATCAACAGGTGGTAAAACGAATACCGCCTAAGCCGGTGCTGGAGGGAGTGGGGTGGGGGAGCGGGCGTATGCAGCCTTGCAAACTAGATTGCTGCATATGAAGAGATTTGATCAAACCGAGTCTCCGATTTTCGCTCTTTTGTGTGTTCCCAGTAAGCATTCTACATAAATCTATAGCGGGCTGCCATCGGCCCGTCAGGGTAGCTGACGGGCCGAGAACGGCCCGCTGTAGATTTATGTAGAATGCTGGCAGGGTTTTTTGTTTCCAAGGGCAACCTTTTAAACTTTTTATCTAAATTTAGAAGAAGCATCGTAATATTCAGTGTAAATGTAGTAGTGCATTCAACAGTGTCTTACCTTAGGATGGCTCTCCAGAAATTGGGCGACTTTTAGAGCATTTGAGCTATGCCTTGGCATGCGTACGTGGATTGTTTTTATTCCTCTTAGTAGAAGACTGGCATCGTGCGGAGACTAGAAATACAAAAATAAGGTTACGGGAAGTACTTTTATGCCTTATTCCAGATTGTTTTCTTTAAAAAAAATAATAACAAAACTGTTGATCTGTTTTCCAAGAGAACAATTATGGCTCTCATGAGTATTCACAATTGTTTTCACTGAGAAATAAAAAAAAATAAAAAAAAACTATCTGGGTATTTCTTTTATCTGGGGCTACGCGTACTTTTATAAACTGAAATCCACGTTTTATACCACTAGGCGGCTACGAGTCGTAGCAGAACACTCGAAACTGACTAAGTAAAATATGCGTAATTTCTAAAAGTAAAAATGACAATAGAAATAACAAAAAAAAAAAAAAAAAAAAAAAAAATGTGGTCCATGTACATTTACAAGCTCGATATTACGAGCGTATATGATGAAAAAAAAAATCCAAAGATGTTAGCCTGCTTGTTCCTGACAATATAATAAATGTAATATATTAATGAAAGAGGGGAGCACCAAATACATACTAAAGATTAAAGACCTTATTTTTTGTGAGAAAAAAAATCAAAATATCACCTGCTGACCTTTAGAACCTGAATGCACAAATTTAGCAGACTGTATTAAAAGGTCGACAGATAACATTTTTTTTCAGGGATTGTTCTACTCATATGTGGCTGGGGTCGTTGAATTTGGAAAAGGCTGATCTGAGACTATGCTGGAAATGTCTAGTCCCGGCTCCATTATAACATTTGTTTGAAAATAAGACACTTTATTGTTGCATATACATTTAGTAATTGAATCAACATTTTACAGAAACACTGTGTTGCCCCTAAAAACTGAAAACCCATTTTGACTGAATGAAATCCCCCACATTATATATGGGAAGAGTCCAATTACAATTTTAGGTATGTAGGACTATCTGATTTAAATATTCCTAGAGAAAAAATGTCTAAACTATATTTGCAAACAGTGGAGACCCTGATCAGACGCACGGCGTCTGATCTGCGTCTACACTGTTTGCAAAAAACAAAACAAAAAAAACAAACAAACAAACATTTTGGGATCTCCAGACTAAAATTGGTTAAGCCACTCACCAATTGCCCACCAAGTGTGCTTTGGTAACGCTTCATCTTCTGCCAGTATTTTACCTCCTTGAATGTGAGACATCCTGCCGTTAGATCACTGTGTCCTCCCAGGTATTTGGTGCTGTAATGTTTAAGAGCGGGTACCCAGACAGCATTTTGCTTAAATCTATATCGGACCGTTTTCGGCCGACAGGAACCCTATCGAGCCGATAACCGTCCGATATAGATTTAAGCAGAATACCATCTTAGTAGTTCCTTACGATTGATAGAATACAATACTGAGAGGACATATAGTTTGTATCAATATGCGAGCTTTGCTTTACGCAAGATTGGAACCCGACATTTACTTGTAAAGAAACTGACAAACTGGTACAGGATTCAGAGTTTTTTTTTTTTGTTTTTTTTTTTATTATTATTATTTGCTTTTGTTCTGAGCAAGTGGGCTACATACGTAAGATCACGTAATGTTCTAAATATTATATGTGAACTTATTTATACTAAACTGCCATATACAACTGGTTGTTATACGGCCATCTTTCTGAACTCATGTTGTGTTTATTGATAAACTTAACTAAATGCACAAAACTTCTTTTTTTTTTTTGGATTGGGTTGGAGTTTAATGGCCCAGTCAACACTATTAAGGTCATGTCGAGCAGGTGCAATAATACTTCTTCATTTTTTTATGAAAGGTAGTAAGAAGAAAAATAAACCGCGACATGTAATGGAAATCTGAGGTCGGATTCAGAGTGGGTTCGGGGTAGGGGGTGAGGAGGTGACTAAAATGTCATTTTCATGGGTACTTTTGGATAGATTTGATAAATTTGGGATAATATTTTTGCCTAATATTCATACTCCTTACTCTTTACCTTATACTTCTCTCCAGCAATTCCATTTTACTACCTGTGAATGTGTGTAAAATTGCTGGATGAGTGGCAAACATTGTAAACCCTGATCAGACGCCGCGTTTTGCGGCGTCTGATCTGGGTCTTCACTCTTTGCTCAGACCCATCTGTCCCGAGTAAGTACGGTAGTTTTGATCAAATCGACCCCCATTAGAAACACCCTGGAAATGGTACTTAAACGCCAAAATCCTATTTTGTTTTATTTTTCTGATATTCTATTTAGAATCTTCAGGCGATTACAAACCAGCTGTGAATGGAAACATCTATGCCATATTTGATCGCCTGTTGACATATGGGGCTACCAAAGGTGCAGTCTACCATCGTGATGACCTGATCTCCAAGGGAAGCGCCAAGTTTTCCAAATTCCTCAAGATCCAGTAGGGTCATGTTTGGATTACACGGGGTCTCGCCATACAATACCTAAACACAGCGATGCTTAAATTAAGAACTTATCCGAATTTTACTCGTTGTTAATTAACGCTTTTCATGATGGGTCAAAGTCATTTTGCCCGCAAAAAAAAGGATTTGGCGAGCTGGGCCCTGTTGTTCAAAACATCGTTAGCTTTACGAGCTCGTTAGTGGTCAAAATGTTAACTGTTCTAGTATGTACAATATCCAATTCACAGGTATTTTTCTGAAAAAATGTGGGTAGCTTTTGCAAATGCTACTCACATTTTTCAGCAAAAATATTAGCATATTTGCTATATTTAATGATAAAAATTTTAACGATACATTAACTAACGACATCGTTAGTGTTGAACAACTGGGCCCTGGTAAAATAAAATCATACGTCACCAATGCGTCGTGTCTTTTTCGTAGAGGAGAGTGCTAAAGGTTAAGTAGTTTACAATTGTTTTTTTATGAAGCTTTAAAATCCGGACGGCGCTACACATGCACATTAAGATTCTGTATTGACCAAATGAATTAACAACTTTCTGAATTCTAAGTAAAAATATTTTGTGTGAGCCGATTCTACTTAGTATACACAGGGTATGCTTTCGTGGAGAAATTAGAAAATTATTTACCCGGGTAGCCTTCTGATCTGGATCTATGATAATGTGCAGTTTACATGGCAATTTATAGAATTAAACTTCTTTCTGAGTGTCGGCCAAGGGAATACTTACATAATTTCACATATGAATAAAGAAGGCTAGAATACCGAAACTGGAATGCCAGCTCTATCTGATACATAGTATATAGTCAAACGGATGATTCAAATTTTAGGACAAGTACTGTAAGAAATTAAGAGTTCTAATATTTAGTGTGTTTGTGTGAACAGCGAAGGCACTTACGAGCCCAACGCTGCACTGATACATTTGATGGTATGCAGATTCTCTTGTCCCGCTTCAAAAATCCCTGTATATAATCCAGAAATTATTCCCGGCTCTCATTTCGCTATGCTTTTTATTTATTTGCAAATTAAAAAAAAAAATATCCACACAAACACTCACTCACCCATTCACCCCACCCACCACAGACACATCATTAGGACGTTGAACTTAACGCTGATTTTACCAATAATAATCATTTGACATGCTAAATTAAAAATGAACTCTACCGACGTAATAAATATTTCACGACACTGACAGCTCTTATATTATTTTGTATTATTGATGACGATTTTTTTTTTCAACACTATACAGTCAACCCTCTTTATACCGACACTCGATACAACGACACATGCAAGAATATTGCATTAAAACTTCAAGCAACATTGTAAAACAAATATCCAAAACATATGTTCTATGAAGAAATAACAATTAAACAAGGTCTTTCTTACATATCTTTCTGGCCATTAAGTAGTCTTTGCAACAGCAGATTCATTTTAATGGCAATATCTTTGGCGACAAACGCTGTCGTTACAACGACAGCGTTTGTCGCCAAAGATATTGCCATTAAAATGCGATGAAGAGGTATGAATGAAGGTGCGGTCATCTCGTGATTCGAAGTGAGGAGCACTAACCGCTCGACCATCCGGACGCTTCATCTTGTATCGTTTACAACTATGTTTATCAAATTATTACCTTCGTATTTGACTTCACATTTTTCCTATACTCATCAACACTGCATCCAGAACTAACCCATGTAACTTCGACACCAAACTTCGTCAAGATCTTGTCAAGAATATCAAAGGTACCGCTATATATAGGATTGTTGGCAATCTTGAAGAAAAAGAAACAATGGTACCTTCGTTACACGACCCGAAGAAAGTCGGCTGAGTGAAAGGTTGATTTTCGAAGAGTGCTCGATAATCAACTGAGACTGTCTGTCCGTCCGTGGTCAGTTCGCGAAAATGGCCATAGCGCTTAAACCGTTGAGAGTATCTTGATAATGTTTGTCATACCCATAGATACTGACAAGATCTAGCCAATACGCATGCCAAATACTACTTTTCTTTGACCAAGACAACCGGCCGAAGCAAAATAATGAGAAAATATGGAAATTGCCATTGATCTTCAACCATATGGGATATTTTGATAAAATTTTGTATACACATTAACATTGATAAGATCCAGACAAAGAAATTGCCAAATACACTTTCCTTGACCGAGGCAATACCGCGGCCAAAAGTGACAGTTTGCGAACATACCCACAACTCTTGAAAGCTTCTAGGAATACCTTAATAATTTTCGCACAGAAATTGATACCGAAAAGCTCTAGCCAATGGACTTGCAAAATGCCAATTTTCGGCCGAAGGAAAATATTTAAAAATATGAAAATCGGCTTTGGTCTTCAACAATATGTAATATTTTGATAAAATGTTGTATACATATAACTATTGACAATATCTTGTCAAAGGAATCGCCAAAAAGCCCGAGGCTTAGTAGCGGCACAGGTAAGAATGAATTAAGCAGGTTGTGCACCTTAGCGATATTTGATTATGGCTACATTTTAGGTTATACAGATTCATTTACATGCATTCGCGACACAATACTTGCCATTAAGAAAACACGTCTATTCAAATATATAGAAAATTTCACCCCCAAAAACTGAAAAAAAAAATCAGATAAAAAACTCTGGTATTTTTCATATTTCTGCTCAAAACATAGATTGTAGTACTCGTTAGAACCGCGAAAAGTAATGTATACCCCAGTAAACCCAATTTTACTATATAAAAGTGGGGTTTAAGGGGTCAAAATTATATAGGTGTGTTTTTGTGATGCTATGTTTATGCACCGTATTTATCCTAACTATTCAGACACCTTAACTCCTTACCGTACACATCCTAAAGGTTGAAGCAATTCATACTTCTATCAGTTTTTTTTTTGTCTAAAATTGCTGGATGAGCGGCAAACAGTGTAGATCATGGTCATGATCTAGATCTACAATGTTTGCTCGGGCCTCTCTTGTCGAATACTTAGGATAAATACGGTATTCTTATACGATCTATACTAAACAAAGAATTGTTTAAGCTGAAAATAAAGTATTGTATGATAAAGAATTTTGACATTTCCTATAATCAATTCTGAATCAATTTCATTGCCCAAGCCTTTGCATATAAAGAATATCTTACACGTAAGTGGCATCGTACCACTCTGCCAACAAATAGGAGGCTACGGTTGGCTGTCTGGCATTCCCTATGGACTCTCATAAAGTTACCTGAACCATCTTACTGCTATATCAATGGAAGTATGACTCCAGCCATGTCTGCAATGGTATGCTATGTTTATCAATACATACTGCAATTTGTGGTAAAATGACAAATGTAATTCGAGCATTAAATATTCACTGTTTACTGAATTCAGCTTCTTTTGACAATTTTGGATTAGTTTTTTTTTTTTTTTTTTTTTTTTTATAGCATTTTAACTTAAAAAAACGTGCAATACGTCTGTGGTATATAATGAATCTTGTTCTTGACTAAGTCTGAGTTTTCATAGAAAAATGATTCCAAACGATTATGCTTCATATAATATCTGTTGTTTTTCTGTCTGTGTGCGTATTAATTCATCTTTAAGATCTACGTTAAAAATCAAAAACTGAAAGTTGTTCATTCAATAAATGAATTACGCTTTCGTTTTAAGTAGAACCCTTTTCAGAAGAGTTTTGATTTGCAGAAAAGCAAACAAGAAGTCAAAAAATTTGTAATTTGTCTCCCTTGTAAGTAATCGCGGAGACTCTACCAGGGGTATTATCCCCTCAACTCCTTATCTACTTAACTACTTAACAAATTTACTTAACCTCTTGTCCTAAAATTTAAATAAGTCCATTTAGCTACTAGTTAATGTGTCCAAAAAGTACAGAATGAATGGCAAACATGTAGACCCTGATCAAACTTTGATCTGGGTCTACACTGTTTGCTCATGTCTGTCTGTCTAAATATTTAGAATTAATACGGCACTTACTACATGATCGCCGGCTTGAAGAAAACCAAAGAGCGCTGCACTGATGGCTGCCATACCGGCGGAGAACACAAGAGTTCCGGCCCCGCCCTCTAAAGCGTTAATGGCGCATTCTACAGCATCGCAGGTAGGGTTCCCCAGTCTCCCGTAGATATAACCTGACTGTAATATAATGATATGAGACATATTTCAAACAGAAAGAGGGTGAGTGTGTATGCAAATAGCGAAGACCAAGACCAGCCTGTACATTCGTGCAGTCTGATCACACTCTTCCCCATTTAGCTGGGTACTTTAAAATATATTGACAAAAACCGAAGGTCGTGATCAGGCTACGTTGATAGACAGGTTAATCTGCCTTTCACTAATCCCAAGTGCGTTTAGGCAATCTTCCCAGTAAGCATTCTTTATAAATATATAGCGGGCCGTTATCGGCCCGTCAGGGTAGCTGACGGGCCGATAACGGCCCGCTATAGATTTACATGTATAAAGAATGCTGGTTGGGTTTTTATACTTAACGAGGGGTGTTCAAAAAGAAACCGAGCAGCTTTAGCATAATATTTTTTCATTCGGACAATATATTTATACTTAACGAGGGGTGTTTAAAAACCCGAACGACTTTAATATAGTATCTTTTTTTTTTAATTCTTAGGCCAGTTTGAATGAAATTTAGAGCAGTGATATCTTTTCAACAAAAACTACGAAATAATGGAAACCTTAACAATGTCATATCTGGATGAGCGTGACAATCCTTTGACATCACGAAGACGGGCATTATATAAAGAAAGTAGTGTGTTTCAATGGACAGCGCATGGTCTTGAAAATTCAGTACTATTTAAATTATCACAAGTATTTGCGGGTAGGTGGAAGCAATGCGGTGACTTGCAATCAAAAGTATTGTTGACTGATGTCTTGTATTTCATAATGAGTGCTGTTAGTTATTTCTATCACGCATATTACTGGAATCGGGGTACTCGCTCACGAAAGTGATATATGTTCTCGTCGTTTTAAGGGGACTGGATACACTTGGTAGATTTTTGCAAGGCTGACAACTTTTGGGGCTTCCTGTTTGCTTTCCTCTTCACCAATCCCCTTCTGAAAAAGGGTCTACTATAAAAGGAAAAAAATTGCTCCCACGGGAAGCAAAGTCTTTCCTTTTAGGGTAGACCCCTTTTCTGAAAAAGGGTCTACTCTAAAAAGAAAGAATTTGCTCCCATGGGGAGCAATTTTTTTCCTTTTAGGGTAGACCCCTTTCAGAATGGACCAAGATCCCTTTTTGAGGGTTGTCTCCTTTGAAGGTGTATCACCTTTAAATATAGTAAGGATGGATTGGATTCGATTCTGTAGCAGGACGATACCTGAATAATATCATGCAATATCCATCACTCTTATTAGATCATGCTATATGTACACACGACTTTTATATTGCCGAGTTGTGCCGACCGGCAAGTGCTCAACTGGTAAAGCGTCCGCTTTGTAACCAAGAGGTCAGGCAAAGACATGTCATCAACAATTTGAACTGAAAACTAAAAGGCAGTTGGCTTTTAGGTTATTGCTAAAATGGATGTTATACAAGAAAACAAATGGTAGTCTATTATAGCATACAGATCGCCTTGTACACTTGAACTTTAATGGCTCGAACATCTTTGAGACCAAATTTGAAATTTGTTCTAGACATGGGTAGTTCGAGCCACTGAGGATTAACCACAGCGCCAGGTCAGAAGGCAAATGAGGATAATTTAGGGATGTCTTTTCGGTCATCTATAAAATAATGGTATATTAGGTGTACTTATTAGAATCGCCGCGATGAGGTTATTCTAATGAGTACACTCAACATACATTTTCATGATAAAATAGATATATTTCCCTAAAATAATCCTAAATATTTGTTTCCCAAAGCTATCGGAACTTAAAAACGAGTTCGAATCAGCCACGGTAAACGAGCCATCGGTGTTCGAGTCAATGAAGTTTCACTGTATATTGAAAAGCATAAATAAATAAATAATAGAAAAAATGCAGGTGAGCGGGCGCTCTTACCTCTTGTAAAATTCTTAAGTAATCATCCACTGTCGGTATTATATATGTTGAAGAATGAACTATCGGTTGAACTAACGGTTCTTCTCCCGGTGAGCGAAACCGGGTCGATGTGGCCCTTGTATCAACTGACAGTTCCTGTGGTCTCAAGCCCTCAGGGGCGTCTTCTAATGTAGAATTCGCCGGGTGCCATAGTTCGCTGTCAAAAAAATGTTTTCTACATAGGTAGGTAAAATTTTGCAAACTTTGTAGATGTTCACTGTTTACCACTCTCCGCACAGATCCAGCAGCCGACAAATTGGTGATATTTTCCTTTAACTTTCCCAGAAATCAGGCTTTGACATTTCATGCAAATAGTCTCCTAAGGAGGCAATTTGCATGAAATGTCAAAGTCTGTTGATTGGGGGAAATAAGAAAATATTTAAAAATGTCGTCTGCTCGTGCTAAGCGTTAGTGTGTTATTATTGTGTGTGGGTTTTGTTTGTACAACATACGTGGACACTCTTCTATATTAGCACTGAGCTCACTTGGATTCATTTGAAAATAAAATATCGATCAACAATGGACTAGGAGATATGAGCAGTATTGCACGTTTCATAAACAGACTCGTTAAAACTGAATCTGCTATTTTCGTTTAGTTGGTGTGTTTTTTGACTTCCAAAGGGTACCGCTCCGAGAAGATCCAAATGAACTCATTTTGCGTAAAGACTTAGGAAACATTCGAATTTTATATTTGTTTCAATCTTAAATTATTAAATAGCTTTCAATGAGGTTAAAACGCCGTTTAATAAAAGAAATTCACCCGGTTCGTCCATGCTATTCCGTCTGAGTAACTATCTGATAATGATTTGGTGTTTTACGTCCCTTTCAAAATCATTAAAGTCATATCGAGACGAAAGCAAGGTGTTAATGAAAGGCTTATGAGCTGTGTTGGATTCGAACCAGAGATCTCTTGATCCGAAGTCGGGAGCGCCAACCACTCGGTCACCAGGGCCCAGTTGTTCAAAGCTAACGATGTTAGTTAACGATTCGTTAAAATTTACATCGAGTGATACGCAAATATGCTGAAATTTTTTTGCTGAAAAAATGTGAGTGCAAAAGCTACTCACATTTTTTTTCAGCAAAAATATCAGAATATTGTATATTGAATCCGCTAAAACAGTTAACGAAATGACCCTTAACGAGCTCGTTAAGCTAACGACGCTTTGAACAACTGGGTCCAGGTTGCTTCTTAGTGACAAGAGCAACAGTGAGTTATGTTGCGGTATTGCAATTTTTGTTCTCACAGCTCATGTTGTACACTATTGATTTAAGGGGGAAGGATACATTTAAGGGCAGGCACCTCTGTAAAGATTGTATTTGCCTCCCTTCTGAAAAGGGGTCTACTCTAAGAGAAAAGACTTTGCCCACTCCTTAGGAGAAAATTTGTATGAAAAGCCAAAGCCTATTTTCTCGGAAAATATGAAAAGTATCATTTATTTGTTGCCTGCTGAATTACACAGAAAGTGGTGAAGGTTAATATTCCAAAGCTTCAACTGTATATGAGCTGAGGCATATCTCATCTCATCATGCGGTGCTTATTAACAAATATTATTGCATAAAAAGCACTGTCGCACGTTATTAACAGCCGTGCATTAACCGGCGAAAAGCTGTGTATTAACAAGGCAATTCACGCGCTGTTAATGCACGGCTACGCAACTTTCAATATGATCGTATCGGGGCCACAGGTTTGCTGCCGTTACGAGATGTGTACTGCCCGGCCCTAGAACGAGCATAATCAGTGGAAATTACGTTCGCGAGACATCGGTGAACAGGTGAAACAAAATAGTGCAAGAAATAACGCGAAATGTAGCAAATGTTTTCAGTTTTTATGCAATTAATAATGATCGAACATGGTTTTTCAATGCATTAACATTCGCCAGGTCCCTTGGGAGGTGTTGAAAACCGCGGCCTTCGGCCTCGGTTTTCAACACCTCCCATGGGACCTGGCGAATGTTAATGCATGAAAAACCATGTTTGTTCCCTATATGAAGCTCTGAATAATGCAACAGACGACTTTCTTTTTACTAGAAATTATGATTCGACACTAAATGCATATTTCACAGAAAATGGAATTTGACGTTTTAAACAAATGTATATTTTTTGTCTGGTAAAAATAAGTAGAATGTTTCAAAATACACAGAACAAACAAATGTAGACTAACCTCATTTTGTTTGTCCTGCTATACCTGCTTTATCTGTGAAATGACATTTGTACTCGGGTCAGTTTAAATATGTGTGTATAGGTCTCAAAATACCGTTTATCCCCCAAAATAATGCAACACTAAAGCAAACAGTTTTATCAGGAACAAGTATTAGCTTTTCATATAAAAAAGACAGTTTAATCACCACAGTTATAAATCGACTTCACGTGAAAAGCATGGCCATACAATACAGATGTGGTTTTCAAAATGTCGTTTGTTGAATTTGGCCAGGGAGTGGTAAAGGTTAAGACATCGTAGATCTAATCATAATGTAAAACTTTCCTTTAGTAATAATATGTAATAATGTTTAGTTATGAGATATATCTAAGTAGCCCATTACTTGTAACTATCACTTAACGCTTAGCACTCTGGGTAAAAATTATAGCAGACGACATTTTAAAATGCTTTTCTTATTTTTCCCTGAAAACTGGTTTTGACAATTCGTGCAAATTGTCTCTACTGGAGACAATTTGCATGGAATGTCAGAACCTGTTTTCTGAGGAAAATAAGAAAAAAATATCCTAAATGTGTCGTCTGCTGAATTAGCCCAGGGAGAGGTAAAGGTTAAAAACTATCCAAGAGGAGTATACACTCCGGTGCCAAAATTGTGTCTTTTCTGTAATTCCCACAGACGTACATGTGTTTTAAGTATTGCGAAAACATTTCCTGTGAACCTTTGGCTAAACTGATCTGAAAAACAACAACAAACAACAACAACAACAACAAAAAAAAAACAACAACAACAACAAAAAAAAAAAAAAAAAAAAAAAAAATAGAGCAAAATAATATAAATGAAAAAAAAAAAAAACGTCAGTGGAAATTAAGCTGATTAATACGACAATAAAGTGCACATTTATTGTAACATTTCATTCACACATCTTACCTGATATGATTCCAAGTTTCAGTGGAACTTTCAGTGCTATCGAAAATATTTGGTCAAAACCGTCATGTTATTTCAAGCCTCGTCTACGAAAAAAAAAACAAAAAAAAACGGCTACTACCTAATTGGAGGTGAAATGAGACGAACTTACAATAACCGTTCAGAAGATGCAAACTCAAACTAGTTTTGTGAAAAAAACAACCCTGGTCTTATTGTGGCAAGTTTTTTTTTTGACGAAAGTTGAAAACCAGAAAATGTTCTTTTAATTGGAGCAGTACCTGCGAACAACAGGCAGCTGGGACATTTTGGAAAAGTTTGCGGAGGTCCTTTGCTACAACTTTGTCGCTGAACATCTTTCGCTACAATCAAAAAAGAAAAAAAAATCGCATAGCAGTTTTCTGTCTATAGTTATTAACTTTATAACAACTTGAAGCAGTAAGATTATTTTGGAGAAAATGACAAATATTGCATTCTTGGCCTAAACATCTGACACATTGTAATTTACTAGATGTTGTTCGTATGCAAGATCTGGTGAAATGAAAGCAGGAAAGAAAAAACATCAACGTATCTTTAGTTAATAGAGAAACATAATTTATATTAAAATCTCAAAAACTGTTGTTGTTTTTTTTTTGTGTTTTTTTTTTTTTTTTTTTTTTTTTTTTTTCAAAAAAAAAAAAAAAAAAAAAAAAAAAAAGAAAAGAAATACCCTACAGTTTGAACAACGTGTTAGTTAAAAACCAAGTCATACCCCTCGAAAGAGTCTTAATTCAGTATTATTCAGCTGTGTCTGTAGTATAGATTAAAGCATATATATATATATATATATATATATATATATATATATATATATATATATATATATATATATATATATATATATATATATATGACATACTTTTCGCACACTCCCACTTTTTATCTTGAGAACATTTTCTCCAATCTTAATTTATGAGTGATAATTGACATAAGAAGACATTACATACGAGAAAAAAAAATCACCGTGATCACCGTGAGCTACCAAAGCTTCTAAGGCGGTGGTTCTGGTGTCATTCGTACCTGTAGCTCTGTGATGGTTACAGAGCATTTTGTATGTAGGTTTTTGTCGTGCACCGTTTTCTTGTGCCCTCTAACAGTCTAGTTACCTCGCGCGGGGAAGAGAGAGCTGATCGTTCTGATTTTACGAGTGCTTGTCGGTTTTGTATTAAACTGTGTTATGTTTATTCTTACTGTTGGCAGGTTGCGGCTTGTGCTTGTGGCATTCTTTGGATCCTTCATTTAATTTTTTTTTTTATATTCTATTTTGCATATAACAGTTAAATAAACATGTTTAGACTAAACACTGCCTATTACGTTCATATTTATGTATTTGTCAATGTTTTAAATAGTTCACAAACTATACAATTGGTTCCCGAAAGCTTTTTTATATTGTGTATCGATATTAATCACTGACAGGAAATTAAATCTATTATAGCAAGATGGTTCGCGCATCTGTACATGAAGAGAATCTACGATCGTTAGCCAGTGGATTATCGCCCGTACAGACGCACGGAGATATTCAAAGCAGCACGCATCTGCAATTTGACCGTTATGAAATATTTGTTGCTATATTAAACATCGACACTGTGCAATAAGTGGTATTGTGGTATTCTACTTTGGTCAGGCTTTCAGTGCACACGAGTCTCACAAGCTTTTGGTAAGGCCCTATTATATAGGATATTCGCAAATATCCATGTGTGTCCCATATCAAACCACACGATGATGTGTCCAATATGAATTTTTCGCTTCTTCCTCCATAAAGGCCGTGAAAAGCATTCGTATAAAAAATCGTTTAAAAAAAGCAGGCCTGGGCCCCGTTGTTCAAAGCGTCGTTAGCTTAACGAGCTCGTTAAGGGTCATTTCGTTAACTGTCTTAGTGGATTCAATATACAATTTTCTGATATTTTTTGCTGAAAAAATGTGAGTAGCTTTTGCATTGCAAAAGCTACTCACATTTTTTCAGCAAAAAATTTCAGCATATTTGCGTATCATTCGATTTAAATTTTAACGAATCGTTAACTAACGACGTCGTTAGCTTTGAACAACTGGGCCCTGGATGTCTATAAGACGTGAAATCACTTTACAATGTCTATAGTTTGTTCAGTTTGGTCAACTGTCACGCCTGGTAAACTATCACAGGTACCTCCGCGGAGGTACCTGTGATAGTTTACCAGGCGTGACTGTGTGTGTTCCATATATTCATGAAAAGTTCGGTTTACCGAAGTAGTTCGGTAACTGGCTGGATTAAATGAAACGATGAAACATGCAAACAAAACTAGAAATTAATGCCGGGTATTTTGATCTGAAAGGGATGACAGGAGTAAGATCAGATTTTCTTCACTGAAGCGAAAACTTTGCTGTATAAAATTATATGAACTTATGATCAAAATCACGTGAATGTGATGTGCGTTGTCCACCTTGATTACTATCACAACTTTGTCTTGCCATAGATTAAATGTATTTATTATATACCTAGCCGTGAAATATAGGGATTTCTCAGTTATTTTCAATATTTCACAGTGTAATGATATGATAGTAGTAACTTGTGAATTATTTCACAGTGTCGGAACTGTTTTTATAGACTGCTTCCCGTGTTATTGCATTTCATCTTGACGGCTGCCAAAAGAGACATAAACCCGAACAAAATTAAACACGTTCCCATAATGACATCAAATTGTTGACGTTACGTCATGAAACGACGTCAACGTTCTTAATGAACGGACTGAATAACGTCATTTTCTTACGTTCTTTATTGTTCTTCCGCTCAAATGGAAACACTTTTGTGGCGCTTTCAAGAAGAGAGTACTAGCAAAAGGTATAATTATAATAAATAGAATAATAAACAGTGTTTGATTGATATGAAAATTCTGTCACTCAGGAGCATGGATAATTTGGTTGAAAAATCGTTCCTTTGGAACTCGTTTTTTAACCGAATTACCACGCTCCTTCATGACAGATTTCAATCAAACATTGTTCATTATTCTCTATACCCTCATCTTGTGTGAGGAAAATTATTTGTATATTACTGTGCATTAAAACGCACATACCCTGAATGATAAACCCTTTAACCCCTTAATTTCTGACATGGACTCTTCCATCTTTGAACTTGGACATGTCCAATGATGCAAATAGGCGTTTCAGTATTAAAATAGAAAACAGAATGGCAAACAGTGTAGATCCTGATGAGACGGTTCATCTGAATCTACACTGTTGTATCGGATAACAATGGGTCATTTGTAGACGTTATCAGTGTGATAAAAACGATAACAGATGCAGTCGCAACGTGAGAAAAAATACCTTCTCACATGGCCCAACGGCGACTCAAATCAGCCTACGCATCCATGCACTCTGATCAGAGTCTTTGTTATCCGCATGAAGAAACTGCATCCTTGGCTATCCAATATGCGCTCAAAAAAGTTAATTATCAGCTGCGCGAATGTGCAGGCTGATCTGAGTCTTCACTGTGCGTACAAATCCGAAGATACGTTTCCAGACTTTTATTTTGCTGTTGCTTGTGTTTGCTTAACCCAAGTCCTGCCGAACCCGGATATATCTTGTCTTTGCAAACAGTGTAGATTCTGATGAAGCCAACTGATCTTGATCTGCATCGTTTGCCATTATGTGAATTTATAGCAACAATCCAGATCAAGTAAACTGATTGACTGAAAATTAGAAGTGAGAGTGGCATCTTAATTTATTCAGCAGGACAAGGGTTAAACTATTGATAGGTTTCTCTTGCTGTTGTTATTACAGGAATGAATTTTATTTTTTTGTGGATTTATCGATATGTAAACTCCGGCGAATCAATCACAAACTGAATAATGTTTATGTTAAGTTTGTGAGCAGTTCGCCGGAGTTTACACATCGATAAAATCCACACACACAATAATAATAATAATTCATTCCTTATCATTAAAATGTTGCAAACAAAGGTTGCAAAAATATGTGTTTCTTTTCAGACGGCGGAAGGAAAATAGACCCAAAAAATTCTGCTCTGGACTTCACTAAAGTGTAAAACGTTTCCTTCAACCAATCAAATTGGGTGAACTGTATAAAAAGTTGAGAGGTTAAAATTATTTAGTGTTATTTTCGGACAACTGTCGCTATTGCTTGTGACTGCCTCTCTGTTGCTAATGTTTCTCGTTGTAGTGTTTAAAATACCTTATTCCATCGGTGTTGATTGTTAAAACGTGCTCAGTCTTTTAATCTGGAAATCCACAAAATGGTAATTGGCATCAGTGCAGACCCAGATCAGACACCGCAGTTATTGAACCGTTCTGTTTGTTGTCTACGCCCATGGGTGTAGACAATTTTAGAGTGGAAGCAATAAAAGATCATGAACTGGTCCAATGCTATTTTTCACGGACAACACACGGTTTTATAACCAAGTATTAGCTTTCACAGAAAAGGCTGATCTACATTTAGCACAGATTTTGTGCTAAGCGTAGACCAAGCTTGTTTGTAAAAAACTAATACTTGTATTGCTATACCGTTTGGAGCTGCATCAGGAGATAGGGTGAGGTTTCGTGCGAGTAAAAACTGGTTTAAGACCTCCCCTCCCACTTCCCACTCCGTAGTTTTTCTACTGACTGTTTCAAGTTGGTTCCTCTTTTGAAGTTCTTCTTTGCGCGTCTGTGATTTCATATGTGGTGTTTGTTTTGTCCTTCTTTATTTGTTCCTCATCTCTCCTTCTTTTGGTGCCTCGGGAGGGCTGTGCTTCGTGATTGTGGCATTTCCTGGGTATCTTCACATATTTTTGCCAAATTGAAACCTAGTGAATAGTTTTGGTGTTTTGATATCCAGAAAAGCAAAATAACTCGCTAAATGTTTCGATACGAGTATCAGTGAAATCCAAAAACACATCTCTTTCTTATCCTTACCACAGTTATATATTTCAAACTGAGGAAATGTATTTTCGAACATGTAACCCACATTACGAAAACACGCCTATTCAAATATAGTGAAAAATTTCTACACCAAAAACTGAACGTTTTCAGATAAAAATTATGATACTTTTCATATTTCTGCTCAAAACATAGATTGTGGGTACTCGTTAGAACCGCCTCGCCGAGGCGGTTCTAACGAGTACCCACAATCTATGTTTTTGAGCAGAAATAAGTGAAATAAAGTATACCCCTGTAAACCCCAGTTTTACTATATAAAAGTGGGGTTTAATGGGGTCAAAAGTATATAGGTATGTTTTCGTGATAAGCAAAGACACATGTCAGCGTGTGCTTCAGCACAGTCTGATCAGTTAAAATGTAAAGCAATGAATATGATGTGGCACAATGATAACTGGTGATATATTGCGAGTCTACAAAATAGATGCTGCGGTTTAATTTATTTATTTATTCAAATTTTATGACATAAATACATGTATTTGACGAAAACAAATATACAAAAATGCTAAGGAATTGGATGAATGCCAAGGGATTGGATTGCTGCCGTTTAATCAATCAGGGCCCAGTTGTTCAAAGCATAGTTAGCTTATCGAGCTCGTTAGAGGTCAAAATTTTAACTGTTCTAGTAAGTACAATATCTAATTCACAGTAATTTTTGCTGAAAATGTGAGTAGCTTTTGCAAATGCAAAAGCTACCCACAATTTTCAGCAAAAATATTAGCGTATATGCCATATTTATGATCAAAGTTTTAATAATACGTTAACTAACGACATCGTTAGTTTCAAACAACTGGGCCCAGATTTTTAGTTAAACCTTTATGCCGGCCTCGGTGGCTCGGTCGGATGCGCGTCCGACTGGTGATCAGGATGTTGCGGGTTCGATCCCCGACGGGTCCGGCAACATTCTTTCGTCATGAAATATTTCCTACGGTTATTCTCTCTCTTCCGCTGATTCAAGAAGGGCACTTGTCAGTTTCTGGTGAAAGAATGTGCACAAATACTGGTTAACCGCATAGAGGACAAAGCCTGCCCAGGAAAAGTGTGGTTAGGGAAACTGACCGGCTCGACATGACCCTAATGGACTGACTGGACCGTAAAACCTCAACTCAATCAAGTTAAATCTTAAGAGAAATTAATCTTTACTATGTGGGCTAATTCAGCAAACGAAATATCATGATTTTTTTTTATAATTATTCCCAGAAAACAGGTTTTAGCACGTCATGCAAATTGTTTCCAAATGGAACAATTTGCTTTTTTCCCCAGAAAATAGGTTTTGACATGTCATGCATATTGTTTTCAATGGAAACAATTTGTATGGGATGTCAAAACTTGTTTTCTGGGAAAAGTAAGTTTTAAAATGCTCTGCTGAAAATTTTACCCGGCAACCAATAAAACAAAAGTGCAGAGTACAATTTCATAGTTTGGTTTTCTATTTCTTATTTCTTCACAACGTGGATATATATGAACCTTTACCACTCTGTGGGCTAATTCAACAGAGACAAATTAATGATAATTTCTATTTTTTTGCCAGAAAACATGTTTTGACATTTCATGCAAATTTTCTGGGTAAAATAAAAAAACAACATATTTAAAATGTCGTCTACTGGAATGTTTACCCAGACAGCTAAGCGTTACAACACACACACACACACACACACACACACACACACACACACACACACACACACACACACACACACACACACACTTATATATACAAAGAAATTTTATTCATCAACCGAATAATTGCCTATCTGTTGCAAATTAATAAATTCTTTTGAATAATACTTTCTTCCCTTGCAAAATGTGTATAGTACGAGGTTTCTAGACTAATTACACGTGTCGTCACGTGTAGCATAATTAGATTATTATATTTACAAAGAATATTTCGTGCGTGACGCAGCCCTTAATTTGGGTCGCGCAATGCGAACAAGTCTTTGCGCATATGCGGACAGCGAAGGCCCAGATCAGCCTGCGCATGCTGATCTGGGCCTTCGCTGTCCGCAAACAGAATTATTGGATACTATAGAATGTATCAATGGAGAGCAAAGGCTCGGATCAGACTTTGCGCATGCGTGGGATGCATCTGAATACGAGCATTTTGCGCATGCTTGAAGATGCATTTTCGCTTGGCGCGGGCCATTTAATTGGCTAAAGAGTTTTTATTATCCAATACAACATCACACAGCATTTCTTGTTAGTCCTGTTTTACAAGTTTACTTTTTCGAGGGCCATTCTAAAATCTTTGATCAGATCATCAGGGTCCTCCAAACCGATGCTGAAAACAACACAAATATAATTTAAAAAGACAGCAGTTGTTCAATTACAGTTAGATCTCTGGCAAAGCCTACGTTTATTTGGACTCAAAAAGACAGTGATTATTAGATCTCTAACAAAACGAAAGTTTATTCAGTGATTGTTCAATATCAGTTAGATCTCTGACAAAGCCGAAGTTAGCGTCACAGACATGCTAATATTTTTGTGCATTCGAATAACGAACGAATCATTTATCTTAAGATTAATGAAAACACTTTAAAGATACTTAAATTACATACCGTATTCGGCCTAATTACCGCGCTGTGCTCTTATTTTTTATTTATTTATTTATTTTTTTTGTTTGTTTGCTTTTTTTTTTTAATTTCTGAAAACGCTTGTAGTATAAAATATCCACCTGATAAGGGCACACTTTAAAGTAAGATCAGAAAAATGTGGGGCGAATTTGATGATGCTTACGAAATTATATATTTTTTTCTGATTTCCTTTACAAATGCATATGTTGTGGGTGTTCATTTGAATTGCCTCGATTTGTCAAGGCAATTCAAATAAGTATCAACAACATATGTTTTATAAAGAGATATAGATAAAAGTACACAGGTTGTAGTCTGAAGGCTATGGGATTATTTAATTGTGTGGTTATAGGGTTATGTGCGGCAATAAGGTTGAATATGGTAGTTTATAAAGTTATATACCCTTATAAAATCATATAGTCTATAAAACGCCGCAACAGCTTTGAAGCATGTCCGCTTAGCATGCGGGGGTGTCTCGTTCGATACTCAACCCAGTCAAGCCAGAGATTTCCAAAAATTGCTCTAGCTACTCTTTCCCTTGGCTCTCCCCATAGAGAAAATATTCTACATGGCTAATGTTATTGTGTGGAATATCATGGCATGTATCTTGGACACGATATCTCACACATATGCGCGCACGCACTCCCGGTAGACTCACTGAAACTGTCATAAGGAATATGCATACTAATCACAACGTGAGAAATCGCCTCCGTGGCTCAGTTAAATGCGCGTCCGACTCGTGATCACGGGGTTGCGGGTTTGACCCCGCCGGGTCCAGCAACATTCTTTCGTGGATATTACTAATTATCTTCCTTCTGCTGATTCAAGAAGGGAGTTGTCAGTTTCTGGCGAAAGAATGTGCACAAATACTGGTTAACCGCTTAGAGGACTAAGCCTGCCCAGGAAAAGTGTGGTTAGGTAAATCGACCGCGCTCGACATGACCCTAATGGGTTGACTGGGCTGTAAAACCTCAAGAGAAACAAAACACAAACGTAAGAAATCGTACCTTCTGATCTGACACGTGTGCCCAACCAAGACTCAAATCAGACTGCGCATCCGCACAGTCTGATCAGAATATCTGTTGTCCTCATGAAGAAACTTAGCAACCTTGGCTATCTAAAATGCGCTTAGTGAAGATTCTGATGAGACTGTGTAAATGCACAAGCTGACCTGATTCTTCGCTTGGCGCACATGTCCGAAGGTACGTTTTCTGATGCTGTGTCTCATATGTATGATGGCAATGGAGTTCACATAGGATTGTTCTTGCACACTGCTTATCATCAAAATACAGTAAAACCTCAATGACTCGAACACCGATGGCTCGTTTACCATGGCTAATTCGAACTCGTTTTTGAGTCCCTACGAAATTCTTCCGAGTACTAAATAAAAACCAATATTTAGTGAATTTTTCTTATTTTATCATGAAATTGTATGTTGTGTGTACTCATTAGAATCGCCTCATCGAGGCGATTCTAATGAGTGCACTCAACATACAATTATTGTGTAGAAAATCAAAAAAAAAAAAACTCCCTAAATTATTGTTATTTGCTTCCTGACCTGGCATCTTGATTTACCCTTAGTGGCTCGAACTACCCATGTCTCGAATAAATTTCCATAGTCCCAAAGGTGTTCGAGCCATCGAGGTTTTACTGTATAGCAAATAGTGAGCAAAGCTCACATACCCCCGGCCTTAGCTATCAGAGGTATGGTGAAGTAATTTTGTATATACAAATTTCCCTTCCTTTTGCATGCAAGAGATGGTCAAAAGAAAAGCATCTCAGCATCTTCGTTTTCAATTACATAACATACTTCACCAATGGCAGGGTTTATACAAGATTTTAATATCCTGGCTCTAATAGCAGTTGAAAGATCTGATTGATTTTTATGAGAAACAAAGAAAAATGGACAAATGAAGAGACTGATAAGCACGAGGATGCTCATTCTCTCTTACAAAATACAACTAGCCATATTCAATGTTTGTGCAATATTTCAAAATCCTAGGTGCGGTAGTTCCTGAGAAATCTTGACAAAAAATTATTGGAGAAAAAGAAAAATGGACAAATAAAGGGAATGATAAATGTGAGGATGCCTATGGTACAAGTAGTTATACCCCATGTGTTTACCAAATTTCAATATCCTAAGCTCAGTAGAAATCTCTGACATGGAGTGAGAGATGGAAAAAAGGGGGAAAAAGGAAAAAAGATGGCAAAATAAATTTCAGCATCGTTGTTTTCTTTTACACAATATACTTCAACCCTCAGTAGGTGTATACACAATTTGAAGACTTTAGCTCTCATAGAAGCTTAGAATTCTGTGACGAAAACTTTTATTGGAGAAAAAGAAAAAAAGACAAATAAAGGGAATGATAAGCATAAGGATGTTGAATCTCTCTAACACGATACAACAACTCATATCCAATGTTTGTACAAAATTTCAAAATATCCTAGATGCAGTAGTTTCTGAGAAATCTTTGCCAAACAATTTTATTAGAGGAAAAGAAAAATGGATGAATACTGGGAATGATAAGCATGAGGATGCTGATTCTGTCTTAAACGATGCAAGGAGTGATACCCAATGTTTGTACCAAATTTCAAAATCTTAGGTGCAGTGATTCATGAAAAACCTTTAACACAAATGCCCCTATGCATTATACTGGAAAGAGAGATGGAAAAAGGAAAAAAGATAAAAAGAAAGCAAAATAAATTTCAGCATAGTAGTTTTCCTTTACACAATATACGTCAACCCTCTGTAGGTGTATACAAAATTTAAAGACTCTAGCTCTCCTACAAGCTCAGAAATCTGTGAGGAAAAAATATAGGAGAAAAAGGAAAATAGACAAAGTGAATGATAAGCATGAGGACGCTGATTCCCTCTTACACAATACAATAAATCATAGCCAAAGTTTGTACAAAATTTCAAAATCCTAGGTACAGTAGTTCCTGAGAAATCTTTGACGAAAAACATTATTGGAGAGAAAAAGAAAATGGACAAATAAAGGGAATGATAAGCATTAGGATGCTGATTCTCTCTTACACGATACAACCCAAGTCATAGCCAATGTTTGTGCCAAATTTCAAAATCCTAGGTGCACTTGTTCCTGAGAAATCTTCGACGAAAACAAAAGTTAACACACACTGACAAACATTGTTACGGAAAAGACGAAAACTATATACCCCCTTACACTTCGTATGCCGGGGTTATAATGAAAGGGTACATACCTTATCCTTACTAAATTGTCAGTGTTGGCAACGCAACAACACTTCTTGGTGGTAGACTTAATATTTGCTCCAGCTGTCATAGAAGCCGGATGCAACACTTGTGTTTGTACGCCTCCTAAAGACAGCGCCAGCTGCGCAAGGTAAACATTCTGCAAAATGATATAGGGATCTAACATTCGCCAGGTTCCGAGGGAGGTGTTGAAAACCGAGATCGGAGGCCGCGGTTTTCAACACCTCCCTAGGGATATGGCGAATGTTAATGCATTGAAAAACCATGTTGGGTCGCTATTATTGCATAAAAAACTGAAAACATTTGCCACATTTCGCGTTATTTCTTGTACTATTTTGTTTCGCCTTTTCACCGATGTCTCGCGAACGCAATTTCCACGAACTATGCTCGTTCTAGGGCCTGACAGTACACATCTCGTAACGGCAGCAAATCTGTGGCCCCGATACGATCATATTGAAAGTTGCGTAGCCGTGCATTAACAGCGCGTGAATTGCCTTGTTAATACACGGCTTTTCGCCGGTTACTGCACGGTTGTTAATAGCGTGCGACACTATTTTTTATGGAATAATACACATAATTACAGAAAGAATGTTCAGAGGAACCAATACAAGATTGTTTGAGTTTTACGGTCCAGTCAACATTATTAAGGTATTACGTACCAAGCCGCTCAGTTTACCTACTCACACTTTCTCCTGGGCAGGCTTAGTCTTAACTTCCACCAGTAATTGAAAACTGCCCTTCTTGAGTCAGCGGAAGATGGAAAATGACCGCAGAAATATTTTTAACATCAATCTCCGCGAAAGTTGTGTGGCTGAGCTGGGATTCGAACTTGTGACCACTGTATCTACAGTCAGATGAGCTATCGACTATGCTATTGAGCTCCGGAGATCGCTTCAGTAACAATGGGATAATGGTATAGAAAACTTCATAAAAGATAAAAATAATGCAAATAAACAAAGCGGTATGTGAGTACGCATATGTCACACAAACGAATACGTAACAAATGTGTTACATACGCGTACACTTGTACTTATATGTAACAGTTATATATGCGTATGAATGCCACATGTCGAAATTTACACATGTGCAAACAATACGAAATCTTCATATCTTATAAAATTGCAAAGAAAGATCGATACTGTTGGATTTTGTCTTTGATACAGAATAGAAATTGTACATCAGACGCCGTGCTGGTCTACCCTGTTTTCTGTTTTTAAAGTCCAAGAGTCCTTTTTAGAGTGATGCTGGTCATATATAGTTAAACAGTGACGACCCAGAGAGATCCTGCAGGAGCGCTCTTGGGTCGTATTCATAAAGTATCTTGATTTGTGACATCCTTATCTTTGCATTTCAAAATTAGAGCTTGCGCGAACTTTTATGGCCACACCATTTTCTTTTTTCTTTTTTTTTTTCTTTTTTTTTTTTTTGCTGCCAGTGAAAATGTATTTTGTTTACTAGGAAGCAGAATTTTGTGGAAGTGGCAACAAAGGTTCCCTGAAAATATAAAGTTGGAGCATAAGGGAAATCTCAATTTGAGATGCTTTGTGAATTCAACACTTGAACATGGTCTGCACTGTGTGTGTACTATAGTATTGATACATACATATCTACAAAAGATTGATACATTTCAGATCATTGCAAATAGAATGACCAATTTTGTAAACTCAACATTGTAAGGGCTAAGTCATCCTCGATAGCTCAGCTTGCGAGACGGAAGGTCCTGTTTCTATTTCTGGGATGGGCAAACCAAAGACTTGAAAGCTACGATTTTAGCTGTTTTGTTCTACAAGTCACTCTGATATTTCTTACTAATTTTCGAGTTAATTGTTCCTGAGAGATGGTGGTTATGACGGCCATATTAAATTTCCAGTCGAAATGACTAACTATTTATTTTTTATCTATAAGTCGCTCCGATACCTCATACCAAGTTTCGAGTCAGTTGGATTTTTAGTTCAGGAGAAGGAGTTCAAATAGATTTTCAGGATGGCGGCCATGGTGACCATCTATGATTTCCGATCGGAACGATTTTAGCTATTTTTAATCTACTAATTGTTCCAATGCCAAAACTAAGTTTCAAGTCAATCTATTCCACAGGTTGGGAGGAGTTGTTGAAAATGTGAAAAGCCAACGGACGGATGGACGACGGACAACAGGCGACGGCATAAGCTGACCTGGAGCAAAACTCCAGGTGAGCTTATAATACACGTAATATATTACCTTAAATATAAAAGTTTGGGTAACATGCCAAAGCGTTGTTTTTGTAAATAGGGTCAAATAAAAACATGCATAGTAAGAAACAAATCGATCACAGTAAACGTTTCCGATATAATGACCGCTACTTCAAGGAATGAACAGATGTTACATATATGTATGGTACATACGAAAATCTCACACTAACTTGTCCCCATGTTACATATGCGTACAGTTGTACGCAAACGTAACACATTAACATTGTAATGCGTTTCATATGCGTACAGTTGAACTCATACGTAACAATTTGTAATTGTACGCATATGTAACACATTTGGTACGTATTCGTTTGTGTGACATATGCGCATTCACAGTGGTAGGATTCGCAGGCTGCCTCCCAGTCAGCATTCTACGTAAATCTATATCGGGCCGTCATCGGCCCGTCAGGGTAGCTGACGGGCCGATAACGGCCCGATGTAGATTTACGTAGAATGCTAGCTGGGTTCCCGGTTGATACAACGTGAAAACAGGATTTCTCAGGATGTATTTAAAATACGAACATCATTATTGGCTTTGATGAAAATGTAACAAAATACCAAGCTTATTACTGAAACAAATGTGCACCAAAGAGCTGTCACTTTTAAATACATATCAGAACTGACAATGGCGAAACGCCATAATATCATTAATAAGGTAACTCGGTAAAAATACATAAAGATGTATGGATACACTTTCAGGGGAGGGAACTCTGTCGAAAATGTTTTCCAACCCTTTTGAAAAGGATCTACTCTAGAAGGAAAGAATTTGCCTGGGAGCAAATTCTTTCCTTTTAGGGTAGACTTTTTTTCGGAAAGGAATAGAAACAGCTTGGACAGAGTTGCCGCCCTTGAAAATTTATCTATTCCACCTTAAATTTCTCACTAAATTTGTCCTTAAAGCAAATAGAAAGTCACAAAACCATGTCGGAAATACATAGACTGTATCAAATCGCCTTAAATATATCAGGGAACTCACGCACATAATACAAACATTACTTAATAATCCCGAGTATTAGGATATACAGACCTGAGCAAAACGTAGGGTCCCCAGATCAGACATCACAGAACATGACGTCAGATGAGGGTCTACACTGTTTGCCAGTCATCCGGCAGTTTTTCAGCCATATCAGCAGATAGTAAAATCTTGTTCGAAATTTAGGACAAATATGCAGATGTAGTAATATTTTTCGGTGGGTGTCAATGTCCCTGAAGAAGAATCGCAAAGTTCGAAAGATCTAGGATTCGCTTTTTTCTCCCAGCGGGGTTTGACAGAGAGAGAGAGAGAGAGAGAGAGAGAGAGAGAGAGAGAGAGAGAGAGAGAGAGAGAGAGAGACAATCAGTCAGACAGAGCCGATAACTGCAGGCTACAAAATGCAGATAACCTACAAAGAACTTAGGAGGTGCATTTGGCTATCATGCCAACGAAACCCTACCTGAATAAATTCTTTCCCACCCTCCACTCCACCTTTTATTTCTACAGCCATCATTCCACTAAAACCGTTCATCTGCTTCTTTGCCAGTTCGTGCTGAGGATGGGATGGCAATCCTGGGTAGCGCACTAATTTAACCTGTTAATGCAAAAAGTTTCAAGGCTTAACACTTAGCATGCTAGGTAAAATATCAGTTTACGACAAGATAACATATTTTTTCTTATTTTTCCCAGAAAATAGGTTTTGATATTTTATGCAAACTGTCTTCTTTGTGACAATTTGCATGAAATGTCAAAATCTATTTTCTGGGAAAAATAAGAAAAGCATCATCTGCTCGTCGTCTGCTGAATTAGCCAGAGAGTGGTGAAGGTTAATGCGTGAAAAATAGTAAATTGAGCTATCTCATGCAATATATTACATAACACAAGAAAAAGATCACTGTGTAATATGCGAACCACATAGGCCCAGTTCAGTCTGCGCACCAACATAATCTGATCAGGTTCTTCTCCGTTCATCCAGGGCTGTTGAAATGCCATGCCCGACTTTTCCAACTTGTCCCGTTTCCTTGAGGACAAGTAAAAAAATCAATTTACTTGTCCAAGGACAAGGACTTCATAGCTCTAGCTAAGAAGAAAATCTAGATTATGAGACATATTTTTTCTTATTTCTCAAAGAAAACATACGTTGTGGGTACTCATTAGAAGCGCCTCAGTGAGGCGCTTCTAATGAGTACCCACAAAGTATGTTTTCTTGAAGAAGTAAGAAAGAAATGTCAATTTTCGGGCAAGAAAATCTTGGTTGGGCAAGTGGATTTTGATCATTTACTTGTCCGTGGACAAGTAATAATGTTTGATAATTCCATGTATGTACGGGGCCTGATACAAAAGGAACTGGTGATGCAGGGTCCGAACAATTCTTACTTGTTTTACGTTTCGGGCGCAATCCTTCGAAACGAAAGAGATTATTTTTAAATAACGAGAGAACTCGGCCCATATCAAAATCGGTCCAAACAATAGTCGGCCTAAAACAAGGTCGACTCGGCTAAAAAGTCAGGTCCACTGGGCCCAAGTTTTGGGTCCACTCAGCCCAGCCAATGGTCCACCACGCCAAAAATTCGGGCTTACTCAGCCCATATAAAACCAGGCATATATGTCGTATTTTCTCGTAAAATTACTGTCGAAAGTCTTAATACCATGTCGAGAATATAAAACTTAGGTAGAATATTTGCAATGACATAATTAATCAACGTTTATGTGCTACCAATGATCCTTCATAATACACATGAACACATTGTTTGTGTTGAGGTTTTACGGCCCAGTCAACCCAATGGGGTCATGTCGAGCGCGGTCAGTTTACCTAATCACACGTTTACTGGGCAGGCTTAGTCCTCTAAGCGGTTAACCACTATTGTGCACGTTCTTTCGCCAGAAACTGACAACTGCCCTTCTTGAATCAGCGGAAGGGAGAGAATGACCGTAGAAAATATTTCATGATTAAACACATGAACACATACATTACGCAATTGGGAGTAATCTGTTCATGAGAATGCGATTTTTGGACGTCTTTTTTTTTTTTTTTGGGGGGGGGGGGGGGGGGGGGGGAGGGGGGGTCGATTGTTTACAATCGAGTCACAGTATACAAACGCCAAAATTTTCTTAAGGTAATTGTGCACGTGAATATCATTGACCAATGTAATCCAATCGCGCGTTAGACGAAATCCGGGTAACGGTTATTTATAGCCGCGCTATACTTGTCGCTCTAACGTCAGTGCGCTCTTGATAGAGGGTTATCTGTAAAACCTGGACTGGGACATTGGCAAACAGTGCAGACCCAGATCAGACGCCGCTGAACGCGGCGTCTGAGTCTGATCAGGGTTTGCATTGTTTGCTTAAATTATAAGAAGTTCAGGGTTGAATGAAACAGTCTTAAAGTCCTCGTTAAGGACCATTTTCCCAGCCTACACTCAGAGACAACCGACCCACTAGTGCTGTCAGTGCTTTGATAGTCCCGGGTAGAATTGCAGCTTTTCCTTTTAGAATCTATTTGGTAAGCTTCCTGTGTTCCCTTCACTCTCAGATTACACTTGCACGTATTAAAAATGTGAAAAAGCTCTTTTCCCTGCGATAATGTATTCGTGTGTGACGTTTAAAGCCCATTTATACCTAGTGTCTCATGAAAGGGACTCTGACAAACAGTGTATACCCAGATTAGACGCCGCATTTTTGCATGAAGAGAGAGAATTTCTCTAAAAGAAATAGTAATGTTAAAAAACCAAACCAGACACCCCTTAAACCGGAACTGAATCTGTCCAGAGAGAGCGGTAGGAGAGTCCATTAAGCATAAATAGGTAAATGTTACGTCGAAGTTCAGAAATTCGGTTACCTCTCAGATGCAGAGGTTTGATGGATATATACATAAATTAGAGACCTTTCGCATCCCACAAAAAAAAAAAAAAAAAAAAAAAAACGCATCATAACTTTTTTTTTTATCATTTTTTCATTGAATACAATAGTGATAGTCGTCCAATGTTGGAGCAAAATATCATCAGATTTAAATAGTTACTACTAAGTCATTATATATGTTGAGTATATAACAAGTAAATTATATTTTGCATTCCGATCTTTCAGTATTAAGCGAAATTGGACCACAGAGTAACAGAATTAGAATAATTGTGTATCTTGCAAATATCAAATGGATACATTCACCTATACGGAAGGTTGCTTTTGTGAAGCCATTGTAAATATAAGGTTCCGTTTTACTATAAATCCCCTATTTTGTGATATCACTAAATAGATTTTGTGATATCAAAAAATCGATTTGTGATATCACTAAATAGATAAGGTTATGTGATACTTAAAATCGATTTTGTGATATCACAGCATCAAATATGTGATATCACAAAATCGAATTAGTGATATCACTTAATCAAATATATTTTGTGATATCGCAAAATCGAATTATGATATCACTAAATTGATTTTGTGATATCACAAATTCGATTTTGTGATATCACTTATTCTTTTTAGAGATATCACTAAATAGATATGATTATTACAAATGGTATCTTTTTGGTGATATCACAAAATCGACTTAGATATCACTAAATATGAACGAATTCGTGATATCACTAAATCGAATTAGTGACATCACTAAATATATAGGATTCGCAAACAATGCAATGTTTACTCCCTTATAAGGATGCGGCCCCTGAGTAATTGCTGACAGAGAAGGTCCTAAAGACCAACGTCAAAGTGATATTTTAGCAGTGATCTTTTCGGGAGTCCTCATCGTTCCAAAAATTCCATGGGAATATGAATTTGTATCACAAAATCGATCTAGTGATACCACAAATTCATTCTTAGTGATATCACAAAATCGAATTAGTGATACACAAAATCAGTTTTGCGATATCACCAAATAGAGATGAATTTGTGATATCACTAAATCGATTTTGTGCTATCACAAATTCAGTCTTTGTGATATCACAAAACCTTTTTTGTGATATCACAAAAGCAAATTAGTGATATATCACAAAATCGATTTTGTGATATCACAAAATAATTAGTGGTATCACATAATAATGATATCACAAAATCGATTTTGTTTCATCACAAAAAGTGATCTCACATAATAATTAGTGATATCACAAAATCGATTTTGTGATATCATATAATGGGTTTAGTGATATCACAAAATAGAGGATTTGTAGTTAAACGGCACTTCGCATATGTATATACCTGCAACACTAGATACATATATGAACCGCGTCATGAAAAAAAAAAAAAAAAAAAAAAAAAAAAAAAAAAGTGTCTTCGGTCATATGCGGACAGCGAAGGTAGATCAGCCTGCGCGTCCAAATAGTCCGATAAGGGCCTTCACTATCCTCTAACAGAATCATTGGATACTACAGAATGTATGAATGGAAAGCAAAGATCAGGATGATACTTTGCGCATGCGGAGGATAATCTGGATATGAGCATTTTGCGCGTATTCGAAAGCACGTTTTTGCTTGACGCAGCCCATATAAGATTGCCGTACGTGACAGTATTTCTTACCTTGGGATGATTTTCTAGAAACTGGGCGACTTTCAGAGCGGTTGAACTATGTCTTGCCATGCGTATGGGGAGTGTTTTAATTCCTCGCAGTAGAAGACTGGCGTCATGCGCAGACTGAAAACAAAATGCCGCAACATCAGAAAACATACAGTCGAACCTCGTTATCTCGAACTCGCTTATTTCGAATTACCGCTTATCTCGAAGTGAAAATCTGGTGCCTGTTTTAACATGAAACTATGACAATAGGTAACAAAATAATGTGGAAAAGATTTATTTTCCACATTATTTTATATATATATTTCTAACTTCAGGGTTACATATTCATTTGTTAAATGTGGTTGTTCAATTTATTGTTTTCCCCACTCTCTCAATTCTGATATGTCGAGGTAGGGATATCTCGAAGTGTTTCAGTGAGTCCCTTGGAATTCGAGATAACGAGAGTCGACTGTACCTTTGGACATGTACCCCAAGAGAAATTTCGGATCAGCCCGGGCATTTGGGGTGGTCTGATCAGAAAGGTCATTTGACCAATTTGGATAGCCAAGGAAGCAAAGATTTTTTCATGCGGACAACGAAGACTCTGCTAATACTGCACGATTGGGGAGGTTGATTTGAATCTTCGTTGGGCGCACATGTCAGAAGGTCCCTTCATTCATGTTGCCAGTTACGGCTCAAATCGGTATATATAAAATATCATTTTATGGTCCGTTTACATTAGTCAAAATATTGAATATACCTTTGTGATTTACCAGTATTTCTTATCAATTTCAAAGACAGTTTACCTATATGAAGAAGGGCAGATTTATTGCCTTTCCTGGTCAAAAATTCTATTTACACATATGAAGAAGGGCAGATTTATTTGTTGTCATGTTCGAAGATTCTGTTTACACTTACGCAGAAGAACAGATTTATTTGCTTTGATCTTCACATACTCTGTACACGGAAGAGTAAATCTATAACTTTGCAGCTTCCATGACATTCCGTCTGAGATTCACACTCTGTGAGCTGTTGACAACTCTCGGCGATTGGTGGTAATGTTGTCCAAAATAATGCCAGGAGTTATCTAGCTGCTTCCATCCCCATTCATCAGGGCTCTCAACTTCTGTTTGACGTTGTGTCGACTGACTCCAGGAGTAGTCCATTACGTTAACAAGTCTATTTAATTGTGTAATGCATATCTCTGTTCGCCTTTATAATGAGATCAGGGATATGCAAGTGTATACATGTGCACGCAAGTGTATGCATTACTGGGCGGAATGCGACAGTTTTAAACCTTATTTCAATTTATTCCGTGCTTCCATCAATTATTGTATTGCGTAAGTCTTTTTAAACCCATTTATACCTACCTCATAAAAGGGCCATTGGGCTTAGTTTCCATGATTTAGCAGTTTATTTCGACTATTATCACAATCGTCGCGTTTTTTTTTTTTTTTTTTTTTTTTTTTTTTGTGTGTGTTATTTCAGTAACATATATATATATATATATATATATATATATATATATATATATATATATATATATATATATATATATATATATATATATATATATATATATATATATTTTTAATTTGGATTGATTTATGTGTGTTCACAATACAAATGCGTTGTTTGTACTTTTGCTTGATTTAAATGTTTTGATGGACGGAGCATTGATGACAGATGGCAATTGATTATAATCGCACGCCATCGAATCCTGAGCCTTCAGTTCCGTGAATAAATAATATAAATATGGGAATATCCTGGCCCCGATTTTATTAAACTTTTTCATGCTCAACTCAGCTGAGCATAAAGTTTTCTCTGCTTATAAGTATGAAAATGCCACTTAAGTTAGCTCACCACAAAACCTACAACAAGACCCGTGTAATCGGCAAACACTCAGATTAGCCTATACATCCACCCAATATGGTAAGGATTATCTTTTATCTCTCTTTGGACAGCCTGGAGGCTATAAAAAAATTAGAATTTGTTTTTCTACAAAAAGATAGATGTCTCCCCCCTTTTTGTGCCATATTGTATTGTACATTCAGCGAACATTTATATTAACTAATGAGATTCCAAGAGAAATAACCCTAAAAGTATAAATACAAGAGTTATGGTTCTTGTGCTTTGCATGTCGTCTAATGTTGATTGATATTTACATGAAGTTTCGTGAACGGTTTTCAAGTTATAGAGTGGACACGTTTTTTTTATGACAGACAAAGTTCAAAGGGAAATAATTCGAAAAGTAGAAATGCAACTGTTATGGTTCTTGCACTCTGCATGTCGTCTAATGTTGATTGATATTTACATGAAGTTTCTTGAAGATATCTTGAACAGGTTTCAAGTTATAGAGCGGACAGGATTTTGAGACGGACAAATTTCAAGGGAAACGACTAAAAAATATAAATGCCAGAGTTATGGTTCTTGCGCTCTGCATGTCGTCTAATGTTGACTGATATGAAGTTTCTTGAATATATCTTGAACGGTTTTCAAGTTATAGAGTAGAGTCAGTGGACACGATTTTGTGACAGTCCAAGGGAAATAATTCAAAAGGTATAAATGCAAGAGATATGGTTCTTGCGCTCTGCAGGTCATCTAATGTTGATTGATATTTATATGAAGTTTTGTGAAAATAACTTGAACGGTTTTCAAATTATAGAGCAGACGCGATTTTGTGACAGAGTCTAAGGGAATAACTCATAAGTATAAATACAAGAGTTATGGTTCTGCGCTCTGCGCGTCTAATGTTATTGATATTCATATAAAGTTTCGTGAAGATAGCTTGAATGGTTTTCAAGTTATAGAACGGACACGATTTTGTGACAGAGTCCAAGGGAAATAACTCAAAAAGTATAAATGCAAGAGTGTTGGTTCTTGCACTATGCATGTCATCTAATGTTGATTGATATTTATATGAAGTTTCGTGAAGATAGCTTGAATGGTTTTCAAGTGGACACGATTTTGTGACTTTTTGAGTCCAAAGGAAATAACTCAAAAAGTACAAATGCAAGAGTGTTGGTTCTTGCACTATGCACGTCATCTAATGTTGTTTGATATTTATATGAAGTTTCATGAAGATGGCTTGAATGGTTTTCAAGTGGACACGATTTTGTGACTTTTTGAGTCCAAAGGAAATAACTCAAAAAGTACAAATGCAAGAGTGTTGGTTCTTGCACTATGCACGTCATCTAATGTTGATTGATATTTATATGAAGTTTCGTGAAGATAGCTTGAATGGTTTTTAAGTGGACACGATTTTGTGACTCTTTTAGTCCAAAAGAAATAACTCAAAAAGTACAAATGCAAGAGTGTTGGTTCTTGCACTATGCATGTCATCTAATGTTGATTGATATTTATATGAAGTTTCGTGAAGATAGCTTGAATGGTTTTCAAGTGGACACGGTTTTTTGAGTCCAAAGGAAATAACTCAAAAAGTACAAATGCAAGAGTGTTGGTTCTTGCACTATGCACGTCATCTAATGTTGATTGATATTTATATGAAGTTTCGTGAAGATAGCTTGAATGGTTTTCAAGTTACAGAGTGGACACGATTTTGTGACAGAGTCCAGGGGAAATAACTTAAAAAGTATAAATGCAAGAGTTATGGTCCTTGCATTCTGCAAGTCGTCAAATGTTGATTGATATTTTATGAAGTTTCGTGAAAATAGCTTGAACGGTTTTCAAGTTATAGAGCGGACACGAGTGCGACAGACAGACAGGCAGACAGACGCCCGGGGGGAAAATATGTCTCCCAACCCTAAAGGGGTGGGGGCATAATAAATAAACAAACGAGTGAATAAGTGGGCCACAATATAATCAAGCTGCCGTTAAGGCATACGAACTAGGAAGGCCCAGATCAGTCCCAGATCAGAACATGCCTTTGTAAATTGTACTTGTTACAAACGTGTTCTTATTTTGCCTTATTTTTTTTTTATACGAAATCTTCCCAGTGTATAATAATCGCGTCACTTTGTATTCAAGGGAAATTAATATACTTCGAACTCATTCTTCAAACGCAGACAGTTATATTCCACTGAATAAAAGTATCGTATTTATTACCCTGAGCCGCAACGTGAGAAAACATACCTTCTGAAATGTTAGCCCAACGAAGACTCAATTAAGCCTCCGCCTCCAAGGGCTCTGATCAGTATTAGTTGCCCGTATGAAGAAACTTTGCATACTTGGCTATCCCAAATCCGTCCAGAGAAGAGTCTGATTAGACTGCTCGAATGCGTAGGCTGATCTGAATCCGTCTGTCCGCTGGGCGCACATGTCCGAAGCTGCGTTTTCAGACGTTGTCATTTACCCTAAATATTTGAACATCATAACTTCTTAACCCTTGTCATGCTGAATAAATTAAGATGCCACGCCCACTTCTAATTTTCAGCAAATCAGATTTCTTGATCCAGGTTGTTGATATAAGTTCACATACTGAATGACAAACAGTGCAGATCCAGATCAGTTGGCTTCTACAGAAGCCAACTGATCTGGATCTACACTGTTTCCAAAGACAGGTTATATCCGGGTTCAGCAGGACAAGGGTTAAGCACTGTACTTATACGTCTCCTAAAATTTGAATAGGCCCATTGATCTGTCTGGGCACCCATATCTGATTATTGATGTGGCCTAAGTGACCGCAAGTATCTAGTCTAGCCCAGACAACATGGTTCTTTCTGTGGCATAATTGTTCTTAACCCTTAAAATGCCAAGAAAACCTGCATCTGAAAATGTCATCTGTTTATGTCGTCTGGTGAATATCCTTGCAAACTTTTCAAACCTATTTTTGCATACAGGCGAACAGTGTGGACCCTGATCAGTCTGATCTGGGTCCACACTGTTTGCAAAAATAAGTTTTAAAATCACAAGCAGGTGACAAAGCAGACGACAATTGTTGTGATTGGTAGTTTAAGGCTTAAAGATAATTCCTTTTAGAATCTATTAACAATTGTTCCTCAGAATTAAGGTTTCCCTAACGTTAAGGTTGTAGATTTTAACTTTGGATAATTTTATCCTAAAATTACTTAAGTTGAAAGATTTTATTTCTGTTTAGTTAGATATGCGTAGAATTAGTCACATTAACTGGGTTAGCTTTCATATCAAGAATTTATGTAAGAATATAGATATGCGCGTTTAATGTAATCACAAGCCATTCTTTTAAAGACAGTCTGAACTGAGGAAAGATTGCGAACCTAATCCCTTATGATGAATGGATAAATTTCAGAGAGATAATTCTGTCGAAATGGTTTTACCTCTCCGCTGCAAAGGGGTCTACTACAAAAGGGAAACAGACGACACGGACGGATACATGATCCCATGCTACGCAGGCGACACAAAAAATTCTCTTACCTGGAGCTCTGTTTATTGTTCAGGTACTTACCAACTGTATACCCAGTGTACTTTGATAACGTTTCAATTTCTGCCAGTGCTTCACGTCCTTAAATGTGAGACATCCCGCGGTCAGATCACTATGCCCGCCCATGTATTTAGTGCTGAAATATAATAGGTCTGTTTGGCTCCAGAAAATAAGAGTACACCCTCTAGTAGCAAAGTCTTTCCTTTAAGAGTAGCCCCTATTTTGGAAGAGATAAATTCTTTCCTTTAAGAACAGTTCCTATGGTAAAGAAGCAAAATACCTTAGTTAGTCGTTGTCTCTTTTTTCTTACGCGTGTTACACACATGCGTAATGAGCGCTACGCCTATGACTGACACCTATAAGTCAATCTTTGATGTGCAAATCTGTGATCACTGAACCCAGATAGCATTCTACGTAAATCTACATCGGGCCGTCATCGGCCCGTCAGCTACCCTGACGGGCCGATGACGGCCCGATATAGATTTACGTAGAATGCTGACTGGGTGAATGGGTGATTGGGGGAAAGATATCACATACTGTCACTTACTACATGTATTGGGTTTATTTCTTTTGATTATAAGCAGTAAAGTTGTTCACATTGATTACGTTAACCACTAAGCATGCATTCTAAAGCATAATATCTATATTACATTCAACAACCATTGTATATCGGTTAACAGTTATTTTGTATTGTTCTGAAATATCTGACTAAACTACAACGTTTGACAGTTTGCAAAGCAAGTAACCATAAAAAGGCCTTGATGAAACAGTTTTAAACCAATGCTATATTTAGTAATTAATTTTGAGTCTTGACGATGAAATTAGAAAATGTTGTAGAAAGTTATTATAGCGATAGCCTTGTTTGAGAACTTTAGCAGTTAAAAGTTTATTACGGATGTTTAAACCATAAATGAAGTTTTGGTATCAGATAAAATGATACCAGTAAAATCAACCCTCGGTAGTCTTTACTACTACGCGTTCTAAGGCGATGGTTCTAGTGTTGTTCGTAATTTTGTGGGGCCTTGGGCTGCTTGCTGTGCATCCTGGTTGATATCTTATTATAGCGTTTAGTGGACCAGCCCTGACTGCCATTGTGGAAGAGAGAGCCGTTTGCTTTCGTTGGTTTTCCAGGAGATAAAGGTGAGGTTTCGCGCGAGTAAAACCGGTGTAAGCCCCCAGTAATTTTCCGTTAACCGTTCCAAGAAGATTATTCTTTTGCAGCTCTTCTTTCTTTATGTGACAATGCTTTCAAATGTGGCGTTTGTGTTATGCAAACTATTGGTATTCCGATGGGAACTAATTGTGTTCCTCTTCTTGCAGATTTGTTTCTTTTTTGTTATGAAAATGATTTCATGAAGTCTCTCTCACGGAAAAACCAGGCTGACATTAATAAGGCTTTCAATTCCACTTCAAGATACCTTGATGATTTATTAAATACTGACAATATTTACTTTGACCAAATGGTGGACCGCATATACCCTACGGAACTCCAATTAAATAGAACTAATTCTTCCGATACCGAGGCACCTTTTTTGGATTCGAATCTGTGTATATCTAATGGTACAGTTTCCACGAAAATTTATGATAACTGGACGATTTTGATTTTGATATAGTCAATTTCCCTTTTCTGGATGGCGATGTCCCCCGGCGTACCTCATATGGGGTACACATATCTCAACTTATTAGATTCGCCAGAACTTCTTCAAATCTTAGTGACTTTAACTGCCGTAATAAAGCCCTTACTGCCAAACTTCTTAGGCAGGGCTATCGTTATTTAAAACTTCGTAAGGCCTTTTCGAAATTTTATCGCAGACACAGTGCCTTGGTAGAAAAATACAACGTCAGTCTGAAAACACTTCTGCAACAAGGTATATCGGAACCAGAATTTGCGGTGACTCAGTGTGCAGACCGTTATAAAAGAATTGGCTATAGCCTGGATATTATGCGGCAGACTGCATGCCTAGTTATCAATCTAGTCATTGTTGATGGCTATGCTTCTCTCTTTAATTGCACGACGGTGGTTCGGGCCTCAAACTCAATGACAGCCTCTTCGTAAAATTTTAACCAGTGGGTTGGGGCTTGATGATATGTCTTTGGCTTGACCCGCCGTGGTTCAACTACTGGTTTTCATTTACTCTGGCACACAGTAGAATTAGCCATGAGTACTCGTCTTTGTTTATCAAAGTGATTAGTTCGTTTTTTATGCTTTCGCTTTGATGCATTGACTGAGGTGGAAGCCTTTATGCGAACCGATTTTTTATGTATTAGCATCGGGAACCTGGGTGAAGTTGGCCGGCTGTAAAAGTGCTTTAAACCCCACGGTGGTTTATTCTACTGACCGTTCTAAGGCGGTGGTCCCGGTGTTAGTCTTACTCTTTGTTGCTTTGTGGTTTATTCTACGAGGCGATTTGTTTTAAGTCTTGCCTTGTGTTATTTTGTTCTTGTGTTTTCCGTCCTTTTAGCATTGCGAGTATCTCGCTTGGGGAAGAGAGAGCTAATCTTAGTGCTTTTCGTACGTTTGTTCGATTTGCGCTTGTTTGGTTTTGTCTGTTTCTTCTTCCTCTTGGGGTCTGGGAAGGGCTGCGGCTTGTGACTGTGGCACTCCCTGGACTATTCTCTTACCTTTCCTAGTTGCACTATATCTCCTTCTTTTGGTGCCTCGGAATGACTGTGCTACGTGATTGTTGCATTTCCTAGATATCTTCTCTTGTATTTTTGTAACATATGTGCTGTCCGTCGTAGTTTGATTACTCTTCCTCTTGGTGTCATCGGTAGACTATAGCACTTCCTGGACATCTTCATTCCTATATGCCTTATTAATACACTCGAACCTCAATGTTCCTTGGGACCACGGAGACATGGGTAGTTCGAGCCACTAAGGGTTAATCATGGCGCCAGGTCAGGAAGCAAATGGCGATACTTTAGGGATATCTTTTCGATCTTCTACAAAGCAAAAATGGTATGTTGTGTGTGCACATTAGAATCGCCTCGATGAGGCGATTCTAATAAGTACACACAACATACAATTTCATGATAAATAAGAAAATTTCCCGAAAATTTTGTTTTCTTGAGCTATTGAAAGAATTTTGTACAGACTAAAAACCGAGTTCGAATTAGCCATGATAAAGCGCCATCGGTGTTCGAGCTATTGAGGTTCGTCTGTAAATGGTATTTTTTTTAAAAAATATCTAATATGATTAATTTTCAAATCAATAGATGAGCTCAGAGCTTGCTAAATTATTTTATAACTTCTTGACTTTTGTTTTACTCTATTGTAGCTGGTGTTGTGCCGTGTGGCGGCCGTAAAAATTCTCCGAGTACATCATCATAGTGCGGGTTATATTTTATTTCCTTTGGGATCATTGAGCCCATCCGCGTTATTTTGAAAATCAAAAACCGCTTAAGCCGATGCTATAGGGAGCGTATGTAGCCTCGCAAACTACAGTATTGCATAATACAGAGTGGACACAAATATATTACAGAATTCACTATTTTCAAAGTTCAAAGGGTCATAACTCCAAAAGTAGGACGGACGTATAGACGGACGGATGGACACGCAAAATTTCGGACGGTATGGCGGGGCATAAAAAGAGCGTTTCACAATTTCAAAATGATTATTATATCTCACCACTCATACCTCTCAAATAATTCACGTTACAAGGACGTCTTGGACAGTTATCATGTCATACAAAGTGTTTTGTGTAATTTTGAGGTTCAGTCCAATCTAATCGTCATAAAGACGAAGAAAACAAAATATAATGTGTTACCAGCTTTGAATAGAGACATCTATGCCATATTTGATCGCCTGTTGACATATGGGGCTACCAAAGGTGCAGTCTACCATTGTGATGACCTGATCTCCAAGGGAAGCGCCAAGCTTTCCAAATTCCTCAAGATCTAGTAGGGTCATGTTTGGATTACACGGGGTCTCTCCATACAGTATCTGTATAGTACAAACAAAACATAATGTGTATAGTACAAACCAGGGGCAGAGTCAGATGGGGGTTCAGGGGTCGACTTTCGGAGGGGGACTGAACCTCCCCACATCCCCCACCACACACACACACACACACACACACACACACACACACACACGTTCTTTGACTCCCAGTTTCATTTTCATGGGAAAGTTTAGACACATTTGATAAATTTGAGATACCGCATTTGCCCTAAATATTCACATCCCTTACTCTTTACCTTATACTTATCTTCAACAAGTCCACGACCTATGAGTGCGTGTAAAGTTGCTAAATGAATGGCAAACAGTGTAGGTCCTGATCAGACGCCGCGTTCTGCGGCGTCTGATCTGGGTCTACACTATTTGTTCATGCCTGTCTTTCCGAATATGTAGAGTAAGACGGTAATTTAATTAAATCGAACTCCCTTAGGAACCATACTGGATGCCCCCGCACCCCTCCTGCAAACAAACTGAAATTATCGTATGCGAGTGGCGTTATGAAACAGCTTTCCCGATCGTATAGACATACATACCATCAGTAACGGCCAAGAGTTTTGTTCTTCTTTGTCTAATAATACATAATTTTTAAGATCCTAAGATTACAGAAGTTTTTGTTTTAAAAAGTGCTTCTGCCACCCTCCCCGAGCTCCCCCTCTCTCATTGCTAAGCCTAACTCCAGTACGAAGTATATAACTAGGGCTGCGTTCAGTAAGGCAAAACGCTGGCGAGTGTTTTTCAAAAACTATTTTACATCTTCTGAATGATTATTGTAAAGCCGTCATGTTACCTCCAATTAGAGGGTAGCCGTTATTCTCGTACACAGGACTTGATGTTAGATAGAATAAACTATATCAGTAATTACTAATTCAATATAGAATCAAATGATATATTTGGTTACAGACATCTACCGCCATCTCGGTTGTGCCAAAAGACAGCTTGAGAGTAGTTTTGAGATGTTCGCTACCCTCCGCCGAAAACTGTCACAAGTGAACAGGAAGCTTGGTTTTGTTTTCTGAGTATCCGCTGACGTTTCGGCTGACTGAACACAGCCCAGATATTTCGCAGGAAATGTAGCATGTTAATTTATGGTATTCAAGTATGAATTTGGTTCACAGTGATGTTAACCCTTTCAGCCCTGGAGACCAAAGCATCTACTTTTGCAAACAGTGTAGATCCAGATGAGACGGCTCGTTACGAGCCGTCTCATCAGGATCTACACTGTTTGTCATTCTGTTTTTGATATTTGACTGATTTCACTATTTGCAACAGTGGATATGCCCCAATTCAAAGATAAATGCGTCTACTTTTGAAACTCAGGGGTGGAAGAGTTAAACTCAACTCAAACAAACAAAACCAAACCAGAATATGCATCTGTGTGAGCTTTTATTTCTACAGTCTCTAGAACTCCTCTAAGTGAAGAGGAATTGCCCTGACAGACACCATGGATGTACAGGCTGATCTTTGCCTTCGATGTTGACATATGCTCTGTTGATAGTAATAAGGCTGCGTTTGTATATCACGGCTCTTTAGCATTACCTTCGTATTTGGTCTTGTGCATTTTCTGTATTCTTCAACACTACAACCAGAAGTAACCCATGTAACTTCTACGCCAAATTTCGCTAAAATCTCGTCAAGAATGTCACGTGTACCGTGATACACTGGGTAATTTGCAACCTTAAAATAAAGAAGAAAATAGATTTGTAAATGGTGCCGTATATGTTGTCGCACCCGCTTTAGCAGGGCGACTTAGGCGTGCAAGTTTCCGTCCGTTCATGCGTCCGTCCATCCATCCATCAACATTTACCCTGGGTGTCTTGTGAGCGCAACTCCTTTTACAGGTTTGTACCGATCGTTTTGACACTTTGTATGTATTTTCTTCATGGTATGAGGATGTGCATGTGGTTTGGATATAATTGTTAGATCATTTTGTCACTTTTTCCACATTTTGAACTTAGTCATTTTTCACCCTCAATAAAAAGACAGTGGGTCTCTGAACAGTGGGTACCTCTTGTGAGCGCAACTCCTCTTACAGTTTTGTACCAATTGTTTTGAAACTTTGCATGTGTTTTCTTCGTGGTATGAGGATGTGCATGTGATTTGGATGTAATTGTTAGATCATTTTTGTCACTTTTTCCACATTGTGAACTTAGTCTTTTTTGACCCTCAATATACAGACAGTGGGTACCTCGTGAGCACAACTCCTCATATAATTTTACACCAATCTTTATGAATTTTTGCACATGGTTTCTCCATTGTCTGAAGTTGTGCATGTGCTTTTGATATAATCCTTGCATTAATTTTTGTCACTTTTTTCTACTTTGTGAACTTTGTCATTTTCTGACCTCAGATGTATAGATAGTGGGTACCTTGTGATTGCAACTCCGCATCAATTTTATACCGGTCTTTTTTGAAACTTTGCACATGTTTTCTCCAGGGTCTGCAGCAGTGCATTTGGTTTGGATATAATTTTTGGCACTTTTTCCACTTTAACTTTGATATTTTCTTATCTCAGATTTTATGAAAGTGTACAGACTGTGGGTACCCTTTTGAGCGCATATATGCTTTCGATGAAATTCCTATATTAATTTCTTTTACCTGAAACAAACATTACTTTTTTGGGGGATGGAGGTTGGGGTGGTGTTGGGCAGGTGCGACATCAACTTCACCGAAGTTCCATCTATATTTTTAAACATTCGAGCACCTTATCCTGTTACCATAATTCTGCTATATTTTGAACGAGTCTTTTTCACCTGGTGAAAATATTGTGACGGAATTTCAAACAATGTGAACCCAGCAGTTGATCTGGATTTACACTGTTTGATCAAGCTTGTTATGGTAAATGTGCGGCAACATGGTTCGCAGCAGGAAGCGCGATTACTCATGGTAAAATGACTCAGCTAATAACAAAAAACGAATGTGCTACATTGTTTGAAGGTAAATGGACTACACTTTCAAGGGAGGCGACGCTTTAAAAAATGCTTTGTTCCCTCTTGGGAACAAATTCTTTCCTATTAAGAAGGAGATTGGCATGGAGTAAAGCAAAAAGGATGTCAAAACAGACAGTCTCTGATCAGGTCTTTCGATATCCGGTTTCAGGATGCGCAAACTGATCTTGGCGTTGGCTGTCCGCATATATCCACATTTCCCGAAGAGGTATTTTTGCATGGCAGTGCTAAAATATATTATGATTCATTTAAATGATATTCTGTAAGTAAGCATATTATATCTAACCAAATCCAAAGCTTACGTTTATTTGATAAAGCCATAGTATCATAATTTCACTCTTCGGGCATGCTCAACTGCGAACTGCATATGCTCAGACCAGAATGGGAAGAGTGATCCCAAGCAAAATAAGTAACACCAGCTGCAGTGATGTCTAATAAAATCTACAAATACAGTCGACTCTCGTTATCTCGAACTCCAAGGGACTCTATGAAACACTTCGAGATATCAGTACTTCGACATATCAGATTTGCGGAACTGAGGAAAACAATTAATCGAACAACCACCTTTAACAGAATGAATATGTAATTTGACTCCTAAGTTAAAGATTTATTGAAAATATTGTGGAAAAGAGGAGAAATTGCTCCTAAGGAGCAATTTCTCCTCTTTTCAACAATATTTTGTTGCCTGTTGGTAGATCTCTGTATTAAAACAGGGACCAGATTTTCACTTCGAGATAAGCGGTTATTCGAGATATGCGAGTTCGAGATAACGAGAGTCGACTGTATTTCCCTAGGAAACCCCAAACATACAGACGAATAATAATATGCCATCAATGTAGTTGCAGAGCTGCATACGGCCTCTAGCGCAGGTTTAACTTTAGACTGAATAAACTCCCCCGCACTATATATCGGATGAGTCAAATTTCAATTTTAGGTATGTCAGGCTATGTGATTTAGATATTCCTAGTGAAAAATGGCTTGACTATTTGCAAACAGTGGAGACCCTGATCAGACGCCGCATTCTGAGTCTGAACTGGGTCTACACTGTTTGCTCGATGGCTCACTTGGATACGCGTCCGACTAGTGATCAGGAGGTTACGGGTTCGATTCCGCCGGGTCGGCAACTTTCTTTCGTGGAGATTTGATCAGGAAATATTTTCTACGGTCATTCTCTCCCTTCCGCTGATTCAAGAAGGGCAGTTGTCAGTTTCTGGCAAAAGAATGTGCACAATACTGGATAACCAGAGGACTAAGCCTGCCCAGTAAAAATGTGGTTAGGTTAACTGACCGCGCTCGACATGACCCCATTGGGATGACTGGGCTGTAGAACCTCAACACAACAACAACTACCCTTTTCGGAGTCACCAGACGAAGGCGCAAATGAGCAAAATATAGAGAAAAGCAACCCGGGATAGGCTACTATCAAGGTTCGCTGGGTAACATATGGAAAGAGAATTTTAACTCTTGTCATACTGAATAAATTAAGATACCACGCCCACTTCTAACTTTCAGCCAAACAGATAGCTTGATCCAGGTTGTTAATATAAATACATATACTTAATGGCTAACAGTGCAGATCCAGATTAGTTGGCTTATTCTGATGCCAACTGATCTGGTGTTTGCAAAGGCAGGGTATAGCCTGGTTCAGCACGACTAGGGTTAAGAACCAATTTGTGAATATCCTATGTGCAGTCTAATACAGTCATATGCATTTCACCTGTTAACTCTTTGCATGCTGGGTAATTTTGCATGCTTTTTTGTCATCTGTGGATTTTTTAAATTAACATTTTCAGACAAAATTTTTCAGGAATACCATCAGAGTGTCAAAAAGTTTGGATCCAGATCAGGTCCAACGTTTTGTCGGGCCTGTCTGGGACCAAACTGTTTGCAAAGGTTATCAGCAGACGACAAAAGTTGCCACTAGCAGGGAAAGAGTTATGAATACATTCCAAAGGTTTTTATAGCTGTGTCACTATCAATAATCATATAAGATACTGACTTCGGCTTAAAACACTGCGTTAATTAACGCTCTGCATGCTTGATAAAATTTTCAGCACACATTTTAAATATTGTTTTCAGAAAATAGGGTATGACATTTCCGCAAATCGTCTCCTTTTCATGAAATGATAAAGCCTATTTTCTTGGAAAAATGAATTTGTCCAAAAAGTGATGAAGGTTAATTACGCAATATAACCATATGATTACATTTATAGATTTATTAAAGTAAACATGATTTGCACCCATACAGTGTGATCATGGACTGAGAAAATCATATTGTTGTATTGCAGAGTTATACCCCGATGTTTTGTCATGTTCAACATTGTATTAAAACTCAGCGCAGCTTTCTTTTGGGAAGACATACGTATAATGTGGTGTGGCAGGGACACACATCGTATTCTTCGAAACTATGATCTACTTACCACATGGTCACCGGCTTTCAGGAAAGCAAATAGAGCTGCACTGATGGCTGCTGTGCCAGAGGAAAATACCAGGGTACCAGCACCGCATTCCAGCTCGTTGATCACGCATTCTACAGCATCACAGGTTGGATTTCCCAGTCTCCCGTAGATATAACCTGACTGAAAGATATTGATACAAAATACCATACCGAGGCAAATGAAGCCAGACAGAATATCGGGTAAAATTTTCAGCAGAAGACATATTGAAATTTTTTTCTTATTTTCCGAAAACAGGATTTGATATTTCATGCAAACTGTCTCCAGTTGAGACAATTTGCACGAAATGTCAAATTCTGTTTTCTGGGAAAAATAAGAAAAAAATATCACCAATTTGTCTGGGCCCAGTTGTTCAAAGCGTCGTTAGCTTAACAAGCTCGTTAAGGATCATTTCGTTAACTGTTTTAGTGGATTCAATACACAATATTCTGATATTTTTTGCAGAAAAAATGTGAGTACCTTTTGCATTGCAAAAGCTACTCACATGTTTTCAGCAAAAAATTTCAGCATATTTGCGTATCACTCGATGTAAATTTTAACGAATCGTTAACTAACAACATCGTTAGCTTTGAACAACTGGGCCCTGGAGATTGGTAAAGGTTAACAGGACAGGATACACGTGGAAATGTTCTGTCAATCTTTACAAGAGAGGCAACATGTGTGGATCCCTCGTCGTTTTCCTTTACACAAAGCACCATCTGGAAAGGGGTTTACTCTAAAATGAAAGAGTTTGTTCCCAAGACGAGCAAATTCTTGTCTTCTAGAGTAAACCCCTTTTCAGAAAGGAGGGGCAACTAGTTCTGACTGTGTTGTCTCTTCTGAGATTATCTTCAACGCATGATGCTGAAGTAATGCTTGAGCCAGACAGAATATCGCAGTACGATTGAAATATTTTGTCTGTTTACATCTAATACTGGAGAAAGTCTGTATAAAGCCAGAAAGAGCGTCTTATTACTGAAATAATAACACTAATTGGTTGTAATAAAACGTGCTAAGAAGGCCAGAAAGTAATTGCTTTTGAAAGGTGCATCTTTTTTACGTATTCGTGAATTGCACTTAGACAGTCCTCTTTGGATATCTGTTAAAGAAACTGATATATAGCGGTGATAAGAGAACTTTTGGACTTATATTTAGTCCAAAAGCATTTTCTTAAGCCTTGGAGATAAAAAAGAAGTCGCATGAACTCGGGTCCGGTGCGTTAGGTGGATGGCTCACATGCACGTTTTCAGATGGAAAAAAATCCTTAACATCCCTTCACCTGCATGTCAGAGAAGTCGTTGTCATGAATAAAATGGACCCCTTCATCATTTGCTTGGGTGTTTCTTATTGTAGAACATTTTCTCTTTCTTCAGTACAGAGTTCTTACAGAAGCATCCAGTGACTCTGTGACCAGATGGACAAGGCACTTGAGCAACTGGCCTGCTAAAATTAATAAAAGGGTTATTTTCTTTGTACTTATGGTTCTCTTGGTAATGCATGGCATGATCATAACTGTCAAATATGGTTCACATCACATCACTGGTTATGGAGAAAATGCAATTTAACTATTTTCCCATTCGAAGTCTGTGGGAGCTTTCTGTTGCCATGATATTTTCGTTTCCACCGTTTGTTATTAGCCCTTCTCTGAGCAGGGGCGTCGCCAGGAACTTTATGAAGATGAAGGTTGCTAATAGAATCGCCGAAATTTCAGCCGAAGCACAGCATTTCCTACAATACTGCATGTGCGCCCAGCGAAAACTCAGATCAGCCTGTGCATACACACATTTTAAGCGGAACCTCTATTGTTCGTCTCATGAAAGCTTGGATGTTTCGCTAATCAGTGCAAAGCAATGACTCTGATCAGTCTGCGCATTTGCGCAGGCTGATCTGAGTCATTACTTAGTGGACATGTCCTCTAGTAGGAAATGCTGTGCCCCGCCCATTTGATGGCATATGAACAAATTTTAGGTGAAAATAAGGTTAAAATTGCCATATTTATGTTGAAGCCCGAGTTTCATAGCTTCTGGCTGGCTACGCGCCTGTCTGAGGCTCAAACGTGCGCACCGAGGTCTCGTCATCTGTTAGCAAGTTATAAATAACCCTACTATTCGTTTGTTGGTCTTGTGTCTTATTTATTTATTTATTTTATTTTACTTTATTTTTGTATTTTTTCGAAGTTCCCTGGCATATTTATGCGCTGTTTCTTTTGCTCCTCAGCGAGAAAATGAGATACCCACGTAGCAAAAATCTTTCTCAGGTGGAAATGCTTCTCTGGAATCCTTTGCAAGCTGTCTTCTGACATTCCAGTACTATTGACTATATCTTTCACCTACAGTCGAGCACCCTGTTCTACAATGTATTCAGCCGCTAGCGCAGCGATTTTTGCCTTGGTCATAGATGATTAAGATATAGCGTGGCGGGGTCATATTAGTGAACCTTTTTTTTTTTTTTATCTGTTAGCACAAACAAACAAATGAGCCGCAACGTCAGAAAATAGCGTTTGCACAGTCTGATCAGAATCTTCAATGAAGATTCTGATCAGACTGTGCAAACGCTATTTTCTGACGTAATTTTGGACAGCCAAAGATGCTGACTGCGAGGATGCGCGCGCACGTGTCAGAGGGTACGTTTTCTCACGTTACGGCTCAAGTGATCATTCACATTTCATTTAAAATTCGGTTGAATTAAAACAATTATTTTGTCGATTCGGAAGTTAGCCCCACTGATAATTCGATTTCAGAACCTATTGTAGAATTCTCATGTAACTGATAATTCAATAACAAATCCCTTATAGAATGTTCAAGGTATTGATAATTCGAATACAGAACCTCTTGTAGAATTCTCAAGTAACTGATCATTCAATTACAAACCCTTTGTAGAATCCTCAAGGTATTGATAATTCAATTACAGAACCTATCGTAGAATTCTCATGTAAATGATAATTCAATGATAATTACAAACCTCTTGTAGAATTCTCAAGTAATTGATAATTCGATTACAGAACCTCTAAAAGAATTCTCAAGTAACTGATAATTCGATTACAGAATCTCAAGAAACTGATCAATTACAAACTCCTTGTACAATTCTCAAGTTATTGATAATTCGATTGCAGAACCTCCTATAGAAGTCTCCAGTAACTGATCAATTACAAACCCCTTGTACAATTCTCAAGTTATTGATAATTTGATTGCAGAAATTCTTGTAGTATTCTCAAGTAACTGATAAGTCGATTACAGATCTCTTATAGAATTCTCAACTGATAATTCGATTACATTGTAGAATTCTCAAGTAATTAATAATTCAGTTGCAAACCGCTTGTAGAATTCCTAAGTTACTGACGATCGATTACAGAACCTCTTGTAGAATTTCGAGTAATTGATAATTCAATTACAAACCTTTTGTAGAATTCTCAAGTAACTGATAATTCAGTTATAAACCTCTTGTAGAATTATCAAGTAATTTATAATTACCAACTTCTTGTAGAATTTTTAAGTGATTTATAATTCAATTACAAACCCTTTGTAGAATTCCAAGTAACTGATGATTCTATTGCAAACCTCTTGTAGAATTCCAAGTAACTGATAATGGAATTACATACCTCTTATAGAATTCTCAAGTAATTGAAATATCGATTACAAACCTCTTGTAGAATTCTCAAGTCACTGATAATTCTATTACCTTTCCATTCCTGAGCAGTAATATCCCTTCTGCACCAGCATACGGCGTTTACGTTTCACAGTTGATCAGTTATGCCAGAGCTTGTTCAAATTATCAGGACTTCATGGAGCGTGGGAAAGTGCTCACTACAAAGTTGTTGAGCCAGGGGTATAAAAAAACCAAACTGGTAGCAACACTTAAGAAGTTCTATGGGAGACATCATGACCTGGTCAATCCCTACAATGTGGCAGTTTCCAGAATTGTTTCTGATGCTTTTGCCAATGACGCCCCATAAGTAGACTTCCCAAATCCCGGACATACGCTTCTACCGATATTTCCTTTCTTTAGGCCTATGGGCACGGTGGGCGAAGCTTGCTTACCAGGTAATGCTTACTATCCGCGGACGCCTGATTACACCCTTTCTTCTGAGGTCCATGTCTGTTGGTTTGAACATTCTGATTCGTCATTCGTTTACGAATTTATGAGTTTGGATTATGGCTTAGGTACCATGACCGCAACTACTTACAAACCTCTTGTATTACAAATCTCTTGTAGAGTCCCCAATTAATTGATACTTCGAATACAAACCTCTTGTAGAATTCTCAAGTAACTGAAAATTCAATTATAAACCTCTTGTAGAACTCTCAAATAACTGATAATTCAATTGCAAGCATCTTGTAGAATTCTGAATACTTCAGTTACAAACCTCTTGCATAATTCTGAACAGAGCTTATAATTCTACTAAACGGGGCTATCAGTTCCTCAGTATAGGTGCGCAACATATAGTGTGCGGGTTCCTGTCATCTGACTGGCTGCTGACTGAGAGTTTATCAGGAATACAATCTAGTTCTCTTAAAGAAACTGATATGATAATAGCTTTCACCTCTACAGTACTTCATTAAATGTTTTCAGAAATAATAATTACACATGCCAGTTGCACAGTCAAAGAAAAATATCAATAGACGACATTTTGAAATATTTTTCTGATTTGTTCCTAGGGAGACAGTTTGAATGAAATGTCAAATCCTGTTTTCTGAAAAAATAATAATCAAATTGTTGTCTGTTGAATTTTCCCTGAGTGTGCTAAAGGTTAAACTTGAAACCATTTCTTAATCTGATATTAATTTAAAGCAAGGGCTATACAAACCCATTAATCCTAATCACTGCTGAAGCCAGCTAGCCAGTGATATGGCACATTCATCCTGTGAGTCGTTTCGAGGGTCATAGCCCAGTTAGTAGAATTGTAAGCCTCGATTCTGAAGTAATTGATAATTCTTGTACAAACCTCTTGAAGAATTTTCAAAAAATCATCAACAGAAGGTATAATATAGGTTGATGAGTGAACAATTGGTTGAACCAATGGCTCCCCAGCTGGTGGACGGAAGCAGGCCGACGTGGCCCTAGTGTCTATTGACAACTCCTGTAATCTCAGACCCTCTGGGCCGTCTTCCAATGTAGACTTCGCTGGCTGCCACGATTCGCTGTAGAGAAAAATTAATGAAACAGATCAAGTATTCGGTCATATGCGGACAGCGAAGGCCCAGATCAGCCTGTGCAAGCACCAAGGCCTTTATTGTCCACTTATAGAAATATTTGATACGGTGAAATGTATCAAGCGAAGAGAGAGATTCAGGTTAGCCTGCGTGAATAAAGTTAGATCAGAATCTTCACTGGGCGCATTTTGAATAACCAGCGTTGCAAAGTTTCTTGATGCGGACAACGAAGACTCTAATCAGACTGCGCGGATGCGCAGGCTGATTTGAGTCTTCGTGGGGCACACATGAACGGTACATTTTTTTTTTTTTTTTTTTTTTTTTTTTCACGTTTTGGCTCTTATATATGCTTAAAGGCACATTTTTTCTTGACACGGCCCAAATGATAAACTATTCGGGCCGCGTCACGCGAAAAGCGTCTTAGGGGCCTGCGCAAACAGTAAAGATCCAGATCTGGCTACAAAGCCGGACAATCTGATATGTTTCTTTAATAAAACACCTATATGTTCTGCAGTTTCCTGAAAGCGGACCGCTTCGATCATACTGTTCGTATGTGCAGGCCGTCCCTATATGCTCTGAAGATTTGCACAGGTATTTGTATTGGTCTGCATTGCAGGGCTGAAAGGGTTGAGTGCGAACTCAACAAGCCCCAACACTCTGTTTGAAGACTTCGTGAAAGGCTTTTCAGCATTGTAGAAGACAAACAAAATTTCCATCATTTAGGTGAACAACGTACACTCTAATCGGTATCTGGCCATACGAAGGTCGATCTTGGTTTTCACGGTTTGTAGGCTTACATGCGACAAGTTATAACCAGATCAGTCATTCTGCCGAGACTCATCCAGACGAGAGTTTGTTTTAATCTTTTGTCTAAGACTTCGAAAAGCAGGAGTAGCCGATACCCGACTATTTAATCTTTCCCTTTGGACGCCCTAATTCAAAGGAAATAGCTTTATGTCAAGGAAATATCTAAAGAAACTCGGGTGTCTCTCACGAAACAGAGCGCAAGACGCACCAGTCTAGTACGTGCGCGATAATTTTTTGTAGGACATTGAAGATATGTAGAGCGGATAACTCAGTAGGTTGAAATTCAGCGCCTAGTTGTTCAAAGCATCGTTAGCTTAACGAGCTCGTTAGTGGTCAAACTGTTAACTGTTCTAGTAAGTAGAATATCTAATTTACAGGTATTTTTTGCTGAAAAAAAATGTATGTAGCTTTTGCTAATCAGATTTTTCGGCAAAAGTATTAGTGTATATGCCAATTTAATGATCAAACGTTTAACGATACGTTACTAACGACATCGTTTGTTTTGAACAACTGGACCCAGTACCCTTGTAACATTAATTAATGTATTGCACCAGGGCGCGGTCCGATTCCGCATCCAAAATGCTTAATTTATCGTATAGCTATAAGAACCTTACCTCATTCTGTTTCTTGACTGTAGCCTGTATAAAATACGAACAAATTATATACTGAACAAAATATGTTATAGACAATTTATTTTTTTTATATTTAGCATGCTTGGTAAAAACTTCAGCAGACGACATTTGGACACAGTTATCTTAATTATCTCCAAAGACAATTTTCACGCAGCCAGAATGTCTACTTTGTTGCTTTCTTGTCTCTGAAATACAAACCCAGGGCAGGAAAATCAGTTTTGGCGAGGTGAGAGGAAAATATTTTCAAGTGTTATCTCTTCGTTATAACTATTTTTTTTTTTTTTTCAGTATAGCTTATCTATAATTTTTTCAGTATAATTTATCTTGTTTTATTCAGCTCAGTATTATATTGCATTCAAGTACCATAACCTGAATATACTAACTAAACAAGAAGTATCTTTAAAAAAGACAATTGTCGAAGATGAAATAAAGGGTTGGTGAATATAAAAGAAGTTTTGATAAATCATGGGCTCTATCTTTCATACGCCGTCACACGATAGTGGCGAGGTGTAATGGTTTTACGTTGGACGTTTGTGTGTCCGTTCATCTGTACTCCGACGCCATGGTGAGGCAGATGGGTGGCTAAAACTTTGGACATTTTGACACTAAAGTACTTGTACTCAGGTAAAAGTGTTCTTTATTCCGACAAATGTGTACTTAAGTGGCAAAAATTTGCTTTTAGGTGGCATTCGTCTGTTCGTCCGTATTCTCGTTTCGGGACGATAACTAGTAAATATTAATGAATTTTCACCAAACTTTATATGTGCAACATTGTGGAGGTCTGGTTTGGGATCGTTAATGGGCGAATTTCGTCATTTTTTAGCATTGTTATCTGCCCACCAGACGATAGTGGCGGGGTATTAACGTTTCAGGTTTATATTTGGTTTTCGTTTTTGTTGCGAAAAAAAAAGCAATCTGAGCAGCTAGATACTTTTAGTACGTTGTACCGTAAGGTCCGGGAACCAATGCTGGCTTACACATAGCCCGTGCATTCAATCAGGCAGGTTTAACCCATGCCATGCTGAATAAATTAAGATGCCACGTCGACTTCTAATTTCCAGCCAGTCAGATTACTTGATCCGGGTTTTTGATAAAAATTCACATATTTAATGACAAACAGTGCAGATCCAGATCAGAAGCCAACTGATCTGGATCTACACTGTTTGCTAAGACAGGGCATGTCGTGTTCAGCAAGAGAAGGGTTAAGTTTCGTTGGGTGAATTTCTAAAGCAACTTTGCACGGTACGAAAGACTGAAAAATCCATAAAATTTTGTTAAGTATTTTTAAACTACTGCGTTTCATTTTGATAATAAATACCATATAATTCGATCTGAAATAGTATAAAAATGGGGTTATTACCAAATTTAAAAATGGTTAGCAGAATTTTAAAAATAGAAATGTATGTTATAAAGTGGATTGCATATTCCACTGCAAACCTAATCTTAATATGTGAGCCAGAGCATGCAACCCCTACAATAAGACCTGTGCGACAAGCGAAGACTCTTACCAGACTATCCGTGCAGTCTGATCAGGGTCTTCGCTGATCGCATGTGCTTTCTACAGCCTCAAGGCTATTCAAAGAGGAATAAACGAGAACCCTTTGCGTACTGAGTGGATATACAGGTTAATCTAAGTCTTCGCTGGTCGCACAGGTCTTATTGTAGGTTTGTTGTGGCTGGATCATATCTACAATGCTGGTGGAGTGACAGATACTGGGCGAAGACTGTTGGAGCTCAGCCTACACTATTTGTGTAAGCATGTCTCTCCGAATGTTGGAGCTCAGCCTGCACTATTTGTGTAAGCATGTCTCTCCGAATAAATAAGGCGATTGAATACAGTTGGTAGACTTCTTGCATTTTTTGACAAGGGTGACGACTTTTCTGACCCGCCTGTTTGATTTTCTTACACCATCCCCTTCTGAAAAGGGGTCTACTCTAAAAAGAAAGAAATTGCTCCCGGGTGGGGGTGGGTGGGGGGAGCAAATTCTTTCTTTTTAGAGTAGATTACGTTTGAGAAGGGAGCAGAATCAAATTTGACAGAGTTCTTATAAAAGTCCATCAATTTTCTTTAAGGTAAAGTTTGTAACATTACCATATTCCCATAACACACGCACTAATCGATTATCAGTCCTGTCATTGTGATCGATAATCGATTAGTGATCACTGAAGATTTGGTCATAATTTTATCTGTCTGTCTGAGCATGACTCTTACCATATGTTATACTTTACCGACATATTTGGATAGAAAGGCCAGAGCAAACAGTGTAGACCCAGATGAGATGCCGCACAGCGGCGTCTCATCAGGGTCTACACTGTTTGCCAATCATCCAGTTATTTTAAACACAATATTGGGTAGTAAATCGTCCTTGTTCAGATTTTAGATAAAGTATGGTAAGGAGTTGAGGCGTCTGAATACTAATGGTAAATACGGTAAAGTAACAGACAGAGAAATCAAATGATCGATTATTAGCACATCAAATCTTTTCAGTGGAATTTATCGATCAATTAATCGATTATTCGATTAATTGTGCCAGCATTAACATCCACTGAATAAATGCAGTGTTTCTATTCATAGTTAAGATAATTAAGTAATCAGTTTCGTTATTATACAATGCAATACAATATTCCTTTATTCGGCATTAAACATTATACAATGTTATATAGCTTACAAAATACAGTGTACAGTAAAACCTGTGTAAGACAGCCACCTTTGAAAATGACCTTAGTGGTTGATGTGGAAAGGTGGTTGTCTTATAAAGGTACATGTCGTGTAATTTTGCTAGCAAAATTACATGACATGTACCTTCATAAGACAGACAACTTTTTTCCACATCAACCACTATTTAAAGTCAGTCTCGAAGGTGGCTCTCTTACACAGGTTTTACTGTAGTGAGAAATACATTTACAGAGGAGCAATCTAATCTCATGAATGACAGTAAGATAGTAGAAATCAATATAAGACAGTCTTAATAGAATAATACAGAAAATAGCAAAATTTTCTGAATGAATAGATCTGTTAAGTTGTAGCGCTTAGCATCTTGGGCAAAAAATCCCTCAGCGGGCGATCCCCTGAAATTTCCTTACCAGCTCTCATAGAAAACAGGACGAGTCACTCCATGCCAACCCTCTCCTAAGGGGACAGCTTGCATGAAATGCCAAGCCCTATCCTTCAGGAAAATAGGTCACTGCTTTATCGCCTGCTGAATTCTCCGGAAAGTGATACCGATTAACAATACCAGTTATACGTCATATATTAGCATCTTGGACAAAAACTCTCAGCAGGCGACACACTGAAACATCTTAAACAGCTCTCACAGAAAGCAGGGTGAATTTTCCATGCCAACCCTCTCCTAAGGAGACAGACGGCTGGCATGAAATGTCAAACCCCATCCTCAAGGAAAACAGGTATCCGCTTAGTCGCCTGCTAAATTCACCGAGTAGTTATACAGGTTAACAACACCTGTTATAAGTGTTCGACGTTTTTCAGCGGTATAAAAAGAAATTGCTATGTTTATTGTAACTCTTTTGGATTGGGACGTCAGTATGTTATCAAATTTCATTAGAGATGGCTAGTGACAGAAATAAGAAGAAAATTATTTTCGCAGTAGATCGCCATACTGCAGGCATACCTACAAAAAAGTGATACTTTAAACTACATTTAGATTACAAAAATTGCATTTTCTATCGACACGAGGATATTTTCATATCGCCCTCTTTCTATTGCAAGGCTGTGAGCTGATATACACAATGCCATTCTGTATTTATTTTCTGGATACATAATGCCATTCTGTACTTATTTTCTGCAATAAAATTTAAGTATTTTTCTTGCATAAAAGAATGTTTGAAGCGGCTGTAAAAAGATAATCGAGGAGAGTTATTTATTTCGGTATACCAAATTTGGTGATACATGTCAAGTATCCGTTGCTTCATTAATGACATAGAAACTGAATCAGCATTTCGATTATACCAAATATCGCCTAAACCAAGATGGTCAAAATATGTTTTGATTGGAATTAGTGTAAATTGTTAAAAAAAAACAACAAAAAACAATCATTATCACTAAATCGTACAGGTAGCCAATAATAATACCAAAGGAAACAAGTACATTTTTGGCCACGGGCTTAATTCACAGATATTACAGGGGTTAACGAGTTTTCTGCGAGAGGCTTCAATATCTGACTGTGTCATAACGTGGCTTTACATATTTGTAAAGTAATTAAACA